>CAJHQP010000410.1:0-196578 GCA_905132765.1 Moricandia arvensis | reverse complement strand
TGGAGGTGCTGTCCAGGATCTGTTCAGTTTCACGGGTTCAGTTCAGTCCGAAGTAATGGTTTCGATACTGACTCCCCCAGATGTCCAAAGACTGTCCAGGCAAGCTAGGCGAAGGGTTCAGTCCAAGTCAAGATCAGTTCAGTCCAGTTCATTATAAGAGGAAGATCTGTCCAGATCATTCTAGATCAGGAAAGACATGAAGGTGGGTTTGGCCAAGTCCTCTCCGATCAGGCAAGACATTAAGGTTGGTTCTGTTTGAGTTTCACTGAAACTTGGTTCATTTGGAGTTGGTTCCTTTGAATTTCGTTTGGAATTTATGGATAGTTTATTTATTATGCTTGCGTTCCACTTGGAACTTTAGGATAGATCGAGGTCGCATATATGTAGAAATGCTCAATGCTATTTCATGATTAGATGTCTAATGGTTATTTTATTGATAACCGGACTCAGTTTAGCACGGGCTAAGCTGAGATGATATGGAATTAAGACTCGTTAATAACCTGACTAGGAGTGGGCTAGGATGCATCGATGTTTTCTATTCTTGCTTGTTGATAGGTTGAGTGCAGGTTCCGTTATCTTTAAAGATAGTTTCAACTAGCATGGACGGCTGAACGTCTGGGTAACTGGTTTGATTAAGTAGATTGATTCGTGTAGATTACGCTAAATGGCTTTCTTGTTTATTAATCTTGTTGAATTGAGGTTAGTTAGCTTCTTGGTAGCGGAGTGACCCTAACTGGTTGTTTATTTTAGTTATGATTAATTGTTGTTTAATTTATTATATGTCGGTACTAAGGGACTTAGGCAATCCTAGGCCGGACTAGCTAGTCTATGGTTAGTGTTGTAGAGTTCGGGTATAGTTAAGAGATCTGGAACTTTGCCTTTAGCGTTAGGTTCTGATATTGGTTTTTGTTGAGTCTGTTGTCATTCGGCAAATGTGCGTAAACGCCTTGCTAGCATGTGCGTAAACCTCACAATGCTAGGCATGTTTAGGGTGATTAGTGTTTCCTCAAGCCTCGTATTCAGCTGGTTGAAGGAAACCCTTATTCGCTGTAGCGGGAAGACTTCAGAGAGACAAGGTATGGCCTGGGCTGAGTGTTACACGACGGTGGTAATTGTCGCCGGCAGTGAACCGCGAATGATGTGGGCGTCGTCGTGGTGACCCGATGATGATTGTGGCCGTGGTCGGTTGAAGTTCCCTTCTGCTAGCCCTCTGTGGTTGGGAGATAGGACATTGTCCGATGTACGAGAGGGACACGAAGTTTACCAGGTGTCGATTAGAAGTGTCGTGTTTAGTAAAGGGTTAAGGAACCAGAGGTAAGTGTTAGCACGCGATATACGGTGTTATGTGTAGATCGAGTCGTAGTTAGTTTAGATTAATTATTATTGTTGACATTGGTGTTAGATTTCCTTGCAGGTTTTCTACACCGAGACTAATTCCGGGTTAGGTACCGGATTAAGATTGGTGTCCTCTTAGTTAGCTGTAGACCGCAGTTGGCTGTTATAGTTAGTTTGGTGTATTTCTTTGGTGAAAGGGTGGTGGATATTAAAAGCTATGCGGTATCGCATTAGTTGGCCGATCGATTGTTCTTGTATATTGGTTGGCGAGCCGGTTAATGATACTTGTATATGTTAGAGTGTCCCTAACACTACATGAGTACTGAACCGTCTAAGAGTATATATGGTTAACTAGGGATTAATTTGTTATGTCTTAGCCTTGTTTAGCAGATGGGTAGATTGGAACTGTTTTATTTGGGTTGTCTGGGTAAGTTTATAGGTTAGCGGGGTAGAAGGCCGACAGCTCACGTGAGTAACATTCAGGCTTACTACACCCAACTCCTGTTGCCTTTTTTGGTCAGGTAGCTTTCAGTAAGGATGATGGATAGCTGCGGTGCTGGAGCGCTAGGATCCGCCGGAGTAGAATTTTTCATGCCTTTTGTATACGGTATTTTGATTTGTGTTTATCTAGCTCGATTTGGCATTAGGTCCGATTCTCCAGTCTTGAATTATTTCAAATGGTATGAATATTTCTTGAATCAATAAAGTAATTGTTTTATGAATGCACATCATGAGTACTCTATATTGACTACGTCCGGTCTAACAAACCTAGTCGTTGGTACGGTTGGAAAGGCTTAGGCCCCCTTGCTCTAACAGAACCATTAACTTGGTACGGGTTGCCAAAGCCTTATGCTTGAATTTAACCGGGCGAGTTAGAGGAATGAACTGGTCTAAAATTGATGATTTAAGGTTCTCTGACTCGACCGATCGTCCTAGCACCGTCACATAGCGCTTCCGGACTCATGGTGTTGGCTGACGGCGTCATGTTTCTTGTTGATGTGTTGCTGTCGGTTGGCTCATCTCTAACCATTGGGTATTGTTGGTCTTCGGCATCGTTCTGTTTGACTTGCTGGCCGGTGATCGACCATCACTGTCCTAGGACGGTTTCGGAGGTTGTTACACCACTGCTCTGAATCAAATAGCAGAACATGTGGTTTGTGACAAGTGTGCCAACGGAATAATTCAATTATGAGACATTATAAAAATAAATGAGTCTTAATACAATACTAAGTTAGATATATTTCTTAAAAAATAATGTTAGATGAATTGACGACTAACTTAATAGTTTATATTTCAATCAAATGAATTTAAAATGTAAAATAATATCTATAATAGAGCGTAATCTTTTATTTTAAAATAAAACTATTTTATCAGCGCATGATATAAGAAAAATCTAATAAATATTATTCTCATCCCAATTTATATCAATAATAATATTTTACAATCTTTATTATATTTTATTTGAGAAGAGTAAACACTCAAACTGGAAAGATTTGGAGGCATTAAAAATAACAATGTTTAAAATATGATGATTGTTGTCAATTTTTTGGACTAGCTTGTAAGCTAATTTCTCATAGGCAGAATAATGTTTATGTAAGTTTTAATATTTGTAAAATAGGAAGATCAAATTTGTTTGAGGAACAATAAAGTTTTTTAAAAATGGTTTCTAGACAAATATAGTGAGTTTTATATAAAAAATTAAGATTGTATGAAGTGAAAGTGAAACAATGGAAATAGCGAGCATATAATCTATAGTATTTATGACGTTAAAACCTTTTACAAGAATTTAACGATTTTTGCGTGAATGTTATAAAGTTATGAATGTAGTAAGAAAATCTTCAGGGAACTTTTTAAAATCAATACATCAATTTTGTAAATCAGATCTGGTTTTTGGTAAAAGAGTTAGTAAGGAGATCTGGAGGGAAGCAATTAAATATATTTAATGATCTATAATGAAGTGGAATGAATGATGCTAAATGCATGTTTTTTGATTCTTTAATTATAGATTATAAAACATAATGAATTGGATGGACATGGAAGATGGTTATCCAAAGGAAAGAGAGTGGCTAATAAAATCAATCGTACCTAACTTTCCCAACATTCATCATGTCTAGTTTCTTGCTTTTTTTTCGGAGATTTACTGGGAAGAGTTACGAAGTGTTTATTGCAATTTTGGGTGGAGTTACCGATGCCATCTAAAAATAGGAATTTCCAGTGATAATTGGAAAAACATTTGATTACCGAAGTAGATGGGCGGGAGTGGAAACAAGCGATAGAATGGATTACATATGATACACAGTTTAATTAGCCTGCGGCAATAAATATTTTGAAGATTAATAAAGATTACTAAACTCTTTTCTGGTCATATTTTCAAAGTGGCACAAGTAGTGTTGTTAATATTTTATATTGTGAATTCATTGTTGATAAGTATATATTCAATATTGGATAAAAATGTAGGCCATCGTTCTCTTAGATCTTACGATATAATCTCAACCATTTCACTTCGTCCAAAAAAATCTTTATTAAGAACCAAATAGTTTACATAAACGCAAACCAATGTAAAGCGAAAAAATAACCGAACGAAAGTCTTAAAGGAGAAAGAGATAAGTTCAGAAAAGTTAAGAAAATCCCAGAACACTTGAACACATACGGACTCCTACTCCTGCCCCTCCCGACAATACCCGGGAAAAAGAGGGTTATAATTGTTTACTTGTGAGAGCATCTTCCAGGACCTTAGCTCAGGGAAAGACATCAATAAACACAATCATAATGTTAATAAGATCTATTATGCAGCAACAAACTAGTACTGAGGACTTGTGGACCGCTCAGGACGTCCACACAATTTGAACGGCCTATCCGCAAAAGGTCTTACGTGACACTGCCTCCCAGCTTCCTAAATGATATCCGGTTCTTTTTGTAGGCGTCGATCGACTCTTCCTCATCCGTCCGAAACACACATAACGCAATAAAGTCCGATCTTTGTGGTGAACGTTTTATATAGTAGAAATCGTCGATAATAGACGTCTTCTCGACCTCTTATTCGAGTAAGGTGATCCGCACTTACGTTTTTGTGACTCCTTTTTTGTCTTGACTTCCTGATGGTCAAATTCCTGTAAGGAGGAGAATCACTGAATTAGCCTAGGTTTTCGCATCCTTTTTGTTCATTTATCACTTCAGGCTACGTGATTCAGTATGGACAGCAGTCAACTTTGAACCACCGATCTAGATAAGAGCCGAAAATTTAAAAAGGCTCAGGCCGACCACGCAGTATTTTTTTTATGTCGTCGGTAATTGCATTGTGCATCATCGAGAGTCTCAAGCATAGGTATAATAGGTGCGGCTTTCTATTCCTTTTCTGTCCCGTGTTAACAGCGCCCACAAAAATACGAGGTAAAAAGTCCAATCTTGGTGCTTGCACAATCTGGAGAAGATACGAGGGCTGATTGATTTCGTAGCTGCTAGACACTCGGGTGTGGGAAGTCAAATTTCACTCTTATATAGGTAGCGCTGTAGAATGGTAATAGCTATCTTGCTAAAATATTTTTATGATCTTCTATAAAAATCTCAGAAGTCCCAAAAAAGCTTCTGAAGTCCTTCACAATATGTGGATGGTGGTAACATGTCATTTACCTCAGATTTTGGCTTCGTCCACACTCATATCGTCTATTGAGATTTTGTCCAAAAACAGTTCACTGTTATGATCATAAAAATGTCACTTTTCCCCAGTTTAGGACTAGATTTCTTTCATTGGCAATCTTGCCTCACCTTATACAGTTATCTAAGGGCATGTTATTGAAATCTGGGCTTAAACTGAGAAATCGTCCATGAAAATCCATGAAGTCGTCGATCATGTCTGTAAATATAGACATCATGAACGCTTCTGGAATGTTTCAGGAATGTGCTACCACTTAGTCCCAAGGGCATTCTGCGGTAATGCAAAAGTTCCAGTAACGACAGTTGAACTGTCTTTTCTTGATTCGTCGGGAATTTGTATGGGAAATCTGGAAAATCTTGAAATACCCGTCAGAAAGCAATAGTACATGATGGACATGCGAGTTGTCTTTTATAGATCTGATCGAGAAAGGGTATGGGAAGTGATCTTTCGTGTGACAGGCTTTCTCTATCATAAGATTCTGTGTCTGCCCAGTCTCATCGGGATCAATTCGTCTTGTGTCGCTCTTACCACTGTTTATTCCCCTGCTTTTTTGCAACAACATGAAACTGGACACGACCCAGTTACTACTATCTGTATTTGGGGTAAATAACGTTCTGCTTCTACAGTGTCAGTTCCTTTTTTGACTACTTCTTTCTGATTAGGATTTAACTTCTTTGAGGTTTCGAAATGATTGATTTTTTATTCATCTCTAAAGTGTATCCTATGCATGCAAAATGTTGGGGAAATTCTTGGAATGTCATCTAAAGAATTCGATAGCTCTGCGATGTTTCGGCAATTTTTGAGGCATAATGCTTGCTCTCTTCTATTTATGTAGGCACTAGATGATTACGGGATTAATGAAATTCACATAGAATTAAAAGCAATATTTAAGTCCAGTTGGGAGCAATTTAAGCGCTCACATTGGGTGCGCTCTCCTTCTCCAGTCCTCGTTTTTGAAAGGTATGTCGATCGATGTGGGCTTTGTGCTGTCGATCTCAACGGTGGTCGATTATGAATTTCCTCAACGTCGACCGTGTATTACTTCTTGGCGCATTCAAGAATCTTGCATTTTCTTCTACTCGATATCCAACTGCAAAGATCTCACTTCTGTGACGTGAATGGCTCTATCCAAAAGGTCATTAGAACACATATCGATTAAATAATCTTCAAGCCACTTCTTGGCTTAATTTCAAAATGTTGAAAAACGCATTGGTAATATCAATATGAGATTTAGACGATACCGTCCCTATCTCTAACGTCAATGATCGCTCCGGTTGTGGCCGATGGTCTTCGTAAAATTAGGGGATTTTTTGGGTTGCTTGGCCTTCATACGTAGACTACGAAGTCTGTAGGTAAAGAAGACAACGTTAATGTGGATCGAACATCTTCAGACGTAACCCTTTGAAATGCCTAGTGGATCATCGGCTAACGAGAGTGATGACTGCGTGAAACTAGAAATGAGTTAGCGGAGGGTAATTGCAGCGAGTAAGGCGTCAGGTTACACTAGAGCCTAAGATCACAAGAGTAATCTTTTCATCTTCGTTGTGGATGGTGCCATTCTAAGACACGAGCTTAGCAGGGATCAGAAACTAGCTGGTGTGTCTCCTTGACTGATCACCCTCACTTTAAGAGACCATGCACTATGCTATATTCCTTTCTCATTGAATCTTCGTGACAGTGGCCTTTCCCATATTCCGTGATTGCAATGACATATGTATGGCATCACAATGTGGAATCTCTGAGGATTAGTAATGTCGATGCCTTCTTGCATATCGCTCGATCTAGACTGTTTTTTTCGCTTTCGCATTATTAACAAGAAAATAAAACCTCTGTTTGTAAATCCTAGTTTTTGACGCAGTTTATGCTAATCTGGATTGGGGGTTTGGTGTCGATCGATTCTATGTAAGGCTGTCGATTACGCTTGGTTCAGGCGGTACGATCCTGACCAGCCTCAACATGAGGGATTTTGAAGATCAACCAATGAAATAAGGCTAGGAAAGTGGCAATGCACATCTAGTAACGGCTGAGTGGAAAGTTACAGCGGTTGTCCAAGAGATTATTTAGTATAAAAGGAGAATAAGGTCACTTCATGGGCGAATCTTTACTACACTTGGAATAGGCGACAATCACGAGAAACATGAAGAACGACCAGCTAGTGATGCACCAGGACAACATGGACAAGGCAGAGACCTATACAAGAGGGTTCATTGAAAATGACAATTTCTATAATATGACCAAGGGGAGTCTCTGCAATAGACAAATGAACCAGAGAGACATCAAGGATGAGTTGGGTTTCATCATAGACGTGCCTAAGAAGTTATTTGCTGAATAAGGGCTATTCAAGCCAAGAATGGAAATTGAACCAGCTGGTTCAAAGTTAGTTCGATTCCTAGCTTTGGTGTATTTCTTTATGCTTGTAATCGTCCATTAGAGTTAGCGTTTTCTTTTAGAACTAGGGTTATGGTTTTCCATAAACCAATTTGAAGTAGGTTTCTGTTTTCTTTTAGAAGTTAGGATAAGGCTTTCGTAGTTTAGGTGTTTTCTTCTTGTCTTTATAAAGCCAAAAGCAGCATATTCGCTTTGGCTCAACACAGTCGTCTCTAAGGAGACTTTTCTATCATTGTTCTGTGTGAACAACTTCTTTATCACAATAGAGAGTGATCTATCTGTGATTCCATCTCTAGACACCAAGCAGGTGCAACTTGTTGTCTCAGGAGCCAGCAAAAACATCTTTAGAGAATCTCATAGTTCTAAGGAGAAGACCATTTCCATCACCTTTCTTCCAACCAACGCCCCCTTCAAGTGATCCAGGAGAGACAGGCCATTCCAGGGCCATACAAAGTTGTATCAGATCCACTTGGGGGTTTAGGGTTGATCATCTTCAACTAAGCTCACGAATTCCATCATCTATCCAGCAATCTTCAATGTCTTCTCATAGGAAACATGAAGATAGGCAAAACAACAAGCAACGGAGAGAGAGTTGGCAACAAACAAGACTCTGATCTTTACTGCACAACAATTGAAGACTAACAGCCGTATTCTACAATCAATACAAGAGAAAGCAAAATCTCATTCAGGAAACAAATATTAGGGAATTCATAGCATATTTATATAGCCAAAAAATTCCAAGATGACCTCAGGAGAGATTGTTGCAAGCCATTTGAGGGTCTGGTAGGAACTGAGCCAAATGAAATCAGATCATGAGAGATGGAAGCATCCTGATCTAAAACCAACTGACAAAGCAGGCAAACAAACTTCTAAGTCATGCACAAAAGGCTAAGAAGAAAATAAGAAGATACCAGAGATTGAACAAGCATTGGGTACTCTCTTGTCAAGTGAGAACATTCAATATTTCAGCTAGAACAAGGAGGAGCACATACCAGTAGCTTTATGTTGGTCATATTCTGACCTAACTGAGGCTAAAGAAGATGGAAAAACTTTGATGCGGCGGCTTGTAGTTCATAAGGAGTCATCTGAGACTTTGATTGAACAAGGTGGATTCATTAGATTTTCTTCTTATTATTCACTGACCTTGCCTCTTGTTGTGTTAGATTCAGTCTCATGGATCACTTAAAACTTGTCAAGAGGCTGGACAGCGCTTCGATCTTTGAAACCAGGAGGTACGCTCAATGTGAGTTTAAGAGGAGTAACAACATTCTGGTGCAAAGAGCAACAACAGAGCTCAGTATGCACGGAAACACTCATCCTCAAAGAGCAGGATTTGAGGTCAAATCCTTTAAAGGAAGGAGGGGGTAGTGTTGCTCAAATCAGCTGCAAATACAAGATAAAGAGAGCAAGTCCAAATGGCGGATGTACTACTCAAAGACTTTCAGCTTTTGGCCTCACCATCCTAGACCTAGACAACACGTGATTTCTGGTGATATGAGGTCTTAGGGAGAGCTTGTATCACACGACCCTCAATGGTACAAGAAAGGGTATCCAGAAAAGACAAGTTCAAAATCGAGTTCATCACTCTACAATCTGACTTGAGTGGCTTGTAGTCAAGGTTTTAAAGACCATGGATGACCCAAGAGAGGAAAGGGACGGTCTAGACTCAAGAGGGAGTATGGGGATCAATGTACAAGACTCCTGATCAGGAGAAACATGCTATAAGATTCACTTTGTGTTTCGGTAAGATTGGTTGAGATGTGTCCTGTAACTTTCCTATTGGGGGAACCGAAATTTGCACTGTCGATTACCGCTGATTTAGGAAGGCAAGGTAAACCTAGCTTTCCTAGAGGTCCCGGATTCTGCTAAGCCAAAACGTCAAACAAACAAAGTAAGAATGACGATATAACGATGAATAAGTAAAGACATAAAGAGAACAAAAGGATCTTATTCCGAATATGTGGTTGGGGCATTACAACAGGTAAAGCCTTAATGGAAAGTAGTCGTCGGACTAGTTCCTAGTTCTAACCTTGTAAGACCTGAATAACCTAGTTGAGTCACGGCTCGATAAACGTAAACAGAAAATATGCCTAAATACCCTAAGTGCTTTGTTTGCTCTGAGTATAGATTTTCGTGTGTCTCTTGAATCATCACCCTCAAAGTACTTATCTACTCCTCTAGAGGCGGTTTGCTCTTTCCATTCTGCCCTTGGTCGAATTTATCGCTTCGCGGAAATATCCTTTTTTTCTTGATCTTCATGATTATCTTTGAAAACTTAACATTTATCTTCTGATCTTGAAATTTATTCCCTTCCTGCAAAATAAAGGTAAACCGTCATAAATATGGGCTCGATTTCAGATAAAATCGCAAGTGGGCCTTCACCTGAGTTTTAGACCTTCTCAGGCCGTTTTTTTGACTTAAGTGTTATTACAATTTTATTGAAAGAGCACTCTTAAGACGACGTTGTCCGAGAGTTATGATCTTTCGTATGGGACGTGCGACTCTAGGGTGTTTAGTTAACCGTTATCTTCATACATGACCAACCTAAAACTTTCACGAGAATATGAGTTCTCGTAAAGTTCTAATTTCAGTCTAGATCGAGACGAAACAAAGATAAGTTCGATCAGGTTTTGAAAGAGGGAGTTACGAGAATGAGATGAACATGGAATGATTCATCCAACTCGCCGATTGGGGTGAGTTAGATTGGTCGTGCTACCTAAATCGCCGAACGGGCGAGTTAGTTTATCTTGTTCAAATCCAACTCACCCGTTTGGAAAGTTGGGCTTTCTAACTCTCCAAACGGGCGAGTTGGTCATCTTGATCGACCCAACTCGCCGAATGGTGAGTTGGTTGTCTTGATCGACCAAAATCGCCCGTTTGGCGAAGTAGTTGTCTTGATCGACCCAACTCGCTGAATGGGAGAATTATTTGTCATTATCGACCCAACTCCCCAGACGGGTGAGTTGGATTGATTTGCATTGCCCAACTCAGTTTTTTGGCAAGTTGGACCAGTCCAACTTGCCGAACAGGCGAGTTGGTCGGTTCTTGTGGTTTGATTTGTCCGTTCGACGAGTTGGACGTCTTCCTCGTGAACTTTTCCATCCAATGAGTTGGATGATCGATTCTTCTAGTCGTTTCGTCGTGTTGCCGTTTGGGGATACGTTGACCCGAGGTCTTAACACAAACTCTTCTTGATGGGTCACTTATGCAAACCATTCCTTCGTGGTCAGCCGAGATTTGACTTTGATTTTTCCGTCCCTTTTCTGAGATATTATCTCTTTTACACAAAGGGCGCATTTGCCAATAGGTTTCTGACGTTGATTCCGTCGTAACCGATTTTTGAACCCAACAGTTAGCCCCTAGCTCGTTAGAACTGTGATGCTCTTGTGAGATTTTTTCGGGCATATTGGATAAATTAAGCGGAATTTAACGTCTGAAAGCCTGGAGGTGAAATAGTGAATCCTTTCTTTTATAAGTATGTGGAGTGGTTTTCAAACCTTCACTTACACATTTCCAAAATGAATTTCAAGAATCAAAAGATTTTTTCCCCTCTTTCCTTTCTTTGGTAAAAAGAAAGTTATGTGTTTGAGAAGAAAGGTTTCCTCAAGGTCTTGTCATGACTGTCCCTGATGGTTCCAGCTTGCAACACAATGATGTTGGGCCAAAGGAGGAATTTTCAGCTCACTCGGTTGACCTTGAGGAAGCTGAGGCATACTGGGCGGCCAGAGGAGAAGTTGAACCTCCCAGACCTCGTACATGGGCCCTGCCTCCGTTTCATGCCAACCCCGTGGAGGGTTTTCCAAGCATGATCTGTCCTAATGGGCTTGCTGCCATCTAGAGCCACTGCCGAGTTCCTGAGTTACACGAATTTCGTCTTACAGAGGTTGGAGAGGTCTCTGAGTCTCTGCCCGGGAGTTACTTCACATGTTATGAGGCGTACCTGATGCAGTGCCATTTATGGTTTCCTATTCTTGAGATCATGGCGCGACTTCTCGATTGAAGATATCAATTTGTCAAAAAAAAAACTCCTGTTGTTTGCAGCTTATTTTCAGGATCTTGTGCTGAGTTACAAATTATGTATGACCCTCGAAGCAAATCATCTTGACGCTATGCTTAAACTGTTCAAGAAGTCGTCCATAGTTCAGTTGAGGCCTCAACAGGGGATGACGATCACAAGGGAGTTTGTGTCGAACTATCATAACTGTCGGGAGCACTTCTTTTCGTATGTGTTAAAGATGCATCTGTAGAAGCAAATAGCATCTCCATCACTAGGAGTAAATGGGGTCGGAAAGGTATCCTTGATCAAATGTCGCCCCCTCTCTCTTTTTTTTTAACTAGGTTTTGGTGAAGTTCGATCTCTAATATATTTGTTTCCATTTTAGTTATAGAGACAAATCTTTTCCCTCTGAATCCAAAAGCTCTGAATACTATCCTAGACTTGCTTTGCGGTCGACCTTTTTTTTGGGCAACGTTTAACCGAAAAGGGTTCGCCGTGGTATTGCTCTCCACCGTTCTCGGTAGCAGCCAGATATTCTGGTAGAGGATGGGCCGGAGGCGACCATGGATGGATTTATTCTGTGTGAGGTTCACATGAGAGGGGAATGATCGAAGCCTTACAAGGTGAAACAAGTCATTTCCGAGGGTAAATCGGCTTACGACCGGTGCTCCCCGACAACATACTAAGAGACTACCTAAATAGTCAAGTAGACCGTAGTAGTGGTGATCGGGACGATCTCGATGAGCTACTTCGTTTTGACTATCATCTGGGCATAGGTGGGTCTAGCGAGACCCCATAGTTTACAAAGGCGTCGAGGATGGTCAATGGGGTAAGTTTCTCAGCGTAATTATTCTCTTTCTAGGATGAGCTTTTTCTTGACTTTGAGATACTTTGGAGAGTCTCCTTATGATGAACCGAGCACTTGACACGAGCTGCCAGGAGGCACACATTGCTCAGTTCAAGGCTGAGACAACTAATAATGAGATTGCTCGTCTGAGATATGAGTTGGAAAGTTCTCGTCGTCGTGAGAGGGATTTGGTCCCGATAGAGGTTCGTCGCGCTTATAGGCAAGGGAAGAGAGAAATGGCTGAAGTCATGCAGACCTGTCGCGAAAAGTTCTCGTATGAATTCGAGGAGCTTACGAAGGGTTATAAGGACTTCGGGGATTATTGCGAGTGTCGTGGCGCTGTGGGCGGACTATACCTCACGCACGCCCCTGAGTATCCATTTGGTGCCGAGTATGCGAGGCAGACCGGGTGCATAAACAAGAGGGATAAGGACTTTGCGATTCCTCATATCGAGGAGCAGATTTGGGTACGGTGGGACCCATGTTTTCTCCGATACGGTGGAGGCCGAGGCGGGGGCTGCTGGTGAGACGGGTGAGGTGAACCAGCCGATGGCTCCGCTGGATATCAATGACTTTTCGCTCGGTAGATCGATAACCGGGTGCTTTGTTTTTGACGAGTAATTGCAAGTTCATGACTTATCCGGGAATGCATTCTTCTGTATTATTGTATGTTTCCGTTTCATTTGTCGTCGGCCGACTATGGTCGTGTGTAGCGGTACTGGCCGAGTGTGACCTTGAATCCCTACCTCTTATTAGCTATCATTCGAACCGTGCTTTTTATGATAAGTGGTTTTTAACAAGATGTTTGGAATTCGTTTAGTGTAGAAAGAAAACTCGAGTTGACATCTCGGCTTCCTCCCTTTTTTGTGGATCATCCTATTCATTGTTCGATCGAGATGTTCAAGGAGTTTTCGAAGTTTCGAGAACATTTAGATACGGATGAAGAGACATGCTTTTAGGATTTCATATCTTCTTGATATCATGCCTTCAGATGTTAGAGACCAGTGTCCTGGGTTTAGGGCAAGACCTAGGTTTACTTTCGGTTTAAGGCTTTGCGATGACTAATTAGCTTTCTTTTTGCATGTTTCGTTTTTAACCTGACTCCGTTCCGATTTAAAGTCTGCGATAGGTTACTGGCTTATATGACTTGTCTGGTCGGAGTCGAGCATCTCTTCAGGGACAACTTTTAAGTCTCCCAAAAGTGTTGACCAAAGTTCCGGATTTTTTCGTAGCGCGCTATTTATCCTAGTCGGATGTGAGAGGATCTGTCCTTAGGACGGACCTGGGTGCATTTGTTTAAGATGACTAAAGTGCTCGACGAGCCCAATTGCTGAGTGTTGTATTGTCACGAATGGACTGGGGGTGTGTTTCCAAAAATTAAGACGACGTCTCGCCAATTTATTCGAAAACCTACTTTGCCGAAGTAATGCCCTGAGCATATGGGACCAGGGTCTCGTGCTTTGGTCGGGAATCAAAATTGATGATTCGACAGAAATAAGATACTGTGGAGTTGATCCGTTTTGAGGCAGAACGATTTTTTGCGAATTTCCGTTTTTGGGATGGTGCGATAATCGTTTCTTTGCAGGATGATAAAAAAATTTGCAAAATTATAAAGAAGTATTTGCTGCCGAAAAAGTTTTAAAAATTTTGGGTACAACATAAAAATTTTATTTCTGAATGTGGGAATATACGAATATTCATATATATACCCATTCCCCCCTATTTTTAGAGAGGGGGATAGCTGAACTCGTCTTTTGACGAGCTACCTACGCACCTCTTTTGAGGATCAAGCCATCTAGTAGTTCTGCTTGTTTGGCAAATCTGTTTACTCGGCCGTTGTTTCAGTGTCGACTGCGTCAATTGCTGGATCGACGTCTTCGGTTGGACTTGTCTTCCTCGGTGGGCTTGATGCGTCGGGCACTGGAACTGGTTGTTCACTGCCCATTGCTTTAGCCGACGGTTTTGGGTTGTCCTTGTCCGAAGTTTTTTCGGCTGATGAATGGGCTATCTTCGTGCATTTGGTCTTTTCCATCGCGGTGTTCATGATTTTTCTTAGCTTCTACTCGGCCATGAAGCAATGTCTCGACTGCATCTGGCAGCCCCAAATCACAGTAATCCCGTGATGAGTTGGGAACTTAATGCCTACGTTATAAATCGATGGGACTGCCTTCATGGCGTTTAGCCAAGGCGTGCCCATGATGACGTTGTAGATGGTTGACGACCGCGAAATCGACGATCTTGGTGACTTCTTTTGCCACAACACGTAATTTGATCGATCAGAAGGTCATTGACGTTGTTCCAGAGAAACCAGTTAGCGGCTTAGGTGATGGTACAACTTTTCCTAACTCGATTTTCATCCTTTTGAGAGTGTCGCGAAAGATGACATTAACCGTGCTTCCCATGTCCATGAGAACCCTAGCGACCTAGAGATCTCTTATCACGCGATCGATTACGAGTGGATCTCAATGTGGTTGATTGATCCCTTTGGCCTCTTCTTCATCGAAAGTGATTCCTCTTTTTGGAATGTCATTGGTCGTGGGCCAGATTGGCGAATATGCGCTTGTCTTGGCCTTGCCCTGATAAGCTTTGATGGGAAAGACAGTATCGCTGCAATATTACGATCTGCCGATGATCATGATTACCGTGCAATGGTTTCTGTCGTTGCCTTTCTTATCCTGCCTGCTTCCGCGCTTTTCTCCCGATTGGTTCCCTTGGGAAGGGTTCTCCGTTGGAAGAGTCCTGTCGTTTTTTGGAGAGTGGTTAGAATAGTCGATGAGATCTTTCATGCTGGAGACTCCGGCGTGTTCTCCGGACAGTGGCTTTGCGGCCAACCTCGCACCGAGTACTTTGTAGTTAATGGTCGAGTGTCCGCGGGTTTGGTGAAAGTCGTAGAAGGCGTTTTTGTCATAATTCGGATTTTGGGTCCACGTGTTACCCATCGTCCGTCCTCGTTCTGATCCGGAGTTAATAGTGTAGCTATGCGCTCCTTGCGTTTCTTTGTCTCCATGATGGATGCTTTCGTCGTTGCGAGGGTTTTTCTTCTTTAATTTCTGATCCGACCCCGGATCCTTTGACGCATTCTTCGTTGGTTTCCATTTATGGGACAAGACCTTCGTCTCTTCTTCGATGATGATGTAATATGTGGCTTTGTGAAGCGCATCCTGGATTGTACGCAGATTTTCCAAAGTTATCCACTTTCTGAACTTTGACTTGAACCAGAGCGTTTTTCGAAGTGCATCTATTGCGACTTTGTCGCTTATCCTGCTGACACTAGCCATGAAGGTTTTGAACCATTTTATGAAGTCGCAGTGAGTCTCTTCCTCTCCATGAGATAAGCTCTAGAGATCCATGTTGGAGGTTTCTCAATCTATTAACATGGAGTATTGCTTGAGGGATTCTGAGGCGAGCTGGCGGAAGCTTCCGATGGAGTTTTGCCTGAGGCGAGAGAACCATTCTAGCGCTGCTCCGTGGAGGTTTTCTACGAAGAGGCGGCATTCGCCGGCGTCTCTCTCATTTTCTCTGAACGTGGCTCTACCCATTGCGACCTGAAAAGCCTATAGGTGTGCCTTAGGATCGGTAGTTCTGTCGTATGGCATCACTTTGACCTTCCCAGGATCCGAAACCCTAGTTTCGTTGATGCAAGTAGTGAAGCATGTTTAACGAGCCTCTTCGAGCAGCAGATCGATCTCCGGTGCAGTGATAGTAGTGTGGTGGATTTGGGACTTCACCGCCCTAACTCCAGCCACTGTTTTCATGAGATCATCGCGGAGATCACGAATTTTGGAATTCTTGCTAGCAGATTTCCGGCTTTGTTGGCGTTTGCTGCTAGTGTTCCGAGTTTGCTCCTCGGCCAATTCACCCAGTTTGTTCCAGAAAATAGCATCTTCTTCTTCGTTCAAAAGGTTATCAAGCTGGGATTTTTCCCGACCCGCTCGAGTCCTTGTCCGGCGCGGGTGTATGTCTGTGTCTTCGTCCGTAGGTTCGGACTGAGTCCTAGACTCCACGACGCGTTCAACTTCTCCTCCTTCTTTATCTTCTTCAATAGGAGGAAGATATCTCAAGTTATTCCGTGTTGGCGTGGGGGTCACTTCGTCAGGATTTTGTATAGACGGTTTACCCTGCGCGTTACCAGACCGGTCCAAAGGTGTTGCTAAGTCGAGTCTTCTTCCGCGGATTCGGGTTGTTCGATGCAGAAAATGGCCATGTTCCTCACTGTAAGGGTTTCAACCTGTTTAGCGATAGTGTTCATTACCTTATCATGTTCGGCCGAATTCTTCTCGAAAGTCGAGAGCATCTTCTTCACCTTCTGCTAAGCCAAAACGTCAAACAACCAAACAGTGAGAACAAATGATTTGACAATGAATTAATAAAAATGAAAAGAGAGCAAAGAGGATCTTATTCCAAATATGCAATTTGAGTGTTACAACATGTAAAGCCTTTGGTGGAAGGAGCCATCGGCGAGTTCCTAGTTCTAAACTTGTAAGACTTGAATAACCTAGTTTAGTCGCAGCTCGATAACAGAAAACAGATATATGCCTAATTTCCCTAAACGCTATGCTTGCTCTGAGTAAGATTATTCGTGTCTCTGCATCTTCAGCCTCGAAGCTCTTATTTACTCCTCCCAACAGTAAGAATAACGATGTAACGATGAATAAGTAAAGACAGAAAGAGAACAAAGAGTATCTTATTCTGAATATGTGGTTTGAGCGTTACAGTCGGTAAAGCCTTGGGCGTTACAATAGGTAAAGCTCTTATTTCCTAGCTCTAACCTTGTAAGACCTGAATAACCTAGTTGAGTCTCAGCTCGATAAAAGTAAGATGAAAATATGCTTAATTTCCATAAGTGCTATGTTTGCTTTGAGTAGAGATTTTCCGTGTGCCCCTTGCATCATAACCCACGAAGTCCTTATATACTTCTCAAGAGACGGTTTGCTCTTTCCTCTTCTGACCTTGGTCGAATTTATCTCTTCGCGGAAATATTTCTTTTTCTCGATCTTCATGATTATCTTTGGAAATTTAACATTTATCTTCCGATTTTGACATTTATCCCTTCCAGCAAAATAAAAGTTAAACTGTAATAAATATTGTGCTCGATTTCGGTCTAATTCGCCGAACGGGTCTAGATAACATTACGAGGACGAGGTGAACATGGATTTATTGATCCAACTCGCCGAACGGGTCAAGATCGAAATCGAGCACAATATTTATGACAACTTAACGTTTATTTTGCTGGAAGGGATAAATGTCAAGATCGAAAGATAAATGTTAAATTTCCAAAGATAATCATGAAGATCGAGAAAAAGGAATATTTCCGCGAAGAGATAAATTCGACCAAGGGCAGAAGAGGAAAGAGCAAACTGTCTCTCGAGAAGTATATAAGGACTTCGTGGGTGATGATGCAAGGGGCACACGAAAATCTCTACTCAGAGCGAACATAGCACTTATGGAAATTAGGCATATTTTCGTCTTACTTTTATCGAGCTGCGACTCAACTAGGTTATTCAGGTCTTACAAGGTTAGAGCTAGGAAATAAGAGCTTTACATATTGTAACGCTCAAGGCTTTACCTATTGTAACGCTCATACCACATATTCAGAATAAGCTCCTCTTTGTTCTCTTTTTGTCTTTACTTATTCATCGTTACATCGTTATTCTTACTGTTTGGGAGGAGTATATAAGAGCTTTGAGGCTGAAGATGCAGAGACACAAAAAATCATACTCCAAGCAAGCATATCATTTAGGAAAACTAGGCATATTTCTGTTTTCTGTTATAAAGCTGCGACTCAACTAGATTATTCAAGTCTTACAAGGTTAGAAATACAAACTCGCCGACGGCTCTTTCTGCCTAAGGATTGACGTGTTGTAACGCTCAAATCGTAGATACGGAATAAGATCCTCTTTTCTTTCTTTTTTTTTTATTAATTCATTGTCATATCGTTTGTTCTCACTGTTTGGTCGCTAGACGTTTTTGGCTTACAAGAAATCCGGGACCTCTGGGAAAGCTAGGTTTACCTTGCCTTCCTACACCAACGGAAATCGACAGTGCGAGTACTTCCAGAAGTAAGGAAGCTGACGTGTCTGGGTCTGCTTGGTTAAGCGAATGGTGTAGAGAAAAGCCTTGGGTACTTCCAGAAGGTTTGCTGTTAGGAGAGTTCTGAAGCAGCTATTGGAGCTGAAAAGTATAAGAAGAAGCAAAGCGGATGATGGGAGACATATGCGTTGAATGTTGTAAGTGAGTGACACCATGAGTCCTTGCACCTGATCAAGATGTGATCATTGATGATGATTACACTCGCATGAGAGTGTAATGCGAGTCAATCTTCAAATCTTGTTCTTGTTTGTTCTTGTAATCCTTTTTCTGATCATCAAAAAAGGAGTTAGAGATATGAATATTCTTTCATTAGTGCGATGAAACGGCTTCTGATCTAACACGAGATGATGACGAAATTGGAGGAATCAGTGTCACGAGTTCAGAGAATCAATGGATTTGGCGATGAATTAGGAGGAGATACAGAGTTATGCAGAAGTTATGGAGGTTACGGAGATGATGGATCCAACGTGAATGGGTGTCGAAGTGCTTCGCCGGCTGCATCTGTATATTCCGATCGTACTTTTCTCAAATCGGAATAGACATTTCCGAGAGGAAGTTACAATTGGCAACTCAACACTACAGAAAACACATTTTCATGGTTGGAGACTCAATGACGGTGGTGGAGACGATGTCATCGCAAGGTAACGGTGGTTATGCTTACCAAACGCGTCCAGCGGAATCTTCACAATCAACTATCAGTGTTTAGTCAAGATTTCTTCTAAGCGATTATGTAGAAGAAGGTTGGATTTAGTGGGTTTTTTTAGAAGACGTTTATAACTTTGTACGTATTTTTTATAAGAGGTTTGGATATGAAAACAGTAAACAAAAGGAATCTCGTGATTCGAAACTGATAGGAGAATCTAGACTGTAGTTTTTGCCGTTTGAGAGTTGTTTGCTTGATTTCAGATGCCCTTTTCCTTCGTCTTCGTCCTCCCTTTATATTCAGCTTCTCTCGGATATATTCCGGTCTTGACCTAATTCTGATGAGCCAAGATGGTGATATAGCCTATCTATTACCAGTTTTAGGCCATGTTATAGGCTCCATTTAGGGTTTATTATGTGTGTCTAGGATATGTTTTGGAGTATTTACAGGTCTAAGAACATTTTGGAGATACTGGGAGCTTTTGGAGCATTTAGAGGAGAGGAATACATGCTGACCATTTGAGGAGTCGAAGTACAAGACTGTCTTCGATCGATGACACAATCTTGGAGTCGACCAATGTTAAAAGACCAATGTCGATCGATGCTGCACTCTTGCCGTCGGTCAATGTCCAATTCGCAGACAGCCGATTGAAAAGCCCAAGTTAGAAGACAAATGACGAGAATGCCATGGACGAGTTTTGACCTAAGTTTTAAGGTTTTTATATTTATGCTTATATATTGAGAGCATAAATCTATCATATTCACATTTGCATCAAGTTATTTTATTAGAATATTTCCATATTTGCATTATTTCTATATTTTCATTATTAGCATATTTCCATATTGTATCTCTACGTCTTGAAAAGGAGTATTTCCTTAACTGATTGTTTGACTACCTATATATATATATATTCACCAAGTTTAATCTTTAGGAATAAGAAATCTATTGTGTGCCATTGCTCTCTATGGATTCGATCCCTAAGTACTACACCTAATCTCTTTTGGCAAGAGTACTATTTGTGTGTTAAAGACTAGGGTTAATTTGAAAGAGATTTGTTCAAGGTATTTATACCCTGCTAAAAAAATCAAAACACCCACGTCAAATATGGCGCCGTTGCTGGGGAGCATTGATCGCCATTAGATTTAATTTCTATGATTTACTCTAGGTTTGTCACTACATTAAAGTTACTAAATTTTTCTATTTCTTATTTTTAGTACATGCAAAGACACACCATGACCAATAAAAGACAAGAACCAATATTCTCAGACCCCGATTTAATCGAATGTACAATCAGCAAAGAGAGACGACAAGCATCGATCGACAACAACAACTCCGCGTAGACGGACAAATCTTTACAGTTAACATCTCTACTTCTTGATATATAATATTTCCTTAACTGATTGTTTGCCACCAATATATATATATATATATATATATATATATATATATATATATATATATATATATATATATATATGTGTATATATATTCACTTAGCTTAATCTTTAGAAGTAAGAAATCTTTCGTTTGTCATTGCTATATATGGATTTGATCCCTAACTACTACACCTGATCACTTTAGGCAAGGGTACTCTTTGTGTGTCAATATTAGGGTTAATTTGATAGTTAATCGTTTAGGATATGTATACCCTACTAGAACAATAAAAGCACGCATATCAAATTTGGCGCCGTTGCTAGGGAGTAGTGATCGCCAATATATTTAATTTATAGGATTTATTCTAGGTCTGTTACTACTTTACAGTTACTAAAATTTTCCTTTCCTTTGTTTTTCAGTTGCATGCAAAGACACAGCAGGAGCAATAAAGGAGAAGAACTACAATTTTCTGACCCGATAAACTCGAACGTATGATCTGCAACGAAAGACGACAAGCATCAATCGACGGCACCTATACCGCGTCAACCGACACTTCTTTACGGACAGCATTGACTGACATCAAAACACGAGCAGCGACCGACACTTACCACATAGCACCAATCGACAGAAACTTATCCGCATCGATCGGCAAAAGCAGACGAGTTCAGATGGTTACGACTTTAATATTGTCTCAAGGTGAGAATGGGAACATGCTTGACCTCGACAGCCATCAGCGTAATGCAGCAGATCAAAAGATAGACGATCAAGGGGACATAATCCCTGATATAGAAGCAGAAGCAGACGCTGCAACAGATCAACCTGAAGCTAATGCCCAAGCTGCTCAGAGAACACTGGCTGACTACAACTGTCCACACCAGTTAGACGCCAACAAATCCGCCATTCGTCCACCAGTTTTTCAGAGGAACGATTTTGAAATCAAGCCCGCCTTCTTCAGACTTGTAGCACATACACCTTACCATGGGTTACGACATGAGCGCCCTATGGATCATCTGGAGCGATTTGAGGATCTAGTGACTGCTATCAAAGCCAATGGAGTCTTGGAGGACTATCTCTTTTGTGTGATTTTCAAGTACTCACTTGCTGGCGAAGCTTCATATTGGCTCAAGCAGTTACCATTAGGATCCCTGCCATCCTGAAATTACATCAAGAATGCTTTCTAGCGTAACTTCTTTGATGAATCAAGAGCAGAAGATCTGAGGAGCAAGATTGCTACTTTTCTGCAAAAATAGGAGGAACAAGTTTAATATCTTTGTTTTGTTCTCTAGCTTGTACCTCTCTAACTCTGTTGTTCCTAAGAGGATCCTGTCTTCTAGGATTGCGGTAAAGACTTTCCTTGGTCCAGTGTTGCCTCCTTTTCTAATTTGTTGATCTTGAGGGCGTTTGGACCAATCTTGATTGGGCTTTTAACTTGGTCTTCTATTTCTGGTTCTTGAATGCTTGAGTTTTCAAAGCCTTCATCTTCACTCTTGTGGGTTTCATCAGAAATGGGTTCTCCTTCCACGTCCATTCTTCCCAAATAACCTTCTTTGTCAGTTTCAGCCAAATAAGCTTCCTTATCTGAAGTGATATTGAGTTGCGCTAAGGCATTGCTCAAGTCATCACTTGGTTAGTTGATATGCTCTAGATTGGTGGGTTGAGCTATTGGCATGTATGGTGGTTCATCCATGTTCTTTAGGATAGCTTGGACGGCAAGTATGAATCCAACTTTAAGTCTCATACCCTTGGAATGTGTCATAGGACCTTCTGTGACCTTTGGAATGGTTATGGGAACTTTGTTCTGGTCCATGACCTCATCAATATATATATATATATATATATATAAGTTTTGCAAAACGTTTTATTGAGTCAAGAAGGGGTGTATGATCAAGATTTATTATTGACAAACCACACTTTAGCACCATTTTTAGTAGGTTGCTGCAGAGATTACTAGAGATACCAAAGTGGATCATCCTACCACTATATTACACTTGCTTAGAAAGTTTGAAGGAACCGAAGCTGATTTTCAACACTAATCCTGACACTATTTTTTGCTTTGGGGCTTGGTATACACTGGATCGGATTCCTTGTGAAAATCTGTAGGTACAAGTCATTGCACCTTTGGTTCCTTTCTATCTTTCTCTTCAGCATCTACCTAATAGCTTAAGAGATTGAGATGACTGCCTGAGATGCAGAGGGGTAGGTAAATTACCTATGACCCCATTATTCCAATTCGTAGGAACGATTACAAGTTGTTGGAAGCGAGGGGTATGTACATTACCGATGACCCCACTATTCGCGTATAACTTTGCCCAAAAAGCAAAAGAAAAAAAAGAAAAGAAAAGAAAAAAAAGAAAAGAAAAGAAAAAGAAGAGGAAAGTCGAAATAAGATTGAAAGATAGACTGTATCAGCATCATTGTCCATTGAGTTTGAGATATAGAAAGATTCAGAGAGAAAGGGGGAGAAATGAATCATAGAAGACTTTGTGCCTAGTTGTTCAGACACTTGCAGAGATAAGAGTCCATGTGTCCTGATCGATAATCCCACGGTGAAGTCTGCACTTTTCTTTTTTTGCAAAGAAATGAAATCAGTAGAAGAGTGAGTCAGACTAGTATTTGCAAAGTTATTTGTAGAATGGATCTGGTTGCTATACTAGGATAGGTATATAAAATTTCTCTGTGATTGACTTGACAGGATGTGGTTGCAAAAAGTAGGGTAATAGTTATACTTAGACATTATGTGAGTCTCCGCTTTTCAAAACCTCTTTCACAGGCTTTGTTTGCTTGAGGACAAGCAAAAGGTTAAGTCTGAGAGAGTTCATAGGGCCTGATATTTAGCACTATTGTGCCATGATATCAGCCTTATTTATAGTCTATTATATATGTTCAGAGTATTTTTAGAGTATTTTCAGGTTCAGGTATGTTCTAGAGTACTTTGGTGATTCTGGAGCTGTTTGAGATGCAAAACTGCGCAGATGCATCCGAAGTTTATCTACAGATTGAGATCTTCCCACGGTGCGTTTTGCTCATAATTAGACAAAGATAAAGCTTTGAGTTAGCTTTCCAATGCCAGCGGTTTGAGGTCCATCTGACGGTTAGATCTAAAGTTATGCCCAATTTACTAAAGAGTGCTATGTCTGCCTCGCGATAGGAAGCTGTCGAGAAGATGAATAAGTGTCGATCGACGGCCAAGACTTGGTGTCGATCGATGGTGATTCCAGAAGACAGGACCGAATTGTTTCATTGCTGACTTAAGCCCAAAAGGGAGTTTACCAGACTACCCCTGGACGAGTTTAGACCTAAATTATATAGTTTTCTAAGCCATTGTTGAGAGTTAAGCTTTATTCTATCTATTGTTCTAGGGTTAGGAGAGAAGGTAGGTTCTCCTTCAGAGTTATCCTGGAACTCTTTTGGTTCTTTATTTGATTTCTATTATATATCTATTCTATTCATTTATGATTTGTGTGACAAAGATCATGTTTGAGTAATCATCATGTTAGGTTTAGGGATTTCATGTTCTTAATGTAAACTGATAATCATAGGATCGTTAGGTTATCTATAGATCTCTAAACTAGGGTGGATTGTAATACTAGGATCTAGAGTAGTGGAATAGTAGGAGAGTCTGACTGATTATTTAAACCTAGAATCATAGGACAATTGAGAGCACAAGAGTGCAATTAATTAACAGAACTCGAGTCATGTGTGGATTAGATATCTAGGCGCATAAGAAAGTTGGTCCAGGATTTAGTTGAACATTATCGATATGCGTGTTAATTCTTGTCTGAGGTAGCATCGATCGATACCCAAACATTGGTATCGATCGACGCTCGATCCTTGTTTACTATGATCTAGAGTAGTGGAGTAGCACCTGATTAGTAATTGCATGCTAGAGCTTGATTACTTGCTTATTGAATTTGAGTTCAAGAATTTGATCTATAAAACCCTTAGCATCATTGGTTTGTGTTTTGAATCTATTAATTGATAAATCTCAAGACTTAGCTATTTCATCTTATTGTTATCAAACCAATCACCTGCTAACTTGTCTACTATAACTTCTTTAATACACTGTCTTCCTAGCTAAATCTAAACATCTATAGTTTATTGTGTGCCCATGCTCCCTGTGGATTTGATCCCTAAGTACTACAATCGAACCTCTTATTTGGCAGAGTAAAAGTAGTTTATAAGGTTAATTTGAAGTGCATAATAAAAGCTACATCATAAGAGCAGAGAAGATGTATACGCTTGTTTTCCAAGTGTTGAACCACCTCCATACTAGTCACAGAGTTCAAAATGTCGAGCTTAAGACTATAACCAAGCGTTGAGTGGGAGGCAACCCACTGTTTAATAAGTCTTTATTTCGTTTTTACTTATACTACTATTTATTTCTAGTTTTACTTTGTTTTATACACTGTATGAGTCCACCAACGATCGAGACCATAGAGGCACCATAGGTCAAAATTGGATCGCGACCATCGATTGACCATACATGCCTACCATCGATCAATACTCTTTTACTGAGTCTGATATCGAGTTTTCTACTTAAACTATTTCCTTTGATTTTTCCAAACCAATCCGAGACGGATTTTAAGTCTGGGGGAGGTTCGCTAATGCTAATTGATTTGTTTTGAGATTTTTTTACTATATATATATATAATATTTTCAAAAAAATTATTGAGTCAAGAAGGGGATTA
The DNA here is from genome assembly GCA_905132765.1 of Moricandia arvensis. Lineage (NCBI taxonomy): Eukaryota > Viridiplantae > Streptophyta > Magnoliopsida > Brassicales > Brassicaceae > Moricandia > Moricandia arvensis. The sequence goes on along the minus strand of CAJHQP010000410.1, from coordinate 171,561 downwards.
TGATGAAGATTTATTATTGACTAACCATACTTTAGCATCATTTTTAGATGGTTGTTTGTAGAGATTACTATAGATACCAAAGTGGATCTTCTTACCACTATATCACACTTGCTCAGAAAGGTTGAAGAAACCGAAGCTGGACAAGAAGGTGTCCGAAGACCCGCCGATGAACCTTTGTGTGTTATGGCCATGCGACATTGGTAGGTTTTGATACTTTTCGATTTTTTCCGAAGAATTTTCTCTTTTCTCTCTTCTTCCCCCCCTATTACGGTCTGTTTGTATTTCATTTTGTGTTTCGGCATCCATACCCCTAGTCGTACCCGTCTTTCATTGCCGAGGAGGTGAAAAGGATTGTGGCCGATGGAGGTGAATCCTGGAAGGGTTTCAGCACCTTTCGTATTAAGGAGAGTTTGCCCCGTATTACAGGTGGTAAGTTCGACTTGTTTTCCTTTGCTTGGGCGTTTGGCGTGTTTTACTTCGCCTTTTTCTTAGTTCATTCCTGGTTTATTCCTTACTTTTTTCAGCTAGTTGGGAATATGGTGTCCCTGGGCTGAACGCTGGGAGGCAGGGGCCGAAACCGCTCAAGTTAAAACCGAAGGAAAGGGGAAATGTTATCGATGTCGATGCGGATGATTGGTTATCCCCTGATGAGGCTGCCAGGGTCATAAACCGGAGAGGGGGCAGATTCCGGGATCGTTTCCAGAGAGGTCCTGGTTGCCAAGGCGAAGAAGTTGGAGGGTGATGGTGTCTGCTCCTAAGTGGGGCACCCGACACTTGTAAAACTGGTGCGTTGGAGATTGGTCCCAACGTGGTAGGAGAAGTTACAGAGAAGAGGGATGGAAGGATGGCCGAGAAGAGAGGGCCGAGGAATGTAAAACGTGGGAGACGTGCAAAGGTTGCAAATGTGGGTTTGGTGGCGAAGAAGTTAAAGGTGCTGGTCGAAGCGAATTCCCCTAGGGAAATGCCTCCTGTTGCGTCTTTGTCTCCGCCGGTTGTTTCTCCATCTCTTCGGCCAGTTACTTCTCCTTCTCCTCTGCCAATTATTTCTCCTCTAGCAGTTTCTAGTCCCCCGCCGAAATCGAATACCCTAAGGATATTGACGTGGTCTTCTTGTGGAATTCCCCTTTATACAAATGTTGTCAATTTTCTGTATGAGTCCACCGATCCTTTTGTTAATGAAGAGGTTGCGTGCGCAGATCTGTTCCGGAAAATCAAGCCCTTGGTTGACTAGGATATGCCGGCCGTGAAAATATGGTAAGTATCTTAGTTCGAACTAGGGCTTCCATAAGTATCCTAGTTCTTTTCGCATTCCCTTCTTTTCTCTCCCATCTTTTTTTTTTGCTCCTAATCGGTGCATTTTTTTTCACTACGCCGGGTACATTAGCTGTATTATTCTGGGCTTTTTAAAAAATGATTAGAGCACCACCAAGAACACTTCTTAACTTTGAGCTCATTCATTCGTAAACAGAAAAAGTATTGACTGTAACTTCTGCATGAACAGGACGGCACCAAGAGGAAGAAGAACCTCTAGGGGAAGAGGCTCTGCAGCACATGTGGTTTGGGAAGCTAGCCCGACCGATTATGTGGAAAGTGTGAATTAAACAAACACTGAGATTCAAGGTGGAACCCATCTGGGATAGGTCAACATGGTGACCACGCAGCAGGATATGCAACAATGTTCGCAAAGTTGCAAAGGTACCACGGGCGTTTTGGAGATCAGATGCGTGAAGAACCATTAAATGAAGCACCAAACCAGGCTGATGCTCGTGATAATGTACTGCACGTTGCAGACCTTCAGCCGCCTCTACCTCCACCTTTTTTGCCAGTTCATGTCCAAGGACTCTCATACTGAAAACTTATGAGGTACATGAAGGGCATGAAGATGTATCACTTTGGTGGAAAGGCCAGTGCAACATCCGCAGACAACTGGAGAAGGAAACTGGAAAAGAACTTGGATGCAGCAAGATGTCCAACATGTTTCATAGGGAATTGATCGTTCATTACATGAAGGATGAAGCCCTGATATGGTGGGAAGGTGTAGTGGAGTTAGCTCTAGGAGGCTATGAGTTAACTTGGGACAACTGTAAGGATGAATTCACTCATAAGTTTGTTCCCCTTGAAGCTACAAACATGATGGAAAGTGAGTTTGAGAATCTGAGTCAAAGGAACATGACGGTGGTAGATTCTAAGGAGGAATTCAATCGTCCAAGGAGGTCCTCTTGAAGGCCTATGGAGAAACAGAACCTGATCCAAAAATTCATGAATGGACTAAGAGTAGACTTAAAGAATAGTTGTACTATTAGGAAGTATGACCATTTGGCTGAACTTGTTGAGACGGCAGCTGCCCAGGAAATAGGCTTGGAGGATGAAATAAAGTTTGCAAGGAGAACTCAACCAAATGAATCCAAACATACATCGGAAGTAGAAACGGCAGCTCCTATGAAAAAGAGATCAGGAGGAGTAACCTGCTACACATGTAATCAGCCAGGTCAAATTAGTAGGGAAAGTAACCTCCCTGCAAACGTTCGATGCCACCGTTGTGGTCGAGAGGGACAAATTGCTAATAGTTGTCATGTAAAACAACATGGAGAACCGCAATATGGAGCACATCAGCAGGGAGCTGGGCGCAATGAGCAGTTTTCACCACCACCAAAGAAGCAAGCTGTGGGCGGGCAAACCTTCGTAGTCCGAGATCATAATGGAGGAGAACCGGTCGCTTTTATTTTCCAGACCCTACTTGAATTGATGTTTAGTTGTAAGTCTTGTTTACCCAAGTATAGTAGACTTAGCCTTAGTTCAAATCATGTAGGATCGGTTTTAGTTGAGGGAATAAATTCCCACACCTTGTTTTGATACTAGCGCAACACATAGTGTTGTGTCTCCAATTTTGACAGAGTGTTGGACCTTCAAGGGCATGTTTGTTTCGAACGCCAAAGGAATCTAGACCGCAGGAACCGAGTTAATAAAGTCTACCGGGGCGTATGAGGATGTCCCCATCGTCATTGAAGGCATTGAGCTTAAAGAAAATCTGGTGGAGATGGAGTTAAACACTACAAACTGAATTTAGGAATGGATTGACTGACTTATCACAAGGCCAGTATGGATTCCCTTAAGGCATGCGACTACATCCCCACGACTGAAGGAAGAATCATTTTTCAAGGGATAAAGAGACGTAAGAGAATTCTGATCATATCGATGATTCAAGCAGAAGAGTTATAGGGAGATGAAATGAGCTTATCTCGCCACCATAAATATCAAGGGATCGGATAAGAAAACCAATTTAGACACTATTCCAGTTGTAGCCGAGTATACTGATGTGCTTGAACTCTTGACAGGACCACCACCAATGCGAGGAGAAGTGTTTACCATAGAATTAGAACCTGGTATGACACCAGTGTTGAAGGCACCGTACCCTTTGGCACCAGCGAAAATGGCCAAGTTGAAGAAGCAGCTTGAGGATCTAATGGATAAGGGATTCATTAGACCAAATAGCTCACCTTGGGGAGCACCTGTCCGGTTTGTAAAGAAGAAGGACTAAAATTTTAAACTTTGCATTTATTATCGTTGATTGAACAAAGTGACGATAAAGAAAAAGTACCCTCTACTGAGAACCGATGAGTTGTTGGAGCAACTACAAGGAGCGTCATGGTTCTCTAAGATGGATTTGGCGTCTAGGTATCACCAGATCCCAGTTGCAGAGGAAGACATAAGGAAGACAGCCTTCCGAACACATTATGGTCATTACGAGTTTGTGATTATGCCATTTCTACTGACTAACGCACCGGTGAAATCTGAGACAATGCAAGGTGGATAGAGTTATTGGCATACTACAATTACGATATTGTTTATCCCCCGGGGAAAGCAAACCAAGTGGATGACGCCCTTAGTAGATGTAAGATTAATGTCTCAGAGTCAACGGAGGTGCAAGAGTTGGTTGCCACTTTGGCTAGTTTTCGGTATGTGCTACTATCATTGAAGATAGAACAGCCACTTTAGATGCTTTGGTTCAAGCAGAATTGCTTGGAAGGATCAGCAAATCTCAACAAGAGGATGAATCGCTGCAGGGACTGATTGCAAAAGAGGTTGTCGGATATCGTATTGCAACAAATGGAACTTACTTGTTTAGAAATTGAGTGTGTGTGCCAAATATTAAGGATCAGAAAGACGAGATCTTGCGTTAGCGCACAAATCTCAGGTTCCCATACATCCGGGAAGCACCAAGATGTATCAGGATCTGAAACGCTATTACCATTTGGACGGTATGAAGCAGGATTTTGCCACTTGGACTTTGTAGTGTCATACTTGCCAGATGGTCAAATCAAAAAGACAATTACCAAGTGGACTATTACATGAGTTACCATTACCCGAATGGAAGTGGGATATGATGACAATTGACTTCGTTATGCGATTTGGGTGATCATAGATAGACTCACCATGAAAACTGGTGGAGCAGATCGTTAGAGCAAAATTATCTGCAAGTAGTGGTACGATTGCATGGAGTGTCGATAAGTATCATATACGACCATGACCCAAAGTTTACATTAGAACCTGGCAGGCCTTTCAGAAGGCATTGGGTACGAAATTACATCTTAGCACGGCTTACCATCTCTAGACCGATAGAAATTCTGAGTTGACGATACAAACGCTTGAGGACATGTTAAGAGCTTGTGTACTTGACTGGGAAGGAAAATGGTGTTTGTTTCAACTCTTGGCCGAGTTTTCCTAGCTACCATTCAAGAATGGGGATGTCTCCATATGAGGCTCTATATGGAAAACCAAGTCGATCTCCATTGTGTTGGATAAAAGTCGGGGAGAGACGAGACTTAGAAGCCATAAATTGTTAAAGACACCATTGTTCAAGTGGAATTGCTTAAGTCTACGCTGAAAGAGCCTCATGATCGGCACAAGAGTTATGCTGATCAAAGAATAAAATCTCTAGAGTTTGAAGTAAGAGAAATGATAACCACCCAAGGAACAACCGAGTACAAGTTGAAAAAGTTAAAGCCAAGGTTTTATGGACCAAATTGCATCATTGAGAGGATTGGAGCAGTAGCATATCGACTTGAGTTACCGCAGAAGCTATCAGAGATTCACAATTTGCTTCATGTTTCAGTACTGAGAAAGGTAGTCAGAGACCCATCGTAGATCCTCCAGCAGCCACCAGAAGATGATAGTCGCAATCTAATTGTCCAATGTAAACCAGTTAATGTTTCAGAGATAAAAGACTTGAATGTCCAAGGAAAAATGACTAAGATGCTCCATGTGTGTGGAAAGATATGGAATTAGTGAGGAGACTTGGGAGCCAGCGTCAAAAAATGAGATTGCTTACCCAGGTATTTATGTGTGTTGAAGTTCCACCGGTGTTGACGGGAATTTGGGGGCGAATTCTTGTTTAGTGCGGGAGACTTGTCACATCTTGGGTCTGAGCTAAATAGTTATTGAAGAGACCTGTGAAGTTATGGACTTTGTAGAGAAAACCTTAGGGTTTTCGCTTTCCTCTCTTATAAAAATGAGGCAGCCCTTTAGATTTTCTCCAGACAAAAAAAAACGTAGCAAAGCACTGCCCGACTGAAGAGAGAGTAGCCATCGACGAAGGAGAAGCCACCGGAGACACCCCAAGTTACCTGAGAACCGCCAGCCACTGTGTAGCCTCACCAGAGAGGAGATCTCGCCATGTTTCAGTCCCTTCTCGTCGTTTCCTTGGATCTTCCACTCTTTTTCTTCTAGATCCAGCCACTATAAGGGTAAGGAAGCATTAAAATCTCTCTCTTAGTTCTCTCTCATCTCTATCTTCTTCTAGATCTTTGATCTATTTTTTTGGTGGAAACCAAATCTTGCATTCTAGATGTGGTTCTGAGGATTCCTAGAACATATATCTACACCGTTTCATATCTCAACTCGCAGATCTAGGCTAAGGTGAGGTCTTGTTGCAATATCAATCTCCTTCTATCATTATCTCATCATGGTAGAAGTGTATAGGTTGATCATTCATCCCTACATGTAGTTGTTTCCATAGATCTATATATTTATATACATATACTCATACATATGATATACATCTTGATGTTTGATATGTGAAATACATAGATCTATAATTAGGTTGTTAAAATATTTTTTAATAATGTTTGAAGATTCTATGTGATGATTGTATTGATTGGGGTTATGGTTTATGTGGGTGATGTATATGTGGGTGGTGTGTATGAGTTAGAGAAAGACTTAAGGCCTATGTGTGCCAGTGAAGAGAGTTGGAGAGTTCTCGGGCATTGCATCGTTTCTTGTTGACTCATGCAGGGACTGAACGAGGTGGCATGATTCATCGCTGGTCCCGTAGGTACGAGCCCTGAGATTCTGCTTCCTAGTACGGAGGAGCCTCGTCCCCCCGGAGGAGGCAAGTAACTATCAGCATGACAAGGCTGGAAGGATTGAGGATGAATCGTCGAAGGAACCCCTGAAGAGAAGGAGGAAGAAGAAGAATTCAGCCGAGAAGCGGCCCGCTCTTGATGGTGAGGGAGTCCCATCTCTGGTGGATGGATCGACGGATGGTATGGACCTAGATGGGGGTACAGAAGGGAGTTTTTTTGAGTGATCCTCCTACAGTCCTGGCAGTAGAAAAGACATTTCCTGGTTCCATGGCCCAGTATGAAGACTTCCCTCCTGGGTCTGCGGCGAAAAAGGGGAGGAAGAAGAAGAAGAAGATTGATTCAGGGCCTAGAGAGCAGAGTCCCGTGCGGGCCGATCATCACTAGGATGCTTAAGCACCCATTCCCCGACCGGATGGAACTTCTCCTACAGCGCTGAAACCCCTCTGATCTGCAATGGGGCCGAACGCACGAGCCTATTCCACCAGATCAAAGGTGGACCTAAAGAGCTGACTTCTGTCGACTAGCTGGTTTTCAAGAAAGCTTATGTCGTTGCGGCTCGCAGCAAAATGACAGTACGTTTTTCCTCGTGGTTGACCTTGCATCTATATGTCTTCTTTTTTTGCTCACCTCGTTTGTGGCGTTTACTATCGGAAGCTTGATCCCTTCTTTGTCGCAGGCCGATGGTAGCATGAATTTCCAGGTGGAGAAGTACGACACCGATCTGAAAATAACATACTCTCATTTGGGGAGGTCCCAGGAGACGGTCAAGGATGAGAGGGCGCGTTCAGCCGCGTTGAGGGAGTAGATGAGGACTGTCTCCGAGCAGATTGCAGTGAGGCCCAGGCAAAGAGGACCGACGAGTAGAAGGAAAACTTTTGGTCTTTCAGGCCGAAAAGGAGGACCTCGAGAAGGCGAAGGCAGCTCTGGCGCTGGAGAAGGCTGAGGTTGAGAAAGAGAAGGCGAGGCTGCGGAGCAGCACTTGAGGGAGGTTGCTCGCCTCTGGAATTCTTGGAGCTTTTAAGTCACGCATGAGCGGGCAAGGGTGCAGGCTGCCATCGGGAGGCTCGCTTCAGTCCCTACGACGATGCGTGGTGCTACAACAGCCAGGCCTTCAGAACGATAAAATGCCTTCAGATGCTGAAGAGAATGGGGGATTACACTGCGAAGGAGAGGATTGATTTCTTCCAGTCCGATGTAGAATAATGGAAGGCGGAGTCCTTTCGTCTGGACGTCAAAACCCTCACGAAGGAAGACCTCTTCCTATCTCCGCTTGAGCTAGAGTCTAAGTTTCTAGCAAAGATCTTCTATTTTTTTTAATCAGGAACTTTCTGTGTTGACCTTGAAGTAATTGACCTGATCGTTTGTTGACAAGAATTATCAAAAAAAATATTTGAAGCAATTTGTTTTAATCGTTTTATCTATATGGGTTATCGATTAGTCAAAAATTAGGATCTTGAAATCTCAAATTATGTTCGAAGTAATCAGCTTAGTCTTTTATCAGTGAGAATTATTAAATATTTGAAGTAATTCATTTATTTGGTTGTCGATAGGGATTGTCGAACAATAATTTCCGGTAAGCCGCGGTTAGGACTTAGAACCTTTTCGGGAGCAAGTCCTACATTCAAAGTAATCTGTTTTGCCTTTCGTCGACGGAGATTATCAAACAGCTCGTATCAGACAGTAATGGTTTCCTTCTGCGTTAATGTAATTTTACATAGTTCAGTTGGCCAAACCGCCAAGAAAATTATCAAAGGGAAAGAAAATTATTGACTCGGCCGGCCGTAAGTTGACCTACCAGGAACCCTTGAATGCGTGTCTGTTCAGGACATGTTCGTTTGTCGGGCACAAGTAACAGTACGTGGTCCGGATCTTGGCGTGTTGCGCGTTGCTTGGCCGTTGGCATCAAAGAATTCCTGGGACGTGGAGCGTTGCGGGAGTAGAAGTGGTAGTGAGGTGCCCCTACTCATCCTTTCCCGGAACTGTATTTATTATTATTATTATTTGTTGTAGCTGAACCCGGTGAAGGGCTGCCTACGTACCCTGAGAGGGGATCACGCCATTCATAGTTTGGTTTAACCGAGTAGAACTAACTCTGAAAAGGGCATGTACTCGGCCAGTAAAAGTTGATATATGGGCGCATTTACTCGTTTTTTTTGAGTAAAATTGACCATAGCTCATTTACTCGTTTTGCTCCTCTCGATGTGGTAATCTTACGCGTAGTAGCTCTTTAGATGCATGGAGTTCCATGCTCTCGGGACGGTTTCACTGGTGGACGTCTGTAATCGGAAAACCCCAGGTTTGACGACTTGGGTGATTTTGTACAGACCTTCCAAAATGGCCCCGAGCTTACAGGCCATCCACTCCTTAATGTTTTCGAAGACCTTTCGCAGAACTAAATCGCTGAGCTCGTGGGGTCGAGACTTGACTTTCTTTTTATAGTATTTCTCTATTTGGTTTTGGTAGTTCTAGATACGGAGCAGGGCTTGGTCACGTTTCTCCTCGAGCGCATCTAGTGCGAGCATATCTCGATTCAGTTCGACGTGCTGCGGCATTGTGGATCCGCGTAAGCTGGTTACATTTACTTCTGCAGGGGCCATAGCCTCGACTCCGTATGCTAGGGAGAACAGCGTGCTCTTAGTTGCTCCTGTCGAAGGTGTTCAATGAAACCAAAGCACCCCGTGGAGTTCGTTGGCCCATCGCCATTTTTTCAACTCGAGACACTTTTGATGCCATTGATAATCGTCTTGTTTGTCGTTTTGGCTTCTCGTTTCTTTTGGGGTAGCGCGGAGTGAAAGTGTTCAGACGAATCCCTCCATTTGTCATAGAACTCAAAGAATTTAGTTGATATGAACTATGATCCGTTATCGGTGATGATCTCGTAGGGGGAGTCTGTGCCGGCATATGATGTTTTTCCACACGAATCCCTGGACTTTGGTGTCTGTGACTGCGACAAAATAATCTGCTTCGACCCACTTGGTGAAATAATAGGTGAGGACTAGAACAAAGTGCCGCTATCGCAAATTTGGCAGTGGACTGATTATATCCGTGGGCCATCGCATTAATGGGTGTGCCGTAAAGATGCACAAAGCTTCGGTTGGAAAATGTATCATCGGTGTGTGTCGTTCACACGAGTCACATCATTGAGCATATTTTTGACAATCGGAGTGCATGGTAGGCCAGAAGAAGTCGAGGCTTTTGATTTTTAAAACCAATGCGCGTCTGCCCGTGTGGTTTCCTGCGGGGCCTTCATGTGTTTCGGCCATGACCAGTCAGGTTTCTTCTCTGTGGATGCACTTTAAGAGAACCTTGTTCGCAGTGTAACGGTAGAGATCTTCGTCGATGAGGACGTTGAGGGAGCTGCGTGCTTTTAAACGACGTGGAACCCACTTATCGGGAGGTAGTGTACCGTCTCCGAGATAATTGATCACTTATGTACGCCAGTTTGGGACGAGTCGCTCTTCTCGCGTCGGGTAGTCTTCGTGTTCGGAGTCCAAGCCGATATCAGTTTGGTCAGAGATCATGGTGACAAGAAGTGCTTCATCTTGAGCGAAAGAAATGCTTAGTTTGTTGATCTGGTGTATCAGGATCGTTTGCTTGACCTGATATCAGAGCTTATGTCTGAGCGCGGTGAGAGCGTCAGCGCAGAAGTTTTCTCCCGGGGAACTTTAACGAGTTCAAAAAGTTTGAAATCCTTGGTTAGGTTTTGTACCAGCCTGAGGTATGTGTCAATCCTTTCGTTATGAGCATCGTAATCGCCGCTGAACTGGGTGGTGATGAGCTGTGAGTCGCAATAGGTGCTCAGCCGCCTGGCTTTGACTGATTTAGCCAGACGAAGTCCTGCGATAAGCGACTCGTATTCTTCTTCGTTATTGGACGTGGCAAAGCCGAAGCTGAACGTTTGTCTAATTAGTTCATCGGTATGCGACTGCAACTGAACACCGGCCCCTGATCCTTTACTTGTAGAGGATCCGTCAACGTGGAGGATCCAGTTCGGGCTTGAAGGAGGAGATCATGTTAAAGCTTTGGGGAGAGCTCGATCAGGAAGTCAGTTAAGACTTGGGACTTCGCTACAGTACGGTTCTTATAGGTTATATCATGCTCGCGGAGTTCAATAGCCAATTTAGAAAGCCGACCTGACTGGTTTGTGTTCTGCATGAGTGTTCGTAGAGGCTGGGTGTTGAGGACCTCGATTGCATGCGACTGGAAATAGGGCCGTAACTTTCTTGCAGAGGTAATGACCGAGAAAGCCATTTTCTCGAGAGTGGGATACCAAGTCTTGGGATCCTTCATGTATTTGCTTGTATAGAACACATGTTTTTGCTCACTTCATTCTTCCTTAATAAGGACACAACTGATGGCTGTTGAAGATACATCGATGTACAGCGAGAGGACGTCTCTGTTCTCGGGCTTTGAGAGGACATGAGGCGTTTTTAGGTGAAGCTTGAGTTGTTTGAATGCCACTTCACACTTTTCGTCCCAAACGAACCTCTTGTTCCCGTGGAGCAAATCGTAAAACGGGAGGCATTTGTCTATAGATCGCGAGATGAATCGATTCAAAGCAGCGATCCATCCTATTAGACGCTGCACTTCCCGACTGTTCTTTGGGCTTGGAAGGTTGAGTATTCAATTCCCCAGTGCGTTACGATATAACCGAGGAACTCACCTGATGTGACTCCAAAGGTACATTTGGCTGGATTAAGCTTCATATCGAACTCGTTGAGCGTCTTAAAGCAGTCCTGCAGGTTGTTCAAATGGTGGGGCGGCATGAAGCGACTTGACGAGCATATCATTGATATAAACTTCCATCGTCACCCCAGGTCGGTAAACATCCGATTTACAAGCCTTTGATATGTCACACCAGCATTTTTGGGACTGAAGGACATCACTTTATAGCACTAGGTTCCTTGGTCTGTGATGAATGCCTTTTCTTCGCGATCGTCGGGTTGCATAAGTATATGATTGTAACCAGAGAAAGCATCCAGGAACATCAACAGTTCATTTCCTGCGGTAGATTCGACCAGACGGTCGATGTATGGGAGAATGAAGCTGTCCTTTGGGCAGGCTTTGTTTAAGTCGGTGAAATCGACACAGACGCACCATTTGCTGTCTTCTTTTTAACTACCAATTGGTTGGTCAACTATTCTGGGTATCGTACTTCTGTGATAGACCCAGCTCTAAGCAACCGGTCGACTTCTTCGTTTACCGATTCGGATCGCTCGGGTCCAAGCTTACGTCGTTTCTGCCGAATAGGTTTGAATGTCGGGGCAACATTTAGCTCGTGAGTGGTGATGGCCGGATCAATGCCCTTCATATCGGATGTGGTCCAAGTTAAGGTGGACGCGTTCTGGCGGGGGAACAAAATTTTTAATAAATTTTAATAAATCCCCAATGGAAATCTGACATGACGTAAAACATTTCCCGAGCCTCCAGTTTTCCTCCAAAAAAATCATAATACTGAAATTAGGGTTTTTCCCAACTTCAGATGTTTCCGTTGTGCTTTGATCCCTTCGTGCTACGATCCAGTCGTGCTTACTTCCCATCCTTCTTAGTTCCCGTCCTGCTTAATCCCCGTCCTGCTTAATTCCCGTCCTACTTCCGACTTAATATGTTTCCAAAATATTAATTTACTGATACAAATATTTTTTTGCCGGAAAAGTCGGGCTTCGGAAACGTCATACTTCGGAAAAGTCGTGCTTCTAAAACGTCATACTTCCAAAAATATTATGCTTCCTAAACGATCGTCTGATTAATCTATCTCATTTGTCTAACCATAGTCAAGAAGCTTATTCGACTCATGGTTAACTCACTATCAATTCTTTGACCACCTCGTATTTCAAAATTTGCCGATTAATCCTTATTACCCGCGACTCGACCCTCAGGTTGATGCTCGACCACTCTTCCATTTTCTCTAAACCATGTTAAGTTTTATATGCAAAAAACTCAACATTCTTCATCATATTTTGATCCCAAAAGCTCGGCTCCAAATTCCAACATGTCCATATCGACCATTTTTCACTTCGGACGGGTTACTATGGCGTGATCCTATTGAGGCGGACGAGTGGAGGAGCCGATTGGTCCAAAATTAAAATCTACTCGTTGCCCGGAGGACTACCAGAAGGTTATTGCGGTCCATTTCTGGGAAGGGGATGCACACAACTGGTGGCTAGCTTTAAATAAGCGCACCAACGGGAACATCAGAGACTTTTCGGACTTCGAAGTTAAGTTCAACCGGAAGTACTTCCCTGATGAAGCGTGGGACTGGTTGGAGGATAAGTTATTAGATCTAACTAAGTGCCGCAGGACATTAAGGGAGTACGAGCAAGAGTTCAACCGACTTCGGCAGTTTGTGGGAAGGGAACCCGAGGACGAGGCAGTACATGTTCATTGGTTCATTCGTGGTCTGCTAGTGGAATTGAGAACTCACTGCTCGATTTGAACTTTTCACTACGTGTCAGAGTTACTTGAGAGGATGGCAATGTTGGAAACAACCTGGCCGAGGAGGCTAGATTTATGGCACGTGTACAGTCTACCCTTACCAGCAACATGAACGATCGCAAAAGCAAATGGGACCAGGTCGATGTGGTTACAACTCTGAATGGTCGATCTGTGTGCCCAAGGGTTGGTAAGTCTTATCCCGGTGAGTGTTGGAAATCCATTGGAGTTGGACCAGTCCAACTTGCCGAACTCGCTAAATGGGCGAGTTAGGTAGCACAAGCAATCCGACTCGCCTATTTTACGAGTTGGATCAATCAATCCATTTTCACCTTGTCCTCGTAACTTCCTCTTCCAAAACTTGATCAAACTTATCTTTGTTTTGTCTTGATCAGGATTGACATTGGACTTTTACCGAAAGAAACTCGTTTTCTCGTGAAATGATCGGGTCGATCTTATGAAACGGTAACGGTTATATAAACAGCTAGAGTCGCACGCGCCATACGAAAGATCCTAACTCTATGATGACGTCGTCTTAGGAATGCTCTTTCGATAAAACCGTAAAAACGCCTAAGTCAAAAATGGCCTGAGAAGGTCTAAACTCGGCTAAAGACCCACTCACGATTTTATCTGAAATCGAGCCCAAACTTTGTGATGGTTTATCTTTTATTTAGCAGGAAGGGATAAATGTTGAGTCCTGAAGATAAATGTCAAGATCCGAGGATAAGTCTTAAAGTTTTCAAAGATAATCAAGACGATCAAGGAAAAAAAGGAATATTTCCATGAAGCGATAAATTCGACCAAGGGTAGAAGGGAAAAGAGGAAACCGCCTCTAGAGAAATATATAAGGACTTCAAGATGATGATGCAAGAGACACACGAAAATCTCTACTCAGAGAAAACATATCATTTAGAGCATTTAGGAAACTTTTCGTTTTTGTTATTCAAGCTGAGACTTAACTAGGGTTTTGCAGTCATAGGTTGTTAGAACTAGGGATCTCGCCGAAATCTCTCATAGCCAAGGCTCAAATCCTGTTGTAAACGCTCATAAGCAAATTTGGAATAAGAGATCTATTTGCTCTCTTTTTGATTCTTACTTTATTTTTCCATCTTTACTTCATATTATGATTGTTTGGCATTTGGTTTAGCAGATATCCGGGACATCTAGGAAACTAGGGTTTACCCTGCGTTCCTAATTCCACGGAAATCGACAATTCGAATTTTGGTTCCCAGAGTTTGTCGCTAGACGGAGGGGCCCAGTTATCTAATTCAAAAAACCACCAAACGTTTGAGACATAATATTCCGAACAAAACGGACAGCGGTGTCATCTCCTTCAAGGAAAGAGAAATGACCAACCTGGTCAAACCTCTCAACGATCGCCTTGTCATTGAGCTGACAGTCCAGAATATCGATGTCGCGAGGATATTGGTCGACACTGGAAGCTCGGCCAACATCGTCTTCAAACACACACTTGAAAGAATGGAAGTCGACTCATCCAAAATCGCAGAACACCCAAACTCGATAGTAGGGATTTCTGGGGAACCTACCAAGACTCTAGGCATGATCGACCTCTCGGTAAAAATTCGTAGCGTGTCAAAAGTTGTGGAGTTCCTGGTCATTGATCGACCCACATCCTACAACGCAATCGTATGTACCCCATGGTTGAACTCAATGCAAGCAATCTCGTTGACATACCATATGTGCCTCAAGTTCCCGAACCCTTGCAGAATCAAAACCATTTGGGGAGATCGCATGATCGCGGGAGTTTGTTTCGCTGCAGAGTTGAAACAGAAGAACCCGTTAGTTGAATTTCCCCCTAAAAGAAAAAAAAATCGTCTACCGTTGACAATTCACCAGAACAGGATGATACTGAAATTTTTTGGTAGTCGCGAGCAGCCAAAGCATTGGATGGGAAATGAGAACCAACCTGCTAGCACGTTGTTTCGGTATGTTTAGAGGAAGTGTTCCCAGATTGTTGTGTAGAGATGGGTGCGAATCTCTGAAAATCGAGTTTGTAGCTTGTCTGAAGGAGAACTCGCACACATTTGCATGGGCCGCAGAAGATATGCCAAGGGTTGACATCAACGTCACATGTCACGAGCTGAACGTTTACCCGACTTTCAATCCCGTCAAACAAAAGACACAAAAGTTGGGACCAGAACGCGCCGCAGCGGTCAACGTCGAGGTCGAAAAAATTCTTTAAAGTTGGGTCCATAACAGAGTTCAGGTATCCTGATTGGCTCGCTATCCAGTAGTTGTCAAAAAGAAGAACGGGAAATGGAGAGTCTGCGTCGATTTCACTGATCTCAACAAAGCATTCCCAAGGGATACCTTACTGCTGCCACATATCGACCGTTTAGTCGAAGCAACGGCGGGGAACAAACTCCTTTCCTTTATGGATGCCTTTCCACGATCAAGAGAAGACCGCATTCATAACTGACCGTGGTACTTACTAATACAAGGTGATTCCATTCGGTCTCAAGAATTTTGGCGTAACTTATCAACGGCTCGTCAACCGTATGTTCTCAGAACAGCTCGGAAAAACAATGGTGGTGTACATCAACGATATGCTCATAAATTCCCTCAAAGAACAAGATCATATCGCCCACCTCTGAGAATGCTTTAAAAGGCTAAACCTCCACAATATGAAACTGAATCCCGCGAAGTGTAGGTCCGCAGTAGCATTGGGAGAATTACTAGGTTACCTCGTCACCTACCGTGGAATCGAAGCTAATCTGAAACAGATTACCGCGCTGATCGAAATGGCATCTCCAAATACAAAATGAGAGGTACAGAGATTGACCGGTAGGGTGGCAGCACTAAACAGATTTATCTCACGATCGACAGATAAATGTTTGCTTCTACGACACTCTGAAGGGGAACAAGAGATTTGAATGGACCGAGGAATGCGAAAAGGCTTTCCGACCGCTGAAGCACTACTTGGCCACTCCCCCAGTACTCGCAAAACCTGCAGAAAGAGAACCGCTGTTCCTGTACATCGCAGTATCAACCACGGCAGGAAGCGGCGTTCTTATCCGAGAAGAACGCGGCGAGCAAAAATTTATTTTCTACGTAAGCAAAACTTTGCTCGACGCAGAGACGCACTATCCGATGATGGAAAACTGGCACTTGCAGTGGTAATGTCAGCACGAAAGCTAAGGCCATACTTCCAGTCCCATACGATCACAGTGCTCACATCATTTCCACTGCGGGCTATCTTGCATAGTCCCAGTCAATCTGGGAGATTGGCAAAATGGGCAATCAAACCAAGCGAGTACGAAATCGAATATCGAGGGAAAACCTGTGCAAAACCACAAGTACTCGCTGATTTCTTAGTGGAACTCCCTACGGGATGCACTGCCAATAGAAACCCGACTCGACCAGGACCCTCCACGTCGACGGATCCTCATCCAAGCAGAGTTCTAGGATTGGAATCCGACTCATGACACCAACGGGGAGTACTGGAACAATGATTCCAACTAATCTTCCACGCCTTAAACAATGAAGCTGAGTACGAAGCCCTGATCGCAGGATTACGATTGGCACACGGGTAAAAAATACGCAACATTCACGCCTACTGTGATTCCCAACTTGTAGCAAGCCAGTACAAAGGGGAGTACGGAGCAAGAGCCGATAGAATGGACGCTTACTTAAAA
Organism: Moricandia arvensis; assembly: GCA_905132765.1. Classification (NCBI taxonomy): domain Eukaryota; kingdom Viridiplantae; phylum Streptophyta; class Magnoliopsida; order Brassicales; family Brassicaceae; genus Moricandia; species Moricandia arvensis. The sequence goes on along the minus strand of CAJHQP010000410.1, from coordinate 155,111 downwards.
CTCGTTCGAGATTTAGCTCAAATTTTCGACCAGTTTGCGCTCACCCAGGTCCCGAGAGCCAAAAACTCTCAATCCGACGCTCTAGCCCTCCTAGCATCCAGTTCGGATCCAGGGATAAGAAGGGTGATTCCTGTAGAATTTATAGAACATCCTAGCATCGGACCACCCGTTGTCATAAACCTAATCAAATCTCCCAAACAAATCCATGACCAAGCCACGCAAGATTCCGGGCGGATAGAATACTGATTCAATGAACCTTAGCTGAAGATAATCCTTTCATATATTGCCGACGAAAACTCCCTGCAGAAAAATGTTATGCACGAAAGCTTAAAACCCAAACCGCGGGATACATCTTGGTGGACGGAGAACTATACAAGTTGAGATTTTCAGGGCCACTCATGACCTTAGTAGACAGAGAAAGGCTCGAAAGATAATGGAAGAGGTCCATTCTGGGTCCTGTGGAAATCATTATGGCGGAAGATCTCTCGCAGTCAAAATCAAACGCCATGGACACTATTGGCCAACAATGGTCAAAGATTGCGAGAAATTTGCGGGGAAATGCAAAAAATGCCAAAGGCACGCCCCAATTATCCATCAACCAGCAGATGTCCTCTCATCAATCTCGGCACCATACCCGTTCATCAGATTGTCGATGGATATAGTTGGACCCAGGCATAGGTCGAAAAAAAAGATTCTTGCTGGTCTTGACAGACATCTTCTCAAAATGGGTGGATGCAGACTCTACGCAAGCATTAAGGACTTCCAAGTTGAATGCTTTGTATGAAAAAACATTGTTTGCAGGCACGGAGTCCCATACAAAATCATAACAGACAATGTGTCTTAGTTCATTTCGACCAGATTCGAGGCCTTCCACAAAAAATGGAAGATATGACTAACAAATCAACCCCTAGATACCGGCAATGCAATGGCCAAGCCGAAACTACTAACAAAACCATCCTTGATGGACTCAAAATACATTAGAACGCCAAGAAGCGTAGATGGGCTGAAGAACTTGAAGGAGTCCTATGGTCGCATCGCACAGCTCCAAGACATGCAACGAGAGAAACCCCGTTTGCCCTAGTATACGGAGAAGAATGCATGATCCCAGCTGATGCTGCTCGATGAGCTCGACCTGATCAACAAACGCCGGGATCAGGCCCTTATACGAATCCAAAATTATCAACAGCGGCTGCAATGTACTATAACGCTAACGTAAGCAGCCGCAGATTCAAAGAAGGTGACCTAGTCCTTCGAGTTTTTTTCCAGAACACCTCCGAATGGAACGCTGGAAAAATCAGCGCAAACTGGGAAGTTCCCTACAAAGTAATAAAAGTCGTCCGACCAGGCTCGTACGAAATCGCGAATATGCAGGATATCAAAATTCCGAGAACTTGGGATGCAATCCACCTAAGGAAATACTACCACTAAACAATGTTTAGAACTGAAATATGAGACAGCTTGATCCCTGAAAAGGGTACATAGGAAGTTTGTATACATATACTCGTATAATCCCAAAAATTCAAAACTATTTGCTTCCGGATTCACTATTTTTAAAACTTTTTGAAATGATACATCGGAAAAAATCCCACTATTCCTCAACTCCTTCGACAAAATCGACACAAAAAATTCAACGTTCGACGTAGCAAGACCTCGCTAACGCTCGAAGAATTCCTGTTTTTTTGCTAAAGATTTCCGAAATGGAATACTCATACTAAGAACAGTCTATCTACGACTATAAAACACGCACAATCTCTTAACGTCCTAAACAGACTAAGCCATCTCTTAACATCCTAAACAGACTAAGCCATCTTTTAGCGAAGAATCAAAAACGGTAATATCCACCAATAAGTTTGTTGCTGATCACAACAAACTCTTAACGTCCTAAACAGACTAAGCCATCTCGTAGAGATAGCTCTCGAACACCCGACACAAGGGTAATAGCGCTATAAAAGAAATCCAAAATTTTGGTCGTGAACATATCGCTGACTCTAAACCAGTATGAGTTACTTAAGCTGAAGAAATGCTCTATTCGTACCATACAGTTTATTTAAGCCGAGAACATATCGCTGACTCTAAAGCAGGACGAAATCAGGTCTAAAATGATATGGGAAACGTAATACAAAGTAGTCACCGCACCCCTAGAACCGTGATTAGACCTAGGTCTTGCCCTAAACCCAGCACACTGGTCTCTAACGTTTCAAGGCATGATATCAAAAAGATACGATCTCCTAAAATCATGTCTCTTCGCCCATATCTAATCGCTCTAGAAACATTGGAAAACTTTTCAAAGATCCCAAACGAGCAACGAATAGGACGATCAGAAAAAGAGTCGAGAGCGAGATGACAACTTTTATCCTCCCCTCCATATTTAAATCTAAATCTATTCAAACTTCTTCGCCTATAACATTGCTCGTTAAAACCTTGGAAAACAAGGACATAGTTCATTTAAAAAAAGTCGCAGAAGCGACTGGGATTCAAAGCCACAAACGGCCAGTCCCGAGATAAAAACACGGCCACACTAGGCCTGATCAAAACACAAACAAATAACATTAAAATAAAATAAGTATCATACGAGACTGCGAACTCAATCGTCCTCCGCACGCAGAGCCTCACCTTCGCCAATCACCCCTTCCGTACTCGGAACCGCCTCGCCTGCACCTTTCACGGTTGTAGGACCCTAACCTTTGGTGTCACCCAAGAAAAGTGGGGGGGGGGATACACTCGGATTTCAGGCCTGCGAGGATCAGTTTGAAGTCTCCATCCACGTGCACTAACTCCACTCTGCAAGCATAAAGCTTTGCCTCTTCGGTTTGCGGGCACCGAGGCGCATCACCATGAAACAACTAGACCTATTGCATCCCTCCCTCGACGCTTGCCAAGGACAAGTTCCTAACGTGGACGACCATCAATAAATCAAGGGAGTTAGCGATCCTCGCCAGACAGATCAAAAACTCGGCACGAAGGACGTCCTCGGCCTCGTAGATCGCACCAACTCACGATTCCTCCCCACTCTTGATCTTACGCTTTAACCGGCGCAATTCTGAAGACTTAGCCATTTTTGCCTCTTTTGCTTCAAGAAATGAGCTAGCGGTCTTTCCAAGATCCCGCTCTAGCTCCCCAACTCGAGACTCGAACTAAGCTATCTCAATGGAATGGGCATCCTCGATAACCTTCAACCTCCCTTCGAACTGCGACGACTTCTCTCGCGACTCCGCCAATTCCTTAGCAAGACGGCCGGCTTCCGACCCACACTCACTGATCATCCCATTGATCAACGAGAAAAACTGGGAAACAAGGGAAAGAGGCAGTCAAGAATTGGGCGATGCACGGAAAGAAAAAAGGATGAAAAAGGGTGAATATTTTTGCAAAACACACCTTAGCACGATGTTTGTACATCGTCATAGGCAGAGACTCAGTCTCAGGATCCTTGGTACAGCTCCTCTTCTTGGCCGCATCAGGATTAGTGAAAGGCTCTTACGACCCTTCGATGTAGGAGCCGGAATCCTGCTAGGATCAGGTAACCCCAAGATTAATGCCTTCTTGACTGGGAGAGGAGGCATCGATTCCTGAACTGGCTCCACATCGATGACCTGGACCGGGGTCGTAGAGGAACCCGACGGATGAACCTCCGATGCCAACGCATGCGCGGTGATCTCCCCTCTGGTAGGAACAGCATCGCACACCGGGGGAACCTCGGGAGTCAAGGTATCGGCTGGAGCCGCAGATCTCGAAGGTATGCCACGTGCAGGGTTTGCCGTCTCCTCGGCCTTACGGCGAGCCAACTAGTTATGGAAAGAAAGAATTTCCGTAATATGAGCTGGGATGGCTCCAGTGGTAAGAAGATACCGCAAACTCGCACCAGCAGCGTTGCTCATCTCGACATCACCACTCCTCTGAAAGTTGCGGGAAGAAAACATTTCGGTGGAAAGTAAAAAATTCTAAGAGAAATTGCAAAACGAACTAGAGAAAATGAGAGAGTGTGGAGAGAATGAGATATGGGAAGCTATATTTATAGAAGTAACAAAAGTTGAAGGATTTTCTGCATAAAAATAATCAGAACAAACTTTTCGAGAAAAATACATTTTTACCGCTGATTCCAATTAAACACCCTCACTCACCCGCAAGAATTGTGCTCAAACTTGCGAGCTGGGGGCTCACTATTGGGGTCAAGAGCGGTACTCTTGAATACAGTCTCGATACCGTCTCAACGGAAGTTTCCGATCCAAAAACTTGAAAGAAAGGAACACTAAAAACCAAGCAGTCAAACTCGTCGAATGGGGGAGTTAGACAGTGCAGGCCGACCAACTCGCCCCTTCAGTGAATTGGACCAGTCTAACTCGCCAAACGGGCGAGTTGGACAACATGGACAAACAACTCGCCGAACGGGCGAGTTGGACAGCGTGGGGTGACCAACTCGTCCGTTCGGCGAGTTGGACAGCCTGGGCCGACCAACTCGCCCATTTGGTGAGTTGGACCAGTCTAACTCGTCGAACGGGTGAGTTGGATGGCATGGCTCTCAATGGACTCAAAATGTTTTATGTCGATAAGCAGCTGGTTGATCGGAGAGGAATTGACCAAAACCCATTGCTGACGTCTTGAATGGACTGGAATGGACTTACCTTGACTAGGAAAGAACCTCGGCTTGATCATGAAGAAACTGACTTGGACTGATCTTGACTCGGAGAGAACTTTCTTTAGTTTATGGACAGTCTTTCGAAACTTCTCGGTAGTTTTTTGGTCTTCGGAATTGTCTATACTTCTGAAGCACCTCACTTATTTTTCTCTTTGTCTCTCTCAAACCCATGTCTTTAAGTGTATTTTTTTGTCTGGAATGAATGAAAAAGAAAAGGAGAGCTGGGTATTTATCGAAGTCACCGACCAATAATGACGAGCCACCCTAGCGCATGTGTGTCGTCCAACATGCTTCTGGTCGCATGCGCGGCGACACATGGGCGTACACATGCACTGTTGAATGCTTACTTGGTACGCCAGGAGACAACTCCACGTTCACTTGGAGTTCAGCATATCTGGAGTTCATGCATCGTAACACACCGGCCTCTGCATGTCGGTTCGCATGCATAGATTGTAGATACTGCGGCACCTCGTGCTTCTGCTTGTCATGCTGCATGTAACTGTTTCATGCACAGGTACACCTCCTTCAAGTGTTGACACTTAGCTGGTAAAATGATAGATATAGCATCCTGGACAGAGGGATAAAGACACTTCTAGCTTCTCGGTCGATTTTCCCGATTTCGGCTCTTCCGGCATATTTTCGACCCGCTATCAATCCCGGTTCCTAACTTCTTCCACTAATTGCCAAAAATCATCATCTATGATTGCCTTGAAGTGGTTCTTCTGTCAAGCCTCAATGTTTTCCTTCATCAAGGCTTCTTGTATCCTCACAACTTCATTAGTCTGAAAAAACCTGGTTCTCTAGCTTCTTCACATGGGTGTTGAGAGCTTCAAATTTAGTACTGAGGTTGGCATAGACAGTATCAATCTTTCCATTGAAATCCACTGTCATCTCTGCTTTCCATCCAGAACCTTGTCAATCATGGCCTCAATCATGTTCTGTTGGGTATTTTGATGGGGTGTTTTGATAGTATGAGGCTCCATAGGTTATGTTGTGTTGTAGGGTCTCTCCTGCTGTGATCCTTGGTTGTAGCTACTCCTCTGACTATTGCCATTATTTTTTTTTGCTACCTTGGTTCCTATATCTCTCGAATCCATTTCCAATAAATCTCACATCCTCTTTTTCACATTTCTCATTGTCAGATCCTATAGATTCTACACCTTCTGCAAAGCTAATTTGCTTCTTCAGAAACCTCTGAACACTGTCCTGCTTGGCTTTTACTTCTTCTATCTGATCCTTCGTCAATGTAGGGAATGATTTCTTCCTCTCATGATCATTGTTTCTGGTGTAGTGCTAGCTGTGAAATTCTCTATTAATCTGGTAGCCTCTTCTGGACTCCTAGTGCAAAAGTTTCCCTCACTGACTGTGTATAAAGCCATCTTGTATGATAGCTCAATACCTCTGAACATAGTGCTGAGAATTTTCACTTCATTGAATCCATAGTGAGGACAGTCTCTTTGGAAGGATTTGAATCTGATCCATGAGTTTCTGAAAGACTCGACAAACATGTGTGAATGTAGCAATTCTGCTCCTCAATTCCTAAACTCTGGCATCTTCGAAGAAATTACGTCGGAAGGCATTTTTGATGTCTGTCCATGATGTAAGAGATCCTGGTGGTAGCTGCTTAAGCCGATATTAAGAATCTTTAGCAAGCTAATACTTGAAGAGTTTGCATAGAACGTAGTCCTCAAGGACTCCATTTGCCTTGATTGCAGATATAAGATCCTCAAATCGATCCAAGTGATATATAGGATGATCTTGAGAATGACCATGAAATGGTGTATGTGCCACAAATGTGAAATAGGCTAGCTTCAGCTCAAAATCATTCCTCTAGAAAGATGGAGGACGAATAGAAGATATGTTGGCATAGAATTGATCTTGACGATTGTTTTCAGCCAACATTCTGGGTTAAGCAGCATGGTCTTCAGCTCCATCTTGAGCTACAGCAGGTTCTTCTGGTTTAGGGATCACAATCTCTTGCTCATCAATTCTCTGTCTTGTTGCATTATGTAGATGACCATCGAGGTCATACATGTCCCTCTCTAATTCCTAGTCAAGATCGTCATAGCAACCATCTCTGCTCCGGAATCACCGTCGATCGATGTATCGGTATTAGTGTCGATCGATTCGGTAGATGAGTGTCGATCGAAAAAGAAGTGTTGGCGTCGATCGGTGCTTGTCACTTCACCTTGTGGATGGTACGTTTAATGTCTATTGGGTCTGAGAAAATAAGTCTTTTTCTTTGTTGCTTCTGGTACTGCGGGCATGCACCTGAAAGACAAAAAAAAATTATAAGTAAACTTGTCACGTCTCCAAACCTGGTTTAGGTCATCAGGACAAGCCATGGTTCGAGGAAACGAACCAGTCATGTCATAAAACCTAAAGGCAATCGTCCCATGGTCTAAAAAGGTGGTTAAGTGGATTAGAAGGCTAAGACTTAACCAAATACAGAAGGATAAAAGGTTAGAACAGCTTGACGAGTAATACGACAGCTTGGTATTGAGTATGAGAAGCTCGATCAGCTAGATCAAGCTGGAATTAGCTCGGTCTAGCTCACACTAGGTAAGGTTATATCCATGAGCTAGCCTACTAGCTCATCCTACTTGTTGCAGCTAATGTTCCAGGTGCATTACCAGTAGAAACGCACAAGGAGAATTAGTTACTCTCAACAACCTCCTAGTGAAAACCCTAAGAGCTCTAACAAGAACTCGCCTCCATCTATTTGCCTTGTGAGACCAGAACCTCCACACCTAAAGAGATTTGTGTTGTATCACGAGTCTTCCATCCCTTGTGTGGTGCACTTCATTCCATCAAGTCCTAATTCATTGGATCCATTGGTTGATTAGATCAATCCAATCGTCTACCCTCTTGTAGATCAACTCTCTCTCTTTTTTCTTCGGATCATATAAGCCTTTGTCAGCCTATGCTTGTATAACCAATCCCAATTCGCCAAACGGGCGAGTTAGGTAGCACAAGTAATCCGACTCACCCGTTCAGAAATTTGGATAAATCAATCCATTTTCACTTCGTCCTCCTAACTCCCTCTTTCGAAACTTGATCGAACTTATCTCTGTTCTGTCTCGATCGAAATTGACATTGGAACTTCACCGAAAAAACTTGTTTCCTCAAGAAAGGACCAGATCGATAGTATGAGACTGTAATGGTTAACTAAACACCTGGAGTCACAAGCCCAATACGAAAGATCCTAACTCTCGGATGACGTCGTCTTAGGAATGCTCTTTCAATAAAATCGTAAAAACGCTTAAGTCAAAAACGGCCCGAGAAGCTCTAGAACTCGGATAAAGGCTCACTCGCGATTTTATCAGAAATCAAGCCCAAAATTTATGACGGTTTATCTTTTATTTTGCATGAAGGGATAAATGTTAAGTTCGGAAGATAAATGTCAAGAACGGAGAATAAATTTTAAGTTTCCAAAGATAATCATGAAGGTCAAGGAAAAAAAGAAATACTTCCGTTGAAGCGATAAATTCGACCAAAGGCAGAAGGGGAAAGAGTAAACCGCCTCTAGAGGAGTATATATGGACTTCAATGGTGATGATGCAAGGGGCACATGAAAATCTCCACTCATATAAAACATAGCATAATAATTAGAGCATTTAGGCAACTTCCAGTTTTTGTTATACGAGCTGCGACTCAACTAGGGTTTTTGCAGTCTTAAGTTGTTAGAACTAGGGATCTCGCCCACAGCTCTCATACGTAAATTCAGAATAAGACATCTATTTGCTCTCTTTTCGATTCTTACTTTATTTCTTGATCTTTACTTTGTATTCTGACTCATTGGCGTGTGGTTTAGCAGATATATGTGTCCTCTGGGAAACTAGGGTTTACCCTGCGTTACTAATTCAATGGAAATCGAGAGTGCGAATTTCGGTTCCCACAGGGTTTCTAAAGGAATTATGAGGACTCTCTTAGAAAAGCTATCCATCTCTTTCTCTTTAGCTTGCCTTTTAAGATTCATAGGGACCTTCTTCTTTCCTCTAGAGTGTCCATCCACAGATTCCTAATTACCATATAGACTGGGTTATTTGTCTGTGTGTTTAGGTAAGGTGGGTTTCGAATGCATATTATTAGCATATAAAAGACTCACGTCTATTCATGACAATCGACATATTTTTGCTTCGAACTTCCTTTGATCGATGGTAGGGTCCAGTTGTCCATCAATGCCCATCTCTTCACACAATTCCACAGTTTCTTCAAGTACCCTTGATTAATGGTTTGCTTTGGATGTCGGTCGATGGTCGTTCGAACAAGGCAGGGAATTCTTACGAATTTCTTCTTCCTAGTTCCTAACTTCTTCCACTACTTGCCAAAAATCATCATCTATGATTGCACTGACGTGGTGCTTCTGTCCAGCCTCAATGTTTTCCTTGATCAAGGATTCTTGTATCCTCACAACTTCACTGGTCTGAACAACCTGATTCTCTAGCTTCTTCACATGGGTGTTGAGAGCTTCAAATTTAGTACAGAGGTTGCCATAGACAACATCAATCTTTCCATTGAAATCCACTGTCATTTCTGCTTTCCTTCCAGAACCTTGTCAATCATGGGGTGTTCTGATAGTATGAAGCTCCATAGGTTATGTTGTCGTTGTAGGGTCTTTGCTGCTGTGATCCTTGGTTGTAGCTACTCCTCTGATTATTGCCATTATTTTTTTTGCTGCTTTGGTTCCCATATCTCTGGAATCCATTTCCAACAAATTTCACATCCTCTTCTTCACATTTCTCATTGTCAGATCCTATAGCTTCTACACCTTCTGTGAAGCTAAATTGCTTCTTCATAAACATCTGAACACTGTTCGGCTTGGCTTTTACTTCTTCTATCTGATCCTTCGTCAATGTAGGGAATGATTTCTTCCTCTCATGATAATTGTTTCTGGTGTTGTGCTAGCTGTGAAATTCTCTATCAATCTGGTAGCCTCTTCTGGACTCCTAGTGCAAAAGTTTCCCTCACTGACTGTGTATAAAGCCATCTTGTATGATAGCTCAATGCCTCTGAAGATAGTTCTGAGAAGTTGCACTTCACTGAATCCATAGCGAGGACAATCTGTTTGGAAGGATTTGAATCTGATCCATGAGTTTATAAGAGACTCGGCAAGCATGTATGAATGTAGCAATTCTGCTCCTCAATTCCTCAGCTCTGGCATCATCGAAGAAATTATGCAGGAAGGCGTTTTTGATATCTGTCCAGGATGTAAGAGATCCTGGTGGTAGCTGCTTAAGCCGATGTGAAGCATCTTCGGCAAGCTAATACTTGAAGAGTTTGCATAGAAAGTAGTCCTCAAGAACTCCATTAGCCTTGATTACTGACACAAGATCCTCGAATCGCTCCAAGTGATACATAGGATGATCTTGAGAACGACCATGAAATGGTGTATGTGCCAAAAATGTGAAATAGGCTAGCTTCAGCTCAAAATGATTCCTCTAGATAGATGGAGGGCGAATAGCAGATATGTTGGCATATAATTAATCTTGACGATTGTAGTCAGTCAACGTTCTGGGTTGAGCAACATGGTCTTCAGCTCCATCTTGAGCTACATCAGGTTCTTCTTGTTTATGGATCACAATCCCTTGATCATCAATTCTCTGGCTTGTTGCATTAGGCACATGACCATCGAGGTCATACATGTCCCTCTCTAATTCCTAGTCAAGATCGTCATAGAAACCATCTATGCTCTGGAATCACCATCGATCGATGTATCGGTATTAATGTCGATCGATTCGGTAGATGAGTGTCGATCGACAAAGAAGTGTTGGCGTCGATCGGTGCTTGTCACTTCCTCTTGCGGATGCTACGTTTTAATGTCTATTGGGTCTGAGAAAAGAAGTCTTTTTCCTTGTTGCTTTTGGTACTGCGTGCATGCACGTGAAAGACAAAAAAAAATTGTAAGTAAACTTGTCACGTCTCAAAACCTGGTTTATGTCATCAGGACAAGCCATGGTTTGAGGAAACCAACCAGTCAGGTCATAAAACCTGAAGCCAATCGTCCCATGGTCTAAAAAGGTGGTTAAGTGCATTAGAAGGCAAAGACTTTACCAAATACAGAAGGATAAAAGGTTCTTAACATCTATATAATTCACACCGAGTATATATAGCACACTTACTTTGGAGCAACTTGGTGTAAATTATATACTCGGTCTATTTACATCGGTGTAATTTACACAAGTGGGACTCAAACAAACCAACTTACAAAACTACCATATATTGCAAATGGAATTCAAACATATCAACTAACAATGTTCTATGCTAGTAAGAAGATGGTTGATCTGAGAGGACTTGGCCAAAACCCATTGCTGACGTCTTGAATGGACTTGAGTGGATTAACCATGAATTGGAAACAACCTTGGCTTGATCATGAAGAAACTGACTTGGACTGATCTGGACTCGGACAGAACTTCTTTAGTTTATGGGCAGTCTTTCGGAACTTCTCGGCAAATTTTTGGTCTTCGGAATTGTTTATAGTTGTAAGGCACCTCTCTTTTCTCTCTCTCTCTCTCTTTCTCTCTCTCTCTATCTCTCCCTCTCTCTCTCTATCTCTCTATCTCTCTCTCTCTCTCTCTCTCTAACCAACGTCTTTAAGTGTATTGTTGTGTCAGGGATGATTGAAAACAAACACAGGAGCTGGGTATTTATAGAACTCACCGGCCAATAAGCACGAGCCACCCAAGCGCATGTGTGTCGTCCCACATGCTTCTGGTCGCATGTGCGGCGACACATGGGTGTACATATGCCCTTTTCCATGCTTCCTTGGCATGTCAGGAGACTCTTCCACGTCCACTTGGCCATCAGCATGTCTGGAGTTCATGCATCACGACACACGGGCCTCTGCATGTCTGTTCGCATGCGCAGATTGCAGATACTGCAACACCTCGTGCTTCTGCTTGTCAAGCTGCATGTAAATGCTTCATGCACAGCTACACCTTCTTGTGTTGGCACTCAGCTGGTTAAATGATAGAAAGAACGTCCTGGCCAAATGGATAACGACACCTCGAGCATCTCGGTCCATTTGAGGGGTTTCGGCACTTCCGACATATTTTTGACCCGCGATCAATCCCGGATACATTTCCGCTTCCATTATGATGCTCTGAATATTTTAAATAAATTCCCAATGGAAATCTGAATTGACGTAAAATATTTTTCAAGCCTCTGTCTTTCCCCGAAAAATCCATAATACCGAAATTAGGGATTTTCCCAACTTCGGATTTTCCTGTCGTGCTTCGATCCCTTTGTGCTTACTTTTCGTCCTGCTTAATTCTCGTCCGGCTTCCAACTTAAAATGTCTCCAAAACAGTATTTTATTGATACAAAAATATTTTCCAAAAAATGTGGTGCTTCCAAAAATGTGATGCTTCCAAAATGTCCTTCTGATCAATCTATCGCATATTCTAACCATGGTCGAGCAGCTTATTCGAGTCATGGTTAACTCACTATCAATTCTTTGACCACCTCGTATTTAAAAATTTCCCGACCGATCCTTATTACCCACGACTCGACCACCAGGTTGATGCTTGACAAATCTTCCATTTTCTCTGAACCTTGTTAAGTTTTATATGACCAAAACTCAACATTCCTGATCATACTTTGATCCCCAAAAGCTAGGCTCCAAATTCCAATTTGTCGATCTCGACCATTTTATTCCTTCGGACGGGTTACTACATTCTCCCCCCTTACTAGATTTCTTCCTCAAATTTTTAGATGTCCAAATGCTCAGCTACACGACATGTTCCTCATTGATGACAATTCCTCATTAGATTTCATTATCTTGCAGTCTTGGTCATTTGATGTGTTTCTTCGCCGGCTCGCCTTTGATGTCTTCTACTGATTTCTTTGGGTCAATGCACAACTTTTAATCCTGAACTCGATTTACCTTGATCAATCCCTCGGATTTGAATTGACTTTCCATAGTTCACAAATTCTCAGCTCGTCTCCATAATCTCTTTGCTTTATCTACCATTGTTCCTTGAGCATCCTCCTCAATGTCTCCACAATCGTCTTCATATCCTTTCACATGCCTACCACTGTCCCTTGAGTTAAATCCTCCAGGTTAGCACAATTTTTTCCATACCTATTAACTTCAATGATCGCTGGATCATCTTCTTAGTGTTGCTCTTCTAGAATACCCTCATTTCCCATGATACTATATTGTCCTTTAGATAGATATCACCCTTGTCGAGATTCATCAAATACTTCTCGATCATCCTTTTCCCCAAAAACTGATGAAGTCATTCACACTGTAGTTTTGTTCCTTCCCATTTGTCCAGTCAATACTACAGTCCAGTTCCTCTTATTCTCCCTCCTCTCTTGCTTCAGGTTTGGTTTTGACCTCAAACTCTCTTCACTTTAGGTTTCCATCCTTAAAGTTTCGATCAACGAAAACACACTTACTAGCTCCAACATAATCGAACACTTCACAAGCAAGTTAGTCAACAACTAACCGATCAAATACTAACAAAACAACCTAATGAAAATTCTAACCAGCCACATAACAATTTTATCCCAGCAACCTAACAATTCGAGATTCCACTATTTAATCCTAGTTCCAAAAACCACAAATTCTATCGCTGGATGTGACCAGATCCCTAATGCCTTTTGTGACTCTTTTGACACGATAAAATATTTGAAAAGAAATTAAATCATGAGTTCCGCAAGCATGGACGAGACCATGCTCTGATACCTCTCTAACACTCCCGAACTGTCCTAAACATATGGTGGATCGACGATCAAACAAGGACATGAACGATAGACCAACGAATACCCAGGGTTATAGATGAGCCAACCGGCCAGCCAACAATCAAACAAGATCATGACTGACCGTCCAACCCAACACCATGGTCCAGAAGCGCTATATGACGCGCTAGGGACGATCCAGTCATAGTTATAGAACTTACTCCGCGACATAGACCACTTCATCCACTAACTCATCCCGCTAAATCAAGGCATATGGGTTTGCAACCGAGACCAAGAGTTAACGGTTCCGTTAGATCGAGGCCTAAGGCATTTTAACTTGTACCAAGACCTATCGTTGTGTTAGATCGGACTAGTCAAATATCAGAGTACTCATTTTGCGCATATGTACGAGGTCGAGGAAACACTAATCACCCCTAAACATGCCTAGCATGGGCGGGTTATGACACACGCTGTTGGAACACACAGAACAAAAACAATCCAGAACATAATCAAAGGCTAACATTCCATATCCTAACTAGAATCAACTAACAACTAACCAATAGTACTAATAGTCCAACCTATATAGTTAAACCCCTTAGTACTAACATCTGAGCAACTAAACAACAAACCATAACTAAATAAATCAACCAGTTAGTCACTCCCTTACCAAGAGCTGACTAACCTCAATCAACAAGATTAATTAAATAAACAAGCATTTAACTAATCTAGTATCCAATATACTCAATCAAATCGTTACCCAGATAGTTTGGCCTCCTGCTATGAAATTATCTTTACTCAACCATATCAACACACAAGAATAGCAAACATGATTCATCCTAGCCCTAGTCCTAGTCAGGTTATTAACTCAGTCTAAATTCCATATCATCTCAGCTTAGCCCGTGCTAAACTCAGTCCGGTTCAATAAAAAAATAACCCTAAGGACTCTACCATGCAATAATGTGAGCATTCTACCCTATATGCAACTCGATCTACCCTAAGTTCCAAGTGGAACTCAAACAAACCAACTTACAAAACTACCCTAAATTCCAAGTGGAATTCAAACAACCCAACTCACAAAACTGCCTTAAATTGCAAGTGGAAGTCAAAGAAACCAACTCACAGTGTTCTATGCTGATAAGCAGCTGGTTGATCAGAGAGAACTTGGCCAAAACCTATTTCCGACCTCTTGAATGGACTGGAATGGACTGACCTTGACTTGGACAGAACCTCAGCTTGATCCTAGCTGCCTAGTCTGCATCACTTGGCCTTTCCTCTCTGCCATTCTTCCTTCCTTTATAGACCACTTGGATGGTAGATGCCTTTGGTTGGTTCGTACTATTGGGCCCTTTACTCGTGCGGGCCGTCTGGTGGTGTTTTTCGGGAAGAGCGTTCCTTAAATTGCTTTGGCCAGCCAATTCGGGTCGAGTCAAGACGGCTTGAAGTAATGTGGGGCAAGACAAGACTCCCAGCCACGAGCCAAGCGGGGTAACTTTAATTCGATGGGCTGGGCCATCTACTACACGACCCTTGTGGAGGGATGTTATTCGCCTCCTACTGTTAGCCCCCTAGTTCATTGATATGCGGAGTAGCCGGTTTCAATGGATTTATAAATCTTGGTTTGGATATAGATGGTCTTGTGCGAGACACCGGATCTCTGGTGCTTTTTTCTCGTCAGACTATTTGACTGGGTCGTCTGATTATGTTGCTTTTCGGGCACTTTGTCGTCTGGCGAGCGATTGAATGGAGCTGTTGGGTTAAGCAATTCACGCTGTGAGTGTCGGTTCGTCTGTCGGTAAATAACATGATGGAACGAGAGAAGGAAAATCATTGGGTGAGAGGGACTGGCTCGTCTATTTCACGGTTCTCTCGGCCAAAGGGACTAGAAAAGGTTTGAGGGGAAGTGGGAATTTTGTCAGAGTCTAGCAGGCCATTTATGCATGAAGTTGAAGAGTCGCGAAGAAAAAGAAGGTGATGGAGGCCCAATTATGCCCTTGTAGACCTATTTAATGCACCCCTGGGAATCGAGCGTCACCTCTTATAAATACGTGACCCCCCCCCCCTTGTCCTCTCCATTCTTCTCCGCAAGCGTAGCTAACCCTTTGCTCTCCCTTCTCTCTACTTTCTCTCTCTAGATTTATAGAATATATAGTCGCTTTGGTAAGGATGTGTCCTCGGGGGAGACTGAATCGGGAGGAGAAAGGGAAGACAATGACCTCGGGGCCGAGTCGTGCCAGGGACAAGACGACCAACGTGCTGCTCAAAGACTTCGACTTGATGCATCGGAATGCACTAACGGATGTTGCAGTCTCAATCTGTTGCAGAGGCTGCTAGTAGTGGATGTGGAACGAGAGAATCAGGGGGAAGATGACGGTAATGTGGCGGCAGACCTGCTAGGCGACGAGCGGTCCAGGCCGACCCGAACAAGGCCGATTCGATCCGGGCCAGTTCAATCCTGGATGGCCCGATCCAGGTCGGTCCGGAGGGAGAACCCGACGATGACTTTCCCCGCGGAGGAGGCACGTAGAGGGCACGGGATTGTTTAGCCGCACTATCAGCTTGACAAGTCTGGAAGGATTGAGGAAGAATCGTCAAAGGAACCCCTAAAGAGAAGGAGGAAGAAGAAGAATTCAGCCGAGAAGCAGCCCGCTCTTGATGGTGAGGGAGTCCCATCTCTGGCGGATGGATTGAGGGATGGCATGAACCTAGATGGGGGTACAGAAGGGAGGTTTTTTTTGAGTGATCCTCCTACAGTCCTGGCGGTAGAAAAGACCTTGCCTGGTTCCCTGGCCCATTATGAAGAATTCCCTCCTAGGTCAGCGGCGAAAAAGAGAAGGAAGAAGAAGAAGAAGATTGAGTCAGGGCCTAGAGAGCAGAGTCCTGGGTGGGCCGATCATCACTCGGATGCTTAAGCACCCATTCCCCAACCGGGTGGACTTCTCCTACTGCGCTGATACCCCTCTGATCTGCAATGGGGACGAATGTGCGTGCCTATTCCACCAGATCAAAGGTGAACCTAAAGAGCTGCCTTCTGTTGACTAGCTGGTTTTCAAGAAAGCTCATGTCGTTGCGGCTCACAACAAAATGACAGTACGCTTTTCCTCGTGGTTGACCTTGCATATATATGTCTTCTTTTTTTTTCTCGCCTCGTTTGTGGCATTTACTATCGGAAGCTTGATCCCTTCTTTGTCGCAGGCCGATGGTAGCATGAATATCCTGGTGGAGAAGTACGACACCAAGCTGAAAACGACGTACGCTCATTTGGGGAGGTCCCTGGAGAGGGTCAAGGACGAGAGGGCACATTCAGCCGCGTTAAGGGAGTATATGAGGACTGTCTCCGAGAAGATTTCTCAGGAGAGAGACGAGGCCCTAAGCCGCAGTGAGGCCCAGGCAAAGAGGACCGACAAGTAGAAGGAAAACTGGCGGTCTTTCAGGCCGAAAAGGAGGACCTCGAGAAGGCGAAGGCAGCTCTGGCGCTGGCGAAGGCTGAGCTTGAGAAAAAGAAGGCCGAGGCTGCGGAGCAGCACACGAGGGAAGTTGCTCGCCTCTGGAATTCTTGGAGCTTTGAAGTCACGCATGAGCGGGATAGGGTGCAGGCTGCCAAAGGGAGGCTCGCTTCAGTCCCTACGACGATGCGTGGTGCTACTACAGCCAGGCCTTCGGAACGATAAAATGCCTTCAGATGCTGAAGATAATGGGGGATTACATTGCGCAGGAGAGGATTGATTTCTTCCAGTCCGATGTAGAATAATGGAAGGCAGAGTCCTTTCGTCTGGACGTCGGGACCCTCACGGAGGAAGACCTCTTCCTATCTCCGCTTGATCTAGATTCTAAGTTTCTGGACAAAGATCTTCTCGCCGCTCTGGAGGCTAGGCTCGGCAAGGGATCTCTCGCCGAATTGGATACGTACGGGTCAAACGGGGAGTAAACAATCCTGGGACGGCTACCACTCTTCAAACCCCCGAGCCACTCTCTCGGTAAGATATCATGCAGTAGTGCTAAAGAGCCGGTTGTCGATGAAGTCATGGGTGCGAACGGCATGGATAGAAAGAAGGACGTGGTTCCTGTCTTCGATGCTTCTGAAGATGAGGAAG
Source organism: Moricandia arvensis (assembly GCA_905132765.1). Classification (NCBI taxonomy): domain Eukaryota; kingdom Viridiplantae; phylum Streptophyta; class Magnoliopsida; order Brassicales; family Brassicaceae; genus Moricandia; species Moricandia arvensis. The sequence continues at coordinate 137,702 of CAJHQP010000410.1, read as the reverse complement.
AGGAGCCCTTAGGCTTTGAGGTCTCTCGAAATGGGTCCTGCGGGCCGCTGGAGAGTGATAAGGCCAGACCTTTGGAGGGTGAGTCCGAGGAGCATCAGAGCGTCAAGACGTGGGCTCTACAGCCTAGTGTCTCCGAAGTCCCTCTCGAACAGGGGATCTTAGCTGAGGGCAGCGTTCCATCGGGAGTCGAAGGCTAACTTGTGTCGCTTTTTCTTCTTTTAATGTTCTGATTTAAGATGTACTTTTTGGTCCTTTGGGACTTTTGTAGGATCTATTTTTTTAGTCAGGAACTTTCTGTGTTGACCTTGAAGTAATTGACATGATCGTTTGTCGACAAGAATTATTAAAAAAAAAATTTGAAGCAATTTGTTTTAGTCGTTTTATCGATATGGGTTATCGATTAGTCAAAAATCAGGATTTTCAAATCTCAAATTATGTTCGAAGTAATCATCTTAGTCTTTTATCAGTGAGAATTATGATTTATTTGGTTGTCCACAGGGATTTTCGAACAATAAGTTTTGGTAAGCCGCGGTTAGGACTTAGAACCTTTTCGGGAGCAAGTCCTACATTCGAAGTAATCTGTTTTTCCTTTCGTCGACGGAGATTATCAAACAGCTCGTATCAGACAGTAATGGTTTTCCCTCTGCGTTAAAGTAATTTTATATAGTTCAGTTGGCCCGCCAAGAAAATTATCAAAGGGAAAGAAAATTATTAATTCGGCCGGCCGTAAGTTGACCTACCAGGAACCCTTGAACGCGTGTCTGTTCAGGACATGTTCGTTTGTCGGGCACGAGTAACAGTACGTGGTCCGGATCTAGGCGTGTTGTGCGTTGCTTGGCCGTTGGCATCGAAGAATTCCAGGGATGTAGAGCTTTGCGGGAGTAGAAGTGGCAGTGAGGTGCCCCTACTCATCCTTTCCCGGATCTGTATTTATTATTATTATTTTGTTTGTAGCTGAACCCGGTGAAGGGCTGCCTACGTACCCTGAGAGGGGATCATCCCATTCATAGTTTGGTTTAACCAAGTAGAACTAACTCTGAAAAGGGCATGTACTCGGCCAGTAAAAGTGGATATATGGGCGCATTTACTCGTTTTTTTTTTAGTAAAATTGAACATTGGTCATTTACTCGTTTTGCTCCTCTCGATGTGGTAATCTTATGCATAGTAGCACTTGAGATGCATGGAGTTCCATGCTCTCGGGACGGTTTCACCGGTGGACGTCTGTAATTGGTAAACCTCAGGTTTGACGACTTGGGTGATTTTGTACAGACCTTCCAAAATGGCCCCGAGCTTACAGGCCATCCACTCCTTAATGTTTTCGAAGACCTTTCGCAGAACTAAATCGCCGAGCTCGAGGGGTCGAGACTTGACTTTCTTGTTATAGTAGTTCTCTATTTGGTTTTTGTAGTTCTGGATACGGAGCAAGGCTTGGTCACATTTCTCCTCGAGCACATCCAGTGCGAGCATATCGCGATTCGATTCGACGTGCTGTGGCATTGTGGATCGGCATAAGCTGGTTACATTTACTTCTGCAGGGGCCATAGCCTCGACTCCGTATGCTAGGGAGAACAGCGTGCTCTTAGTTGCTCCCATCGAAGTTGTTCAATGAAACCAAAGCACCCCGTGGAGTTCGTTGGCCCATCGCCATTTTTTCAACTCGAGACACTTTTGATGCCATTGATAATCGTCTTGTTTGTCGTTTTGGCTTCTCGTTTCTTTGGGGGTAGCGCGGAGTGAAAGTGTTCAGACGAATCCTCCATTTGTCGTAGAACTCAAAGAATTTAGTTGATATGAACTATGATCCGTTATCGGTGATGATCTCGTAGGGGAGTCTGTGCCGGCATATGATGTTTTTCCACACGAATCCCTGGACTTCGGTGTCTGTGACTGCGACAAAGGACTCTGCTTCGACCCACTAGGTGAAATAATCGGTGAGGACCAGAACAAAGTGCTGCTATCGCGAATTCGGCAGTGGACTGATTATATCCATGGCCCATCGCATGAATGGGTGTGCCGTCATGGTGCACAAGGCTTCGGCTGGAAAATGTATCATCGGTGTGTGTCGTTAACACGAGTCACAGCATTGAGCATAGTTTTGACAATCGGAGTGCATGGTAGGCGAGAAGAAGACAAGGATTTTGATTTTTTAAAACCAATGCGCGTCTGCCCGTGTGGTTTCCTGCGGTGCCTTCATGTGTTTCGGCCATGAATAGTCAGGTTTCTTCTCCGTGGATGCACTTTAGGAGAACCTTGTTTGCAGTGTAACGGTAGAGATCTTCGTCGATGAGGACGTAGAGGGAGGTAGTGTACCGTCTCCAAGATAATTGATCACTTATGTACGCCAGTATGGGACAAGTCGCTTTTCTCGCGTCGGGTAGTCTTTGTTTTAGGAGTCCAAGACGATATCAGTTTGGCCAGAGATCATGGTGACGAGAAGTTCTTCATCTTGAGCGAAAGAAATGCTTAGTTTGTTGATCCGGTGTATTATGATCGTTCGCTTGACCTGATATTGGAGCTAAATTCTGAGCGCGGCGAGAGCGTCAGCGCAGACGTTTTCTCCTCAGGGAACTTTAACGAGTTTGAAAAATTTGAAATCCTTGGTTAGGTTTTGTACCAGCCTGAGGTATGTGTCAATCCTTTTGTTACGAGCATCGTATTCGCCGCTCAACTGGGTGGTGACGAGCTGTGAGTCGCTGTAGGCGCTCAGCCGCCTGGCTTTGAATGATTTAGCTAGACAAAGTCCTGCGATAAGCAACTCGTATTCTGCTTCGTTATTGGACGTGGTAAAGCCGAAGCTGAACGTCTGTCTAATTAGTTCATCGGTATGCGACTGCAACTGAACACCGGCCCCTGATCCTTTGCTTGTAGAGGATCCGTCAACGTGGAAGATCCAGTTCGGGCTTGGAAGGACGAGATCTTGTTAAAGCTTTGGGGCGAGCTCGATCAGGAAGTCAGTCAAGACTTGGGACTTCGCTACAGTACGGTTCTTATAGGTTATATCATGCTTGCGGAGTTCAGTAGCCCATTTAAAAAGCCAACCCGACTGGTTTGTGTTTTGCATGACTGTTCGTAGAGGCTGGGTGTTGAGGACCTCGATTGCATGCGACTGGAAATAGGGCCGTAACTTTCTCGCGGAGGTAACGACCGCGAGAGCCATTTTTTCGAGAGTGGGATACCAAGTCTCAAGATCCGTCATGCATTTGCTTGTAAAGAACACATATTTTTTCTCGCGTCAATCTTCCTAAATAAAGACACTACTGATGGCTGTTGAAGATACATCGATGTACAGCGAGAGGATGTCTCTGTTCTCTGGCTTTGAGAGGACAAGAGGCGTTTTTAGGTGAAGCTTGAGTTGTTTGAATGCTTCTTCACACTTTTCTTCCCTAACGAACCTCTTGTTCCCCTGGAGCAAATCATAAAACGGGAGGCATTTGTCTATAGATCGCGAGATGAATCGATTCAAAGAAGCAATTCCTCCTATTAGACGCTGCACTTCCCGACTGTTCTTTGGGCTTGGAAGGTTGAGTATTCAATTCCCCGGTGCATTACGATATAACCGAGAAATTCACCTGATGCGACTCCGAAGGTGCATTTGGCTGGATTAAGCTTCATGTCATACTCATTGAGCGTCTTAAAGCAGTCCTGCAGGTTGTTCAAATGGTGGGCAGCATGAAGCGACTTGACGAGCATATCATTGATATAAATTTCCATCGTCACCCCAGGTCGGCAAACATCCGATTTACAAGCCTTTGATATGTCACACCAGCGTTTTTGGGACCGAAGGGCATCACTTTATAACAATAGGTTCCTTGGTCTGTGATGAATGCTTTTTTTCGCGATCTTCGGGATGCATAAGTATATGATTGTAACCGGAGAAGGCATCCAGGAACGTCAACAGTTCATTACCTGCGGTAGATTCGACCAGCCAGTCGATGTATGGGAGCATGAAGTTGTCCTTCTGGCAGGCTTTGTCTATGTCGGTGAAATCGACACAGACGCACCATTTGCTGTCTTCTTTTTAACTACCAATTGGTTGGCCAACTATTTTGGGTTTCATACTTCTGTGATAGACCCAGCGCTAAGAAACCGGTCGACTTCTTCGTTTCCCGATTTGGATCGCTCGGGTCCAAGCTTACGTCGTTTCTGCCGAATAGGTTTGAATGTCAGGTAAACGTTTAGCTCGTGAGTGGGGATGGCCGGATCAATGCCCTTCATGTCGGATGTGGTCCAAGTTAAGGTGGATGCGTTCTGGCGGGGGAATGAAATTTTTAATAAATTTTAATAAATCCCCAACGGAAATCTGACTTGACGTAAAACATTTCCCGAGCCTCCGGTTTTCCTCGAAAAAATCATAATATTGAAATTAGGGTTTTTCCCAACTTCGGATGTTTCCGTTGTGCTTTGATCCCGTCGTGCTACGATCCAGTCGTGCTTACTTCCCATCCTGCTTAGTTCTCGTCCTACTTTATCCCCGTCTTGCTTAATTCCCGTCCTGCTTAATTCCCGTCCTGCTTAATTCCCATCTTGCTTCCGACTTAATATGTCTCCAAAATATTAATTTACTCATACAAATATTTTTTTGCCGAAAAATTCGTGCTTTGGAAACGTCATACTTCGGAAAAGTCGTGCTTCTAAAACGTCATACATCCAAAAATGTATGCTTCCAAAACGTCCTTCTGATCAATCTATCTCATTGTCTGACCATAGTCAAGAAGCTTATTTGACTCATGGTTAACCCACTATCAATTCTTTGACCACCTTGTATTTCGAAATTTGCCGATTAATCCTTATTGCCCGCGACTCGACCACCAGGTTGATGCTTGACCACTCTTTCATTTTTTCCGAACCATGTTAAGTTTTATATGCAAAAAACTCAACATTCCTCATCATACTTTGATCCCCATAAGCTCGGCTCCAAATTCAAACATGTCGATATCGACCATTTTGTCACTTCGGACGGGTTACTATGGCGTGATCCTATTGAGGCGGACGAGTGGAGGAGCCGATTGGTCCAAAGTTAAAATCTACTCGTTGCCCGGAGGACTACCAGAAGGTTATTGCTGTCCACTTCCGGGAAGGGGATGCACAGAACTGGTGGTTAGCTTTAAATAAGCGCACAAACGGAACATCAGAGACTTTTCGGACTTTGAAGTTAAGTTCAACCCGAAGTACTTCCCTGATGAAGCATGGGACTGGTTGGAGGATAAGTTCTTAGACATAACCAAGTGCCGCAGGACATTAAGGGAGTACGAGGAAGAGTCAACCGACTTCGGCAGTTTGTGGGAAGGGAACCCGAGGACGAGGCAGTACATGTTCATTGGTTCATTCGTGGTCGGCTAGTGGAATTGAGAACTCACTGCTCGATTTGAACTTTTCACTACGTGTCAAAGTTACTTAAGAGGATCGCAATATTGGAAACCAACCTGGCCGAGGAGGCTAGATTTATGTCACGTGCACAGTCTACCCTTACCAGCAACACAAACGATCGCAAAAGCAAATGGGACCAGGTCGATGTGGTTAAAACTCTGAATGGTCGATCTGTGTGCCCAAAGTGTGGTAAGTCTTGTCCCGGTGAGTGTTTGAAATCCATGGAAGCTGGACCAGTCCGACTCGCCGAACGGGGAGTTGGACAGCGTGTGCCGACCAACTCGCCCATTCGGCAAGTTGGACCAGTCTAACTCGTCGAACGGGCGAGTTCGACGGCATGGCTCAACCAACTCACCCGTTGGGTGAGTTTGACAAGCCTAACTTGCTAAATGGGCGAGTTAGGTAGCACAAGCAATGCGACTCGCCCGTTTTACGAGTTGGATCAATCAATTCATTTTCACCTTGTCCTCTTAACTTCCTCTTTCAAAACATGATCAAACTTATCTTTGTTTCGTCTCGATCGGGATTGACATTGGACTTTTACCGAAAGAAACTCGTTTTCTCGTGAAAGGATCAGGTCGATCTTATGAAATGGCAACGGTTAACTAAACACCTGGAGTCGCACGCCCCATACGAAAGATCCTAACTCTTCCATGACGTCGTCTTAGGAATGCTTTTTCGATAAAATCGTAAAAACACCTAAGTCAAAAATGGCCTGAGAAGGTCTAAAATTGGCTAAAGGCCCACTCACGATTTTATCTAAAATCGAGCCCAAACTTTGTGACGGTTTATCTTTATTTAGCAGGAAGGGATAAATGTTAAGTTTAGAAGATAAATGTCAAGATCCGAGGATAAATCTTACGTTTTCAAAGATAATCATGACGATCGAGGAAAAAGAGGAATATTTCCACGAAGCGATAAATTCGACCAAGGCCGGAAGGGGAAGGAGGAAACCGCCTCTAGAGGAGTATATAAGGACTTCGAGGGTGAGGATGCAAGAGAGACACGAAAGTCTCTACTCAGACCAAACATATCATTTAGAGCATTTAGGAAACTTTTCGTTTTTGTTATTCAAGCTGAGATCAACTAGGGTTTTGCATTCATAGGTTGTTAGAACTAGGGATCTCGCCGACATCTCTCATAGCCAAGGCTCAAATCCTGTTGTAAACGCTCATAAGCAAATTCGGAATAAGACATCTATTTGCTCTCTTTTCGATTCTTACTTTATTTTTCTATCTTTACTTCGTATTCTGATTGATTGGCGTGTGGTTTAGCAGATATCCGGGACCTCTAGGAAACTAGGGTTTACCCTGCATTCCTAATTCAACGGAAATCTACAGTGTGAATTTTGGTTCCCAGAGTTTGGCGTTAGAAGTAGGGGGCCCGGATTATCTAAATCAAAAAACCAACAAACGTTTGAGACATAATATGCCTAACAAAACGGACAGCGGTGTCATCTCCTTCAAGGAAAGAGCAACGACCAACCTGGCCAAACCTCTAAACGATCGCCTTGTCATTGAGCTTACAGTCCACAATATCGATGTCGCGAGGATATTAGTCGACACTGGAAGCTCGGCCAACATCGTGTTCAAACACACACTTGAAAGAATGGAAGTCGACTCATCCAAAATCGCAGAACACCCAAACCCGATAGTAGGGATTTCAGGGGAACCTACCATGACTCTAGGCACGATCGACCTCTCGGTAAAAATTCGTAGCGTGTCAAAAGTTGTGGAGTTCCTGGTCAATGATCGACCCACATCCTACAACGCAAAGTTGTGGAGTTCCTCAATGCAAGCAATCCCGTCGATGTACTCTATGTGCCTCAAGTTCCCGACCCCTTGCGGAATCAAAACCATCTGGTGAGGTCGCATGATCGCGCGAGTTTGCTTTGCTGCAGAGTTGAAACAGAAGAACCCGTTAGTTGAATTTCCCCCTAAAAGGAAAAAAAATCGTCTAACATTGACAACGCACCAGAACAGGATGATACTGAAATTTTTGGTAGTCGCGAGCAGCCGAAGCATTGGATGGGAAATGAGAACCAACCTGCGATCCCGTTGTTTCGATATGTTTAGAGGAAGTGTTCCCAGATTGTTGTGTAGAAATGGGTGAGAATCTCTGAAAAACGAGTTTGTAGCTTGTCTGAAGGAGAACTCGCACATATTTGCATGGGCCGCAGAAGATATGCCAGGGATTGACATCAACATCACATGTCACGAGCTGAACGTTTACACGACTTTCAAGCCCATCAAACAAAATATACAAAAGTTGGGACCAGAATGCGCCGCAGCGGTCAACGTCGAGGTCGAAAAAATTCTTTAAAGTTGGGTCCATAACAGAGGTCAGGTATCCTGATTGGCTCGCTAACCCAGTAGTTGTCAAAAAGAAGAACGGGAAATGGAGAGTCTGCGTTGATTTCACCGATCTCAACAAAGCATGCCCAAGGGATAGCTTCCTGCTGCCACATATCAACCGCTTAGTCGAAGCAACGGCGGGGAACAAACTCCTTTCCTTTATGGATGCCTTTCCACGATCAAGAGAAGACCGCATTCATAACTGACCGCGGTACTTACTAATACAAGGTGATGCCATTCGATCTCAAGAATTCTGGCGTAACTTATCAAAGGCTTGTCAACCGTATGTTCTCAGAACAGCTTGGAAAAACAATGGAGGTGTACATCAACGATATGCTCGTAAATTCCCTCAAAGAACAAGATCATATCGCCCACCTCTGAGAATGTTTTAAAAGGCTAAATCTCCACAATATGAAACTGAATCCCGCAAAGTGTAGGTTCGCAGTAGCATCGGGAGAATTCCTAGGTCACCTCGTGACCTACCGTGGAATCGAAGCTAATCTGAAACAGATTACCGCGCTGATCGAAATGGCATTTCCAATTACAAAACGAGAGGTACAGAGATTGACCGGTAGGGTGGCAGCACTAAACAGATTTATCTCACGATCGACAGATAAATGTTTGCCCTTCTACGACACTCTGAAGGGGAACAAGAGATTCGAATGGACCGAGGAATGCGAAAAGGCTTTTCGACCGCTGAAGCACTACTTGGCCACTCCCCCGGTACTCGCAAAACCTGCAGAAAGAGACCCGCGGTTCCTGTACATCGCAGTATCAACCACGACAGTAAGCGGCGTTCTTATCCGAGAAGAACGCAGCGAGCAAAAGTTTATTGTCAACGTAAGCAAAACTTTGCTCGACGCAGAGACGCACTATCCGGTGATGGAAAAAACCTGGCACTTGTTGTGGTAATGTCAGCACGTAATCTAAGGCCATACTTCCAGTCCTACAGGATCGCAATGCTCAAACCAAGCGAGTACGAGATCGAGTATCGAGCGAAAACATGTGCAAAACCACAAGTACTCGCTGATTTCTTAGTGGAACTCCTTGCGGGATGCACTGCCAATAAAAGACCCGACTCGACCTGGACCCTCCACGTTGACGGATCCTCATCCAAGCAGAGTTCTAGGATTGGAATCCGACTCATGTCACCAACGGGGGAAGTACTGGAACAATGATTCCGACTAATCTTCCATCCCTTAAACAACGAAGCTGAATACGAAGCCCTGATCGCAGGATTACAATTGGCACACGGGTAAAAAATACGCAACATTCACGCCTGCTGTGACTCCCAACTTGTAGGAAGCCATTAGAAAGGGGAGTACGAAGCAAGAGGCGAAATAATGGACGCTTACTTAAAACTCATTCGAGATTTAGCTCAAAGTTTTGACCAGTTTGCGCTCACAAGGGTCTCGAGAGCCGAAAACACTCAATCTGACGCTCTATCCCTCCTAGCATCTAGTTCGGATCCTGGGTTAAGCAGGGTGATTCTTGTAGAATTTATAGAACATCCTAGCATCGGACCACCCGTTGTCATAAACCTAATCAAATCTCAAAAGAAGTCCATGACCAAGCCACGCAAGAGTCCGGGCGGATAAAATACTGATTCAAAGAACCTTGGACGAAGACAATCCTTGCATATATTGCCGACGGAAAACTCCCTGCAGAAAAATGTTATGCACGAAAGATTAAAACCCAAGCCGCGGGATACGTCTTGGTGGACGGAGAACTATACAAGTTGAGATTTTCAAGGCCACTCATGACCTGAGTTGAAGGAGAAAAGGCTAGAAAGATAATGGAACAGGTCCATTCTGGGTTCTGTGGAAATCATTCTAGCGGAAGATCTCTCGCAGTCAAAATCAAACGCCATGGACACTATTGGCCAACAATGGTCAAAGATTGCGAGAAATTTGCGGGGAAATGCAAAAATTGCCAAAGGCAACCCCCAATTATCCATCAACCAGCAGATGTCCTCTCATCAATCTCGGCACCATACCCGTTCATGCGATTGTCGATGGATATAGTTGGACACATGCATATATCGAAACAAAAAAGATTCTTGCTGGTCTTGAAAGACATTTTCTCAAAATGGGTGGAGGCAGACTCTACGCAAGCATTAAGGACTTCCAAGTGAATGCTTTGTATGGAAAAACATTGTTTGCAGGCACGAAGTCCCATACGAAATCATAACAGACAATGTGTCTGAGTTCATTTCGACCAGATTTGAGGCCTTCCATGAAAAATGGAAGATAGGACTAACAAAATCAACCCCTAGATACGGGCAATGCAATGGCCAAGACGAAACTACTAACAAAACCATCCTTGATGGACTCAAAATACGTTTGAACGCCAAGAAGCGTAGATGGGCTGAAGAACTCGAAGGAGTCCTATGGTCGCATCGCACGGCTCAAAGACATGCAACGAGAGAAACCCCGTTCGCGCTAGTATACGGAGCAGAATGCATGATCCCAGCTGATGCTGCTCGATGAGCTCGACCTGATCAACAAACGCCGGGATCAGGCCCTTATACGAATCCAAAATTATCAACAGCGGCCGCAAAGTACTATAACGCTAACGTAAGCAGCCGCAGATTCAAAGAAGGTGACCTAGTCCTTCGAATTTTTTTCCAGAACACCGCCGAACGGAACACTGGAAAACTCAGCGCAAACTGGGAAGGTCCCTACAAAGTAATAAAAGTCGTCCGACCAGGCTCGTACGAAATCGCGAATATGCAGGATATCAAAATTCCAAGAACTAGGAACGCAATGCACCTAAAGAAATACTACCACTAAACAATGTTTAGAACTGAACTACGAGACGGCTTGATCCCTTAAAAGGGTACGTAGGCAGTTCGTATACGTATACTCGTATAATCCCAAAAATTCAAAACTATTCGCTTCCGGATTCACTATTTTCGAAACTTTTTGCAATGATACATCGGAAAAACTCCCACGATTCCTCAACTCGTTCCACAAAATTGACACAAAAAATTCAACCTTCGACCTAGCATGAATTCGCTAACGCTCGAAGAATTCCTGTTTTTTTTGCAAAAGCTTTCCGAAATGGAATACTCATACTAAGAACAGTCTATCTACGACTATGAAACACGCACACCTTCATAACAAAATTCCTTAGCGAAGAATGAAAAACAGCAATCTCCACAAATAAGTTTGTTGCTGATCACAACAATCTCTTAACGTCCTAAACAGACTAAGCCATCTCGTAGAGATAGCTCTCGAACACCCGACACAAGGGTAATAGCGCTATAAAAGAAATCCGAAATTTTGGTCGAGAACATATCGCTTACTCTAAAGCAGTATGAGTTACTTAAGCCAAAGAAATGCTCCATTAGTGCCATACGAGTTATTTAAGCCGAGAACATATCGCGGACTCTAAAGAGGGACGAAAGCAGGTCGAAAATGATACGGGAAACGAAAGACAAAGTAGTCACCGCACCCCCTAGAACCGTGATTAGACCTAGGTCTTGCCCTAAACCCAGCACACTGGTCTCTAACGTTTCAAGGCATGATATCAAAAAGATAAGATCTCCTAAATCATGTCTCTTCGCCCATATCTAATCGCTCTCGAAACATTTGAAAACTTTTCAAAGATCCCAAACGAGCAACGAATAGGACGATCAGCAAAAGAGTCGAGAGCGAGATGACAACTTGTATCCTCCCCTCCATGCTTAAATCTATTCAAACTTCTTTGCCCATAACATTGCTCATTAAAACCTTGGAAAACAAAGACATAGTTCATTTAAAAAGAAAAAGTCGCAGAAGCAACTGGGGTTCAAAGCCACAAGCAGCCAGTCCTGAGATAAAACACGGCCACACTAGGCCAGATCAAACACACAAAAAAATAACATTAAAATAAACCAAGTCTCATACGAGACTGCAAACTCAATTGTCCTCCGCACGCGGAGCCTCACCTTTGCCAAACACCCCTTCCGTACTCAGAACCGCCTCGCCTGCACCTTTCACGGCTGTAGGACCTTGACCTTTGGTGTCACCCAAGAAAAGTGGGGGGGGATACACTCGGATTTCGGGCCTGCGAGGATCAGGTTGAAGTCTCCATCCGCGTGCACTAGCTCCACTCTGCGAGCATAAAGCTTGGCCTCCTCGGTTTGCGGGGACCGAGGCGCATGACCATGAAACAACTGGACCTATTGCATCCCTCCCTCGATGCTTGCCAAGGCCAAGTTCCTGACGTGGACGACCGCCAATAAATCGAGGGAGTTAGCGATCCTCGCCAGACAGATCCGAAACTCGGCACGAAGGACCTCCTTGGCCTCGTCGATCGCACCAACTCACGATTCCTCCCCACTCTTTATCTTACTCTTTAGCCGGCGCAATTATGAAGACTTAGCCATTTTCGCCTCTTTGCTTCAAGAAATGAGCAAGCGGTCTTCCCAAGATCCTGCTCCAGCTCCCCAACTCGAGACTCGAACTGAGCTATCTCAATGGAATGGGCATCCTCGATAACCTTCAACCTCCCTTCGAACTGCAATGACTTCTCTCGCGACTCCTCTAACAACTCTGTATTCAAAAAAAAAATCGAAAATGAGATGGCAAGATGGACTGTAGCAGCACCATTGTCCATTAAAATTGAGATTTAAAAGATCCTGAAAGGAACGAGGAAAGAGAGAGATCATGAAAGGCTTTATACCTATACATGCAGGTATGCTGGAGTTGAGTCCATGTGTCATCTGATAGATAATTCTAAGGTAAAGCCTGCACTTTATTTATGTAAGGAAACAAGATCAGTAGAGGGGTGAGTCAGATTAGTATTTGTTGAGTTCCTGATATAATGGATTTGGTTGCTATTCTAGGATAAGGCATATAAAGTTTCTCTTTGATTAGAATTGTTCGATGTGGTTTCAATATAGTAGGGTGATATTCAAGCTTATGTATTGTTTGAGTCCCGCTTTTCAAAACCTCTTTCACACGCTACTTTTTTTCCTTGACGACAAACAAAAGGTTAAGTCTAGGGAGTTGATATACCTTGTTATTTACCAGTTTAAGACTATCTTGTCGACCCTATTTGGAGTTTGATATGTATGTCTAGACTGTGTTTTAGAATCTTTTCAGGTCAAGGTACATTTTTGGAGATAATGGAGCTTGGTAGAGCTTTTAGAGAGGATATCTAGTTGTTCAGTTAGAGTTGAAGTCAAGCCGGAACATCGATCGACGGTGCACACTTATTGTCGATGGACAGTCTACTCGCAGAGCAATTGACCGACTTCAAGCTCAAGTCAAGATAATTTACAAGAATGCCCCTGACGAGTTTTGACCTAGTTTTCACTTAGTTTATAAGGTCTTGCCATTGTTTAGGCAAAAGACAACCAACCACCACCAAAAAGACACACTACAAGTTAGTGATTTCATAGCATAACATTGTTTAGACTTTTTAGTAGTTTTAGAGAGAAGATCTGAACTCCTTCAGAGATTTGTATTGGAACCCCGTTATCTATTTTATGCATTTATATTATTCAGTTTATTGCGTCTTCTATGATTATTTTTGAGTAATTCTCTTATTAGATTTATGATTCATTATGGTATTGTTGAATTAGACCAAATATAGGAGTGCTAGGATGAAAAGATATCCATCTTTGGAATTATGTTTAATGCTTGTGTTCTAGAGTAGGTAACTAGAACCTTGAACCTAGGACATAGACAACTATAAGAGTAGGTTCTTTGCCTGAATTGATTCCATTGAGTTAAATTGTTAGATACATGCGAGAGTTGGTTTAATTAACCTAGCGGACACACTTCTTGTCCGATAATCGTCGATTGACACTAGGCCTTTGCCGTCAATCCATGGTCGACTCCTCTGTTCGCATACGAGTGTTGGAATGAGAGGGGGTCGGATTGTGATTAAGGTCCTTGCATTTTTCCTAATCTTTTGCATCTTATTCATTGTAATTCATTTACCAGGAAACCTAGATCTAAATTTCCTTATTTAAATCAGTTTAACTATTTAGAAATTTCCCTTTTGGAATAAACCCTCGCTACAAAACTCCTCAATTTATAGCTTACCTAGCTTAACCTTTAGGACTCAAAATCTATTGTGTGCCCTCTCTCTCTGTGGACTCAATCCCTAAGTACTATAATTTGACCTTTCGTTGCAAGAGTAGTGTATAGGATTAATATGATAGATTGACTGCTTAGTTATATACCTTAACCCACACGCTGTCATTCATCTCTTCTTATGGATGCGTTGTGAGTTCGAAGCTGAGGAAGAAACAAGAGAAGAAAGAGAGGAAGTTCTGTAAAGTTTGAAAGATATAATAGGGTTGAGAGAAATGGGGAAACCCAAAAATGGTTCTAATACTTGTCTTCATCGATTTTGGGGAGAGGGAAAATAGAAAAATGGGAGGGCAAATTCGAAAAGCAGGGCAGGAAAAATGTTTTTTTTAAGTCTTTTTGTGGTCGAAGTTTCACCAAATTTCTAGTCAAAGTTTTAATTTCATGTTTTTTTGCAATTTTGTTAGTTTTTATTGTACTTACTTTAATAATTCTATGGCTATACCAACTATATTCTATTTCATAGATGCATTCTCATATAATCATGTAAAAATATACTTGATTTAATAGCTTATAAAATTTTCTAATCTCACACGGTCAATATATAAGAAAAAAACTATTAAAGAATAATATATGTCCTTAATAATGAATACAAATAAGTAATGTGATGAAAATTTTAAAATTATTGATTTAAATCATAAATAACATCAATAACATATAAATAACTACGATATTGCTCGTATGACTTATGAACAAGTTAAGAGTTTTTAATCTTCAATCTTTTAAGCATTACCAATTGTAGTTAAATCAGTAATGAAACAAGTTTCACTTGGTTGTAAAACCATAAACGCAGATTTTACCAAGTTTTATAAACGTTTCCCTTACAATAAAACATTAAAACCGAAAGTTTTAGCCACAGAACTACAACCTAGTCCTCTTAAAATTCTTTTGTACATTGTGTTCTTTGGTTTTCTTGTGTTTCTTGTGTTCCTTGGGTACCTTGTGATCACTCCGACCACCCGAACCATTGACCCAAATTCCTGTTGAGCACATACTTATTCTTACTCTTACGTTCTCCTACCAAAGTATACTGATATACCTTGTTATTTACTTGTTTTTACTATCATTTGGACCCTATTAGGAATCTACTATGTATGTCTAGACTGTATTTTAGAGTCTTTTTAGGTCAAGGTACGTTTCGGAGCATTATGGAAATAATGAAGCTTGTTAGAGCATTCAGAAGAGATATCTAGCAACTGTTCACTATCAGCTAAGTCCGAATCGAACTCAAGCATGACCATCGATCGACGGAGCATATTTACTGTCAATCGATGGCCTACTCGCAGAAGTATTGGCCGACTTCAAGCCCAAGTCAAGATATATTTCGAGAATACCCTTAAACATTTTTTGACCAAGTTTATTAAGGTTATGCCATTGTTTAGGAAGAGAGAGAGACATATTTCATATTACACAAAGTATTGTTTACAGCTTTTTAGTTTTTTTAGTAGTTTAAGGGGAGAAGATCTTAACTCCCTCAAATATTTGTATTGGAACACCATTATTTATTCTATGCATTATATTATTCAGTTTATCATGCTTTCTATGATTATGTCAGAGTAGTTCTCTTGTTAGATTTAGGGTATATAATGGTAATGATGAATTAGCCCCAAAATAGGATTGCTAGGATGAAGAGATATCAATCTTTGGAATTGTGTTTAATGCAAGTGTTCTAGAGTACCTAACTAGAAACCTGAATTTAGGACATGAACAACTACGAGAGTAGAATGTGTGCTAGAATTGACATTTTTTGAGCTAGGTTGTTAGATACATGCGAGAACTGTCGATCCATTGAACAACGTAGCAGAAGAACTTCCAGTCTGATAATCATCGACGGTTAAGGCCGAGTATCGATCGAGATTTGGAATGAGAGGGGGTCATATTTGTTGATTAAGGTCCCAACATATTAATAATTACTTGCATCCTATCCACTATAATTCACTTGTCTGAAACTCTAGATTTATCGTTTCCATATTTGAATCAAATTAACTTATTTAAACAATTTTCTTTTTAGATAGAACCTACAATAAACATCATATTTACAGTTTTCCTAGCTTAACCATTAGGAATACAAAAATCTATTGTATGCCCTCGCTCTCCGTGGATTCGATCCATAAGTACTACAATTAGATCTCTCTTGGCAAGAGTAGTTCGTAGGGTTAATTTGATAGATTGTCTGCTTTAAAATAAACCTTAACCCACACGATTTCATATACCTTTTCTTGAGTTCTTCCCTTTCTTTTCTTGTATACTGGAGGTAAGGCATACAAATCCTCGATTTAATTTGGAACCATCCATTCATACATATGCGGAACTGTATATATAGTGATTTTATATGCCAAAGCCAACACCTTAATCAAGCAATAAGGCGAGCACAAATCATACATATCACTCAAATGGTATGGTCAATCATGCTTCAAGCACTTAATGGCAGCGGCTATATTATGGACACATGGGTATCTATCTATATCCAAGTACCTGCAGTTGTACGTTTTATGTTGCACCATATAAGTTTTCTTGTCATCTCCAGTGACACTGTATTGAAGCTCAAAAGAGTTCAGCGTAGTCAACGATACTTTTTCACCTTTGGGACATCTTTCATGCATTGTGTTTCTACAAAAGGAACCAATTTTTGAGATGGCGGTCCGGCAGCAGCATCCTTCCTATGTCTATTGAACCAATCATCTATTTTGCTAATAACTGTACCATTCATAGGCGGTAAAGAGTACTTTCGTTCCTTAGTAAAAATCCCATTCAGAGAGTCCGCACAATTAAAGGTGTCTATGTTGACCTTGCATCGAAAAAATGTTTTTCTCCCATTTTGTAACAGCTACACTTTTATCAAGATACATACCACATGGTGGGTACCTATCCCTAAACTCTTGATACTGTTGTTCAAACTGAGCTTGTGCATAAACTTGTTCAACTTTTCTGAATTGGCTTGCAACCTCGTCCATGTTATGTGTAACACTTAGTTTCACATTTGGAGATAGATGCCAAATAAAATACTAATGTTGAGACATCAGATAAACTTCAGCTACTGCTCTGATCAGACTTCAATTTCTGCCTGAAACAAACACCAATTAAAACGAATCTCGTATAATAGTTTTGTGAAAAACCACGTCCAACTTTCATTTTCTCCCCATTAACGACTCCGAAAGCTATAGGATAATGGTGATGGTTTAGATCCTGAGCCGTGGCAACTATTAAATGGTTAGAAATACTGGACCGTCTATCAACCATGGATAGAGTGTCACAATGGATGAATGGGATGCACCAACTGTATGTTCTCTGCAACTCTTCTCCGGAGTCACGAGATCACCTGCTTTTGATTGCTCATACTCTTCAGAAGTGTGGACTTTCTCACAAAGGAATTCTTAAATGGCAACCGCAATAGTTGTTTCAAGATCTGTTCCATGTTTTGGTGCAGTGTCGGGTTGTCTGAGAACCAAAACTGGTCCTACCCAAGAAACCAGAAGACACCCACCCTAACCTAACCTTGTTTAGCACGACCATATGCATCATGGGATGTAGGGAAGTTATAACCAATGGAAAGACCATCCGAAAGGTTTTAGTACGATGGGAAAGAGATGGGATCCAAGAGGACGTATGGGAAACCAAGACCGAATTAAGAAAGCGCCACATTGGGATGTTTGATGACGAAGGACCGACCCAAGAAACCAACCAGAATTCGGGGTCAGATTCCTTTCTAGTGGGGGAGAATTGTGAGATCCCTGGCAAGGCCCAAGAAGAGGCCCACTTGCTGGAGGCCCAAAAGGGAAGACCCTAGCTAGGTTCCCACCCATACCTTCTAAAATGAGGAGACTCCTTAGGTTATAAACACAACAAGGAGACCAAGCGAATCCCTGCAAGATCCGAGAGCCTTCGCCGACAAAACGCCTAGCCCCACGCCGCCACTGGAGTCACGCCGGACCACGTTGCCAACAACCTTTCCCGGAGCACCGTCGTCGACCACCTTTTCCGGAGCTCGAGCCTTTGTCTGCGAAACCCTAGCCATCGGTTCCTCGATTCTGCGGACTTTAACCATTTCAGATCTAAACCATAAGGTAAGTTTTGGATCTCTTAGTTCCCCCTCTCAAACCATCTTGGATGAGTATATATGATATCGAAAACTCCGTTTTTTGTCTGATGTACTGGGAATACAGATCTGGTACTGTGACCGCTTCTCCCCTTCTCCTTAGATCCAGATTCATTCAGACAAGCAAAGTAATGTGAGGACTCGATTGTGAATTCTTATCTTGTTCTACAAGCTCTTATGAGCAGTTTGTTGCTAATAAAGTCTAGGCATAGTTGAGATCTATGCGCTTATGTTTTGTTGCTTGATAAAAATATGAGATACAATGATTGATTGGGATGATGTGATGACAACACCTAGAACTGATAGGTTGCTAAAAGATAAACCGGTTGTGAGTTAAGAATGAATGAGATATGTTATGTGATAAGAACGGTAATGATGTGAATGAGATCATTGTAAAGTGTAAAGAGTATGGTTTATGTGTGTGATGTGGCACCGAGAATGGGTGTCGACGTGTGGGGACACGGGATATGGAATGTTGTATTGACGCCTAGTAGAATTGAGTCATGCCGAATCTGGGCATATGTGACTATGAGACCGGTGGACGGACAATGCCTGATTGAGCCAAAGAGGCCGTGACCAGGTAGTCACATAGGATGCTAAGGATTGTAGGCTGCGAGGGCGCCCGTATGAACTCACAGCGAAAGGGGACTCGTAATGGCTTCTCACTGGGGTGTGCGGTAAGTCCTAAAGGTCTAGGTTGCATCTTTGCTTGTCGCATGCTAGTACTTATTAGCTTGTGACTGTGATGATTGTTTGTATGTCCTGATATGAGTTCGTAGGTTCCTCAAACTTACCCTCACTAAGTAATCCCAATAGTCACCCCTGTCTTTTGCAGGTACAAACGAGGAGGTCAAGGAGTAGGAGTCTGGTGGTGACATATTTTGTGTTTTTTGGTTTTCTTTAAGTTATTTTGAATTCAAAGACTATTACTTTCATGTTTTCTGTTTTGTTTAAGATGATTTTATGTAAGACAATAGTTTTATTGAAATAAAGAGGTTTTGGACTCAATGGAATGTGAGTGAGGTTTAGATGTTCGGTTTTGGGGACACGGTCCTTACACATTACTTCAGGTTCTTGAACAGAAGGAGCAAATGAATCTTGCTTGAGTATTAGTTATGGTTACGAGTAACTAAGAACCTGACAGTCACCAAGGTTCACAAACACTTCCTCCACAGTTTGCGATGCAGTATTTTTCACCAATACTTTTTTAAGAGCAACTCCATTTCTCCAAGAAGATTTCACTTTTAAAGGCACTGCTTTTGCAGAACAACCAGCAACATGACCAGTCTCACAGTTCAACTCTGGCTCTTGATCATTCGCAGATAGTGAGTTATGAAGTAATACTTCACCCTCTTGCATAGTTTCAGGAGTCACTTCTTTCCTATGCACTTCTGTATTGAACATATCAGTCTTATCCAAATGATGACTTGATGCTATTTCATACCTTACCCCAGACGCATGAGAAATTGCAGTGAGTGAGTCCTGCACCATTACGTCTGTCTCTTGAACAGTCTCACCAAGTACATCTTTCTCGAGCATTGTTTCAAAGTGCCTAGAAACTTCTGCAACAAGTACGGTCTGATCACTATCTCTCTTTCAAAAACAATCTCAGGAATCAATTCACTTTGGCTCACTTCTACATCCTGAACAGTCTTGGACTTGATTCTTTCTGAATTACTACCGGAGGAGAATACTCTTTGACTGAACCAACTCGATCCACCATTTTTTTTCTTGAAGTTAGTCCAATCATTGATTTCTGTCCTGTGAAACATCCCAGCAAACCAGCTAGGTACAGCTCCACTTAAATTCATAAATATCATATCCAATTTATAGTAATCACTTTGACGACGATAAAACCGATCAGCTATCACAATCCAACTTTCTGTATCTTCTCCATCAATAAGCCCTCATGTCTATCCACTTCCACAGTCCTTTTGATATAGTGTGTTTTTGACACATTTTTCATATGTTTTCTAAAGTATTTTCAAGTCTTTATCGAGTCTATTTAGATCTTTTTGAGTCATTACATGGCCGAAGTAGGTTAAGAAGCTCTAGGAGGGACACATGAAGAAAAGAATGCAAATTGGTAGTTTTTTTGCACTTAAACCGAGCGGAGCAACCTGACAGGTGTTCCCGAGTGAGCGGAGCATGCGATTGCCTGCTCTCGCGGCAGAGATTTTTAAGGAATTTTCTAATATTTAGGGATTTTCCCTAATCATCCCTATTTTCTCTCCTTCACCCGTCCTGGAATATATCTTTTCTTATTTCTATTATTCTTTCTACACTACTTTTACAAAAGAAACCACACCTTATATATTTGTACTTGCTGATTTTCTACCTTAGAAGGGAGTAAGCCATCTCTCTTGATTTAGAGAAGAACCTCATGAACCCTATTTCTCTTTTATTGAGCAATATTTCATGTCTTCTCCTATTAAGATCTCTGTATTTTCTTGTTCCATGGCTGAGTAATTGGCTAAGTTAACCTATGGTGTTTAGGGTGTTAGATTGTATGGAGCTAGACATAAATAAGTATTGAATCGATTACCTTCGTTCATAACAAATATTAAAGCTAGCATGAAACTAACAACTTGATGTTAGATCCTAAGTTAACCCATTCATTAACTGTGTAATAGGTTGCTTGACATGTTATGAATGAGTAAAGCATCCCTAATCATAGAAAGTAGATATTAGGGTGTTCTGCGAACTAATCAGACATGCTCTCTATTGTTCATCATTATCTCTGAGACCAAACGAAAACTTAGGTTCTAAGGTTGATCGATGAGAGGAGCAGCACTACAAAAGTGGGCTAATCTAATATTGTGATCTGAGTTCTAGGCTTGTTTTTTGAATTGAACTTGAATAATTGTGTGGCTCATACTTGATTAACACCCATTACATCACCCTAGGTTAGCTTCTCGTTAATCTGAAACTTAAACCAACCTGCTACTTACTCTCTACGTTTTTCTTACATTAAAACCCATTAATTGTTTTAGCTTTGATCCCATAGAAATAAAATGTAACCATTGGTCTATGTGGATTTGATCTTAAAGTGCTACATTGACATACCATTCGATTAAGGTAGTGAGCACATTAGCTTAATTGGTGTGTAAACACGTAATATCAATTTAGCGCCATTGCCGGGGACCAGATTTTTACCTTTATTTTTTGGCTATATAGTTAGTCTAAGACCTCTAACTTGCTTTATCTTTTTGCTTGCACCTAATGTTCCAGGTGTATGTCCAGTAGAAACACTCAAAGCAACACCTCAAGTCCATTACACGCTTAGCAACAAGGAGATAGCAAGGTTAGAAAGAACCAACCGACAACAAACAAGGCCGACCAACGCCATAATGGGCGACTACGGAAATCAAGATGATCTCGCTGGCGCAATGTAACAGATGCAACAAAAGATGTTCCAAATGCAGCAAAACTTCCAAGTGCAGCAGCAGGCTTCAAAACAGGCTGCGGAGCAAGCTGCTCTGATAAGAGAGAGAAATCTACCGCGTAATTTCCCTACTATGCGCTATGTCATTGCTCCACCACCATGTACCAGGTAAGACTTTGAGATCAAGCCTGCAATGATCAACCTGTTACAGAGAAAAATGTTCCATGGGTTACCAGCTGAGATACCAATGGAGCACATTGAAGCTTTCGAAGAAAACTGCGCCATGACTCGCTCCAATGGAGTCTCGCCTGATTTTGTCAAATGCAATCTGTTCCCGTTCTCTCTAGCTGAAAAAGCTTCACGTTGGCTTAATTCACTTCCTACTGGTTCTCTCACTACAAGGGAACAAGTCCAAGCAACCTTCTTGAGTCACTTCTACACGAAGGCAAAAACAGCTGTTCTTAGGAACAAAATGTCCTCTTTCAATCAACACGCTAATGAACCATTCAATGAAGCATGGGAGCAGTTCAATGACACCCTCATGGAGTGTCCTCATCATGGATTTGATAATGCTCACATTCTGGGAATCTTCAATGATGGTGTGGACTGGGAGTTCCACAATGCTCTAAACTCTGCGAGCAAGGAAGATTTCATAACTCAAACTTCTGATGGGGCTTCGAGCTTATAGTGAACATGGCTGTTAGCGCAGCGAACAAGAACCCATAGACTGATTGCTCCAAAGTCAGTAGCATTGATACCCAGTGGAAGGATGAGCTAACCACCAAGGTCGACCTACTCCTCAAAAGTAAGAAAAGGGTTCATGGAGGAAGATACACCCGAGAAAATAGCCCATGATATAGCCGCAAACAGTGGAAAGAATGGACAGGATCACCAGGAAGTTCTCTACATCAACGGTCAAGGGTATGTTCAGAACCAGAAATACTACTAGGACCCCAACTACAAGAACAATTCTAACCTACTCTCTTACCGGAACACCAATGTAGAGAATCATGCGGATCAAGCGCAAAGCAAGCAAACACAAGGTACTAATCAGAAAATTGGTTTTCCCCATAATTTCCAAGGTAAAAACCTTCATCTCCAGTCAATCTCAAAACTGTTTCCAAAGCCAGAACCAAAACCAGAGTCAACAGAAGCAACATAGAAACCAGCATACTACTCCAGCTACCTCGAGTGGTCTGCATGATGAGCTTAAGGTTTTAAGGAATATGATACACCAGCTTCTCCAGAACGAACAGGTCCGAGTTAAGGCGTTTAATCAGGCTACCTCAGAGATCAAACCAGAATGGACAAGATGTTCACCGAGCTGAACACCAAGTACGACAATGTGAGCAGCCACATGCGCCAGATTGTCGTTGCTCTCGCCCAAACATCTGAGAGCGTCAAGAGACAGCAAGGGACGCTCCCTGGAAAAACAGATAAAAATCCTAGGGCTGAGCAGTGTAATGCAATAAAGCAGTTGTTTTGCTGAGACTGCTTTATGGACAAAAGAGAGAACAGTGCACCCTGCTAGCTCTGAAGCGACTGCTTCCAGCAAATCTGTTGAGATTCCACCAGCTCGAGTCTATGTTCCTAAGGTTCCCTATCCAATTCCACCTAAACATTTGATGGATCCCATTAGTGCAGAGCAGCTGGCTGGATTTAGGAAGATGGTGAGAAGGCTTCCTAAAAAGATTTCAATTGAACATGCTTGGGAGATTCGGCCATTGCATATGTTCTTCAAAAATGGCAGAGAGACTCAAGAGGAAATTGATGCACTCTTTATCGAAGCATTAAGACCAGCACCCAAGGTATTGCCTAAGGTTGATGACCCTGGAAAGTTTGTTTTTCCATGTTGCATCACTTGAGTTGAATTTAAAGAAGCTATTTGTGAATCTGGGACAAGTGTGAATATTGTTTTGAACGTGATTTAGACGTGTTGGGTATTGTGGATGTTGAGATTTCTCAAATGACATTGGCTTTTGAAAACTCTTCCACAACAGTCCCTTATGGCACCATTCGCAACCTTCATGTCCAAGTGGCGGACTGTTCTCTGCATACTGACTTTGAAGTTGTTGAGATGAACAAGGATTATGAGATGCCCTTGATCTTTGGAAGACCATTAACTGCTACGGTGGGAGAAATCATCGATTTTCCTAATAAGAGAGTCTCTTTCTCCAACATCAACAAGAAGGTTTTCTGAAAGGCTATCCCCACCAGGTTCCCTACATTACACTCATCTTCATCTCGTTGGTTAGTGAAGAGAAGCTGAAGATTGATCCTAAAATGGAGCTTAGTGATAAGGGTGAGAAAAAGCTGGTATTGGATGGAGATCCTCACACTGATACCAAGAAACTCAGTGGGTATGCACAAAATGAAAGAAAAGGTCCAGAAAAAGGGGTCAAGGGTGATCCTACAATGATTTTAATACCTCGCATGTGTGATGAGAACTACATTGAGTATGAGGTAAACTGCAAAGGTACCTCTAAACCATTCTCGAAAGTCAGAGCTATTCTCACACATGAGCTGAAAGAGAAAAGGGAAGCTGCTGTAAAAAGGTTGTTGAGTAGAATTTTGAGGCTGAACATGTCTGACTGAGGAGCTTGTTTTTGAACAAGCGCTCTTGCTCAACCTGACTGAACCCTATCACCAAGTCAAGCTAATGACTTAAACTAAGCGCTTGGTGGGAGGAAACCCACTGGTAAGTGTAAATTAACATCATGATTTGCTTTTTACTTGTTTTTTGCTTTAGTTTATTGAGTCTCAGGTCAAAAATAAGAAAAACCCGAGATACTTCAATAATTATGGGCTTTAGAAAGGGAGCAACCATCCCTCAGACAGGAGCGACTGCTCTAGGCGTGGATCAGACGATGGAGAATGCGGAACATTAACACCTAGAACAGCTTACCCTAACTAATGCATGTGGTAAGAAGCTCACACCACACTTAATTGAATATAAGGAGTTTTTTCTAGAAAGTGCGAATTTTGCAGGTTTGAGATATAGAGTATGGAGCCGATCTTGAACAACAGTCAGTGGGGTTTAGTAACGGTATATTGTCCTTGACTATTTGCTTATATGGTTCAGAGATTTGTGGTTAAAGTATGGTTATCGAGAATAGGAGATTTCCCACATTTTCAAACTTTTCTCTTTGTGCTAGATACTTGACATTGTTTAAAGACAAATAAGGATCTAAGTTTGGGGGACTTGATCTTTTGTGTTTTTGACACATTTTGCATATGTTTTCTAAAGTACTTTCAGGTCTTTATCGAGCAAGTTTAGTCCTTTTTGAGTTATTACAGGTCTGGAGTACGTTAAGAAGCTCTAGGAAGGACACATGAATAAAAAAATGCAAATTGGAAGTTTTTCTGCGTTTAAACCGAGCGGAGCAGCCTGAAGGGTGTTCCTGAGTGAGCAGAGCAAGCGATTGCCTGCTCCCGCGGCAGAGATTTTTAAGGAAACTTCTAATATTTTGGGATTTGCCCTAATCATCCCTATTTTCTCTCCTGCAGCCGTCAGAGAC
Source organism: Moricandia arvensis (assembly GCA_905132765.1). Taxonomy (NCBI): domain Eukaryota; kingdom Viridiplantae; phylum Streptophyta; class Magnoliopsida; order Brassicales; family Brassicaceae; genus Moricandia; species Moricandia arvensis. The sequence continues at coordinate 112,896 of CAJHQP010000410.1, read as the reverse complement.
CTGGAATATATCTTTTCTTATTTCTATTATTTCTCTACACTACTTTCACAGAAGAAACCAGACCTTAGAGATTTGTACTTGGCAATTTGCTACCTTAGAAGGGAAAAGGCCATCTCTCTCGAATTAGAGAAGAACCCCCAGAACCCTATTTCTCTTTTATTGCAGCAATATTTCATGTCTTCTCCTATTATAATCTCTGTGTTTTCTTGTTCCATGGCTGAGTAATCGGCTAAGTTAACCTCGGATGTTTAGGGTGTTAGATCTTATGGAGCTAGACATAAATAAGTATTGAATCGATAGCCTTTTTTCAACAACAATCTTAAAGCTAGCATGAAACTGACAACTTGATTTTAGATCCTAAGTTAACCCATTCATTAACCGTGTAATAGGTTGCTTGACATGTTATGAATGACTAGAGCATCCGTAATCAGCGAAAGTAGATATTAGGGTGTTCAGTGAACTAATCAGACTTGCTCTCTACTTTTCATCACCAGCTTTGAGACCAAATGACAGCTTAGGTTCTGAGGTTGATCCATGAAAGGAGCAGCACCATGAAAGTGGGCTAATATAATATTGTGATCTGAGTTCTAGGCTTGTTTTTAGAATTGAACTTGAATAATTGTGTGGCTCATACTTGATTAACACCCGTTACATCACCCTAGGTTAGCTTCTCGTTAATCTGAAACTTAAACCAACCTGGTACTTGCTCTCTACGTTTTTCTTACTTTAAAACCCATTAAATTTTTTAGCTTAATAATGCTCCCATAGAAATAAAGTGTAACCATTGCTCTCTGTAGATTCGATCCTAAAGTGCAACATCAACAGACCATTCGACTGTGATAGTGTGCACATTAGGTTAATTGGTGTGCACATTAGGTTAATTGGTGTGCATATACCTTTCCCAGTAACCTGACGAGATATTTTTCATGTTCTGTTTCAGTAAGTTTGTTGGTAGCTGATTGTTGGGAAAACGACTATTTCATACCCAACATATCGTGATATGTTCAATTCATACCCACCTTATAGGACCGTGAAAAAGCATACCGTCCTTTCAAAAAATTCAAATAACATACATATTGTTTACTTTTTGGGAAAAATCATACCCCAGTAGCCACATCAACTGCCACATCATCTTATTTTGTTAATGTGGATACTACATAAGCTTATTTTGTTGACGAGGATGCCACATATATAATAATATTTTTAAATAAAATAAAAATAATTGTTTTTTTAAATAATTTTTTAAGAAAATGGAAATGTTTGTAAAAAATTGTGACAAGTTATAAACCTTTTCTATTTATTAAAATTAAAAAAAAATTAAATAATAAAATTTGAATCTTATATAAGGGTATATTCGTTATAATGTTTGGATTCTATCAATTATACTTATGTTAATCTTGGTTATGTGCTTGTATAGAAACTTTTTAGATCGGTTATGTATTTATGTGAATAATGTTTTCTTAGGAGATTAAGAATTTATGATATGTTAACCTAAACTATTTAAATCTAAATAACATAAACAAGATTAACCGAGAGTAAGACACTGCACTACTAGCATTGAATTTAAATCCTTACAACACATATATAACTTTTATAAAGATGGTATTAGGATATGATCAAAAAATTATAACGAATATACTTTTTAAAATTTTATTATTTAATTAAGTTTTGTTAATTTTACTAAATGATATAAAATTATAATCAGTCAAAAAACTACATTAAAAAGAAAATTATAAACACAACCATTTTTAAAAATATTATTATATATGTGGCATCTTTGTCAGCAAAATTAGTTTACATAGCATCTACATCAGAAAAATTAGATTATATAGCAGGTTATATGGCAACTAGCAAATGATCTCAACGAAAAAGTAAACAATAGGTATGCTATTTGAATTTTTTGAAAGTTGAGGTATGTTTTTGCTTGATCATATAAGTCAGGTCAGAATTGAACAAATCAAGATATGTTTGGTATGAAATAGTTGTATACCCACTGATTGTTAGAGGAGAGTTGCACCCCCCTCATAGGCCCAACCGAATATTGACTTTTGGCCCAACAAAGCAAAAAGAGGATTGGGCCCCACGATTTACCGTCCCATGACCATCTCGGCCCAGCCAATGTAGGTCAAGACTGTAATATATCTGAGAGAGGCCGAGTATAAAGGGAGGACGAAGAGGAAGGAAAAAGACATCCGAAATCAAGCAGACAACTATCAAACGACAAAAATTACAATCAAGATTCTCCTACCAGTTTCCGATCACGAGATCCCTTTTTATTACTGGTTGGGAAAGGACGCCTGTGGGTCTGTCAGTTCCATTCTTAGGTCGTAGATCCATCTTTAGCTTCATTACGTACGCCCGTGGGTCGAGACGGTAGATGGCACGGTCGGTACAAATGGAATTATTGAATGGGACGGTACATTCAGCATGATCTGATGGTAAAACCTTAGTTGGGTCGAGCTGGTCGACAAGATCACCACCCTGGGCTGGATCTACGTAATGAGGCGTATCACTCCCCTCCTCTTCAAAAGGATTTGTCTACAAATCTGAATCATCTTCAACAAAAGGAGATAAATCAGAAACATTGAAATTTGAAAAATATCATACTTACCTTGCAAATCAAGCTGGTAAGCATTGTCACTGATTTTCCTAAGGATCGGAAATGGTTCATCAATTTGCGCCATGACTTTGAACTTTCTCTATTCCGGAAACCGTTCCTTCCTTAAGTGAACCCAAACAAAATTACCTTCCTCAAAAACAACCTTGTTCCTGTTCTTGTTTGTCTTTCTCGTATAGATCTTTTTTTTGGCTTCAATGTTGGCACAAACCTTCTCATGCAGCTTCTGAATGCTCTCTGCCTTCCTTTTCCCATTCGTACTAACTCTTTCACTCAAATGCAAAGGCAAAAGATCAAGTGGAGACAAAGGGTTGAAACCATAAACAATTTCAAAAGGAGAAAACTTAGTAAAAGAATGCATGCAATGACTGTATGCAAATTCTACATGAAGCAAACATTCTTCCCAAAGCTTAAGGTTTTTCTAAACTAAGGATTTAAGCAAGGCTCATAAGGTCCGGTTCACAACTTCAATTTGACCGTCGATCTGTGGGTGACAAGTGGTGGAAAACATCAACCTTGTTCCTAGCTTAGACCACAAAGTCTTCCAAAATTAACTAAGGAACTTAGCATCTCAATCAGAAATAATTGTCCTAGGTATTCTGTGCAACCTAACAACATCTCTAAAGAATAGATCAGCAACATGCACAAGATCATTGTTTTTATGACAAGGTATGAAATGAGCCATCTTAGAGAATCTATCAACCACCACAAAGATAGAATCTCTACCAGCTTTAGACCTTGGAAATCCAAGCACAAAAGCCATAGATATGTCAACCAAAGGATGAGATGGAATGGGTAGATATGAGTACAAACCTTTGTTTAGTGTCTTGGTTTGGTTTTCTTGCAGACCTCACATCGGCCACAGATCTGTTCACGTCCTTCATCAGGCTCGGCCAGTGGAAATGCTAATGAACCTCCTTGTGTGTCTTCTTTATTCCGAAATGTCCATCAGACCTATTCCATGTGCTTCCCTGAAAATCAACTCCGTCAAAGAACATTCGGGCACAAACAAGCGGTTATCAAAGAACAAAAATCATGACATTTGATAATATTTTCCATAAGCCGCCTTGGAACATTTTCTGAAAATGTCTTTAAAATCCTGATCATTTGCATATAAATCCTGCATGAATTTAAAACCGAGCAACTTAGTTTCAAGACGTGAAAGAAGAACATATCTCCTAGACAAGGCATCAGCCACCACGTTTTCCTTACCTTGTTTGTACTTGATGATCTAAGGAAAGGTCTCAATGAATTCGACCTAACGTGTATGTCTTTTGTTCAATTTCTGCTAGCCCTTGAGATGTTTCAAAGATTGATGATACGTGTGAATCAAAAAATCCATCGGCTAGAGGTAATGCTGCCACGTTTGGAGAGCCCTTACCAAAGCATACAACTCCTGGTCATACGTGGGGTAGTTGAGCATGGCTCCTCCTAGCTTCTCACTGATGTACGCAATGGCCTTCTTTCCGTGCAGTAAACAGTACCAATACCCATGCTGAGGCATCACATTTAATTTCAAAAGTCTTAGAGAAATCAGGAAGAGTAAGCAAAGGAGCTTGAGTTAACCTACCTTTAAGAATCTGAAATGTCTCCTCTTGAGCTTGCCCACACTTGAACCCAACATTCTTATTGATCACTTCCGTTAGTGGGGCAGCTATAGTACTGAAGTTCTGAACAAACCTCCGGTAGAACCCAGCTAGACCATGAAAGCTCCTTAGCTCTCCAACGGTGGTATTACCGTAATGTTGTTGATGGTACGGTAGTCCACACACATATACCAAGAGCCATCCTTCTTTGGTACAAGTAGAACATGTATGACACAAGGATTTAGGCTCTCCCTGTTGTAGCCTTTCTCAAGAAGCTCTCCAATCTGATTTTGAAGTTCCTTTCTTTCCGATGGGTTGGTTCGATAAAATGGCCGGTATGGAAGAGAGGTACCCGAGACAAAATAAATCTGGTGCTCTATGCCTCTTATCGGTGGCAATCCCTTAGGGTTCCCATCTGGAAAAAACATCAGAAAACTTCGGCGAAACATCTATCAAATCACCCGGAAGCTCCGGTCCAAGGTCAGAAGAAACCATTTGAATTTCTTTATACACAAGTAAAAGAAATGGATAGTGAGAATACAAAGACTTCCTTACCCGACTTTCCTTGATAAAGAAACTAGAATTCCTAGTAGAGAGCTCAGGTTTGGTTGGTTTAGGCTCTTTGCATCGACTCCTCTTCAACTGGACATATCCTGATGAACCTCCGATGGGGCTAAATTAACCATAGTTATTTTATTTCCCTTATGATCAAAGGAGTGGTGGTTGGTGTAGCCATCATGCACTGCTCTATTGTCAAACTGCCATGGCCGTCCTAGAAGGATGCGGCTTGCGTCCATGGGAAGGACATTGCATAGGACCTCGTCCTCATAGCGGCCAATGGTAAGAGGGACCATGACTTGCTCCCTCGCGTACTGCTCACCAGTATCATTCAGCCATTCCAGCTTGAAAGTTCGCGGATGTGGTAAAGTCTCAAGTCCAAGCTTCCTAACAAGAGTGTCACTAGCAACATTAGTATAACTCCCACCATCAATAATCAAACAGCAAACCTTATCTTGAGCCAAACATCTATAAAGAAAGTAATTCTCCCTTTGTTCACGGTCATTGGACTTAGGTTGAACACTCAATGATCTTCTGGTAACAAGAAGTTCAAGAAGAGGTCCTTGTGCGGGATAGTCAAAGTGGTCGTCCTCCTCATCAAATATTGGACCAAGATTATTGTCCAAGTTCATATTTCTCATCAAAGATGGGACCTAGATCATCGTCCAAGGGTCTCCTAGTAACAAGAAGTGATCCTTGATGTGGGTAATCGGATGGGTCGTCCTCCTCTTCAAAGATTGGACCGAGATCTTCCTTGTCCTCCTCATCGTCCTTGGACTCAACTTCTTCATTCTCCAAGAGAATCATCACCTTATGGTTTGGACACTTGTTGGCATAGTGTCCAAGACCTTGACATCTAAATCGCCGAATGTCTCTTGCCCGATTGTTGGTTTCTATTGCCTTTCCTCTATCAACACGAGTCTTAAAAGCCATACTTGTTGTGGCTGGAGACTTATCTTCATCCTTGTAACTTGGTTTTAGAGCAAAGGATGGTTTAGAGTGTCCCCATCCTTTTGATTTGTTGTTTTATCGGAATTGATTTGTGCAACATCTGATCCAAACTTTGATATTCCTGAAGCTCCATTCTGTCATGAATTACCCGGTTGAGGCCTGCAAGGAATCTGGCCATGGTAGCTTCAAGGTCTCGTCTACATCCACTTTGATCATCAAGCTTTCCATCTCCTAGAAATAGTCCTCCACGGATTTGGTTCCTTGTAGGAAACGTCTGAGTATTTGGTAGTGATCTGTGGTAGTGTTCCAGAACAAAATGTTTCCTCATCAAGTAGTGAGCTCATCCCATGAAGCTATCGGTCGTCCACCTGTCTTTCTCCTGTGAGTCACAACTTGATCATAGCAGTTAATAGCATAGTCAGTAAACTTGTTTGCTACTAACCTAACCTTCTTGAGTTCAGAAAAAGTTTAACGATCAAAAACTAACTCAATTTTTCTTTCCCATTCTAGAAAAGCATCTCAATTGTTTTTGCCATATAAGGTTGGAATTTTAAGTTTTAAACCACCTAAACCATCATCAGTTATTCAGTTCTCCTAGAAAAATGATTGACATCACCTTGATCACGGTTTCCTTAAACTCTTCTAGATCGTTTGATGGATCGGTCATCATCCTCATGGAACTCCTCCTCTTTGATTTCATCATCCAATTGGTTTGTTCTCTTCGTGCTGTGGTTCTAGGAAAAGTTTGTTGGCCAGCCTGAATCCCATCAAACGTCTGGTGTAGCAGTTCTAGTCGTGCATTCCTAAGGTTAGACATATAATCCTTCCAAGCCCTCATTCAAAGCCCTCATTCAAAGAATTTCCCAGATGTTTTCTTTCTCTTTCCCTATCCATTATTTTCCTGAAAATCACAACACAAACGTTATTAGATAAAAATCCTCACATTCTCAAGTGTTTAATCTCACCGCATAAGTGTTTCTCTCGGAATTTTATAAGTCACTCAAGAGTTTTCTCCCAAATTTCTAAGAGAACAAATCCAAGTAACCCAATGGAATACGAGAGTTTGAGTTAAAAGGGTCAGAATAGTCAATATTTTAGTTCTAGTATATTTACATTTCGTTGTTTCCTTTTGCTCTCATAAGAGAGTTGGAGTTAAAAGGGTCAGAATAGTTAATATTTTAGTTCTAGTATATTTACATTTCGTTGTTTCCTATCCACAATAATCCTTTAGTCCTGAAACCCTGGATCTAGCATATTTATATTTGCATCAAGTTAGTTTATAAGAATATTTCCATATTCGCCTTATTTGAATATTTCCATAATGCATCTCTACTTCTTGATAAAGAACTTTTCATTAACTGATTGTTTGCCAAAAATATATATATATTCACCTAGATTAATCTTTAGAAATAAAAATCTATTGTGTGCCATTTCTCTTTGTGGATTCGATCTCTAAGTACTACACCTGATCTCTTTTGCCAAGAGTAATATTTGTGTGTTAAGACTAGGGTTAATTTGATAGTTACTTATTTAGGATATTCATACCATTTTAGAACAATAAAAACACGCATGTCAAATTTAGCATTGTTGCCGGGGAGCATTGATTGCCATTAGATTTAATTTCTTGGGTTTAGTCTAGATTTGTTACTACTTTCAAGTTACTAAAATTTCATTTTCCTTTGTTTTTCAGGTGCATCCAAAAACACACCAGGAGAAATAAAGAACAAGATCTACTATTCTTTGACCCCGATAAACTCGAACGTTTGATCCACAAAGAAAGATGACAAGCATCGATCGACACCACCAACACCGCGTCGATCGGCACATCTTTGCGGACAGCATCGACAAACATCAGAACTCGAGCATCGACCGACTCTTATCACATAACAACGATCAACAGCAGATTAATCGCATTGATCGACAGAAGCAGACGAGTTCAGATGGTTATGACTTTAATATTGACTCGGGATGACAAGGGGAACTTGCATGACCAAGACGGTCATCTGCGTAATGCAGCAGGACAAAAGATATACGATTAGGGGGCTGTAATCCCTGATACAGAATCAGATGTAGATGCTGTAGCAGCTCAACCTGAATCTAATACCCAAGTGCTCAGAGAACGCTGGCTGACTACAACCGTCCAAACCATTTCTACGCCAACAGATCCGCCATTCGTCCTCCAGCTTTTCAGAGGAATGATTTTTAAATCAAGCCCACCTTCTTCGGACTTGTAGCACATACACATTACCATGGGATACGACATGAGCACCCTATGGATCATCTAGAGCGATTTTAGGATTTAGTGACTGTTATCAAAGCCAATGGAGTCCCCGAAGACTATTTAGTTTATAAGCTTTTCAAGTACTCACTTGCTGGAGAATCCTCATATTGGATCAAGCAGCTACCACCAGGTTTCCGGAAGAAGAAGGATTCGCGATTCGGTGTAAGTTCCCTTCGGTCGTCCTTTCTCGTTCCGGATTCAAATCCTTTGTCATGATCGCGCACTCGACGAAAGAGCTTTACGAGCGGAATTGCCCCTGGAATGACATCAAGAACGCCTTCTTGCATAACTTCTTTGATAACACAAGAGTTGAAGATCTGAGGAGCAAGATTGCTACTTTTTCACAAGAACCCTCAGAATCTTTCAGAAACTCCTGGATGTGAAATACATATATGGTAATGGTTTCCAGACACAAGGTAATCTAGGTTTTAACAGGACTCCTATGGAAATGGTCAAAGGAGTTGCTTTACTCGGGGTTCACAGCAAAAACCCTTCAACAACAACAAAACTTATGGATCTTCTTACTACCAGAATCCTCCTCAAAAAACTCAAGAAATCAAGATTGAAGCAATGGTTGATAGAGTTTTAGAGGGAAAGCAGAAGATAACTGTGAATTTCAATGGAAAGGGGCTGTACCTCAACCTCAACACCAAGTTCGAATCTCAACACCCATGTGAAGAAGCTGGAGAATCAGGTGTTCCAAACAAGTGAAACAATTAGTAGAGATGAGACCCTAATCAAGAAGAAGATAGAGGCTGAAAGAAGTACCACGTCAATGCATTGATTGATGATGATTTTTGGCAGGAAGTTAAGACGGATAGGCTCAAAAAAAGAGATTATTGTGTGGAAAGTTTGATATCATTCGGCATTTCGTATTGGTGTCGATCGACACCAATCAATGAGCATTGATCGACAAAGCATCCTGCAGCATCAGTAGCTTCGTGTGAATCGATACAATCGATCGACATAAAGATAGAGGAATCGATCGACAATGCGACCTGATCATTGATCGACATATGAGAAAGCTGGTTCGAGTGCCAAGCATCGCTGCAAATTTGATTGTGCATCCAACCAGAACGATTTCAGAACATGACGGACACTCCAAGAGGAAGCAAAAGATCCCCAAACATCTACACATAGAAGAAAATGAAAAAGAGATGGATAGCTTTACCAAAAGAGTTTTCATAATTCCTTTAGATACTCCTTTTGATGAAGCTTATTATACTCACATGTTGTTGATGTTTTTCCAGGGAAACAAGGGCGACAGACGATGATATAGAGGTCATGTTCAATCATTGTAGAGAAAAGATGAAACAAAGCACCTGTATTAAGAAGAAAAGTGATCTTGGGAAGTTCGTTATTCCATGCTTTATCAAGGGCAACGAATAACCCAATGCACTCTGTGATACTGGATCATTAGTGAGAATTATGCCAAAAACTATGGCAGAGGAGCTGAACCTGAATGTGGAACACTCCAATGATTCCTTCACATTTGTATACTGCTCAAAAGTGAACTCAGGAGGGATAGTAAAAGATGTTCCAGTGCATATTAACAACACCTTAGTACCAGTAGACTTCCACGTGATGGACATCAGGATAGATTGGAACTCTTCACTACTCATTACGAGAGCATTCATGGCTACTATTGGAGCTATCTACGATATGAAATTAAACAGGTTGTATCTATCTCTAAATGATCAAAATATTTTCTATGAACCTGTCAAGAATAAGAACAAGGCTACTTTGATTGAATTGTGTGATGATGTAGAACTTGTGGCCACATGGTATTGTGATTATGACTTCAATGAAGAGTCGGAAGATGTAGCATCAATCGATACCAGCCAAGAAAATCGATCGACACGCTTGCAGTTCAGCAATCGGTCGACCCCCAACCTCTGTTATTGATCGAAAATCATACTCCAGAACCGATCAATGACTGCCACGCATATGGTGTTACAACAGAGCCTACCATGAGCACAACGAAGACTACAAAGAAGAAGAGATAATCGAGTACCTTGGTATTGCTATAAAAGAGGCTGGTGTTTTACATATTTCTCATAGTCTCGGGAAATCGACATCGGTCGACGGTAACCCTATGCCATCGATCAGTATTGACCGAGAAGCAGCATCTGAACTAGATTCAAATGCAAAACGCAAGAAGGAATATGGTTATCTACAACCAGATAAGTTCGGTACCATGAGAGATTAACACGGTCACACAAGAGCTATGGATGGCAGACTACTAAATGTCACGAGGGAAGATATATACTTGCCATAGATAATGGAGCTGGAAACCTTTTCATGGAAGAGTCAGATTATCAAGCATCTAGCGACAGTTACCATACACCATCAATCGGCACACATCCAATATGCGAAGGATACGATGAAGATTACAGACAGGAAGAGCAGATTGAATATTGTGGCCTAGCCTCAGAAGATGCTTGCTGGGTGATGAACACAAGAGTGGATAATCAAGCATCAATCACCGGATACTCCTAGCCATCGAACAACATCAGACGCGAACCAGAACACAAACTTGGAGCAGAAGATATAGATATTGGTAATCTTAGACCGGATTAGTTTGGAGTATTCAGAGACCCAGAGGGACGTGCGCGGGCTCTTTATGGGAGAATCCAACATTTATCTGGAGGATGTAGCAAATGTCCTTATTATGGCTAATGGATCGAGTACTTTATTTGGACAGCAGCAGCAGCCATCGATCGACGCTATTATTCTTGAATCGATCGACAATGAAGAGCAGACGAGCGAGCCAATCTGTAATGTTCCGTACATTCCCAAGCATCCTAAATTGATCGATGGCATCCTAGATTTATCGACGGCACCCATCGAGCATTGATCGACAGAGCCTTTCCGGAGGTACACAAATTTCGTCCTTCCAATCCCCATAATTCAAGAAGTACACCATCGATCGATGGGATCAAAACATCATCGATCAACTGGCGTTTAGAGAAAGGTTCAAGAGCTTTTGATGCTGAAGGCAACATAATTTTCCGCTGGGAAAAGAAATATGAGTATGGCATCTATAGAGATGAGAATGGTAATGCACGAGCTTTAGAGGAAGAGTATTTAATATGCAATATGAAGACATTAGAGCAGTTCTAGAGAGAGCTAATATGTTTGAGTAGAGCTACAGATGTTTACCAGCTCATGCAACAAAGATCACTATGTCTTTGAACAATCAACAGACATACAACAGAGAAGAGATTGATGATATTGTGCATGAGATCTACAGAGCTCGAGAGATGTCACTGGATGATTTCTACAAGAGGCTGGATGATGTCTACTATCCTATAGACAACTGCCTCATCGGTTTGACTGCACGCAGGGATGAGATAAAGCAATATTTGGATACTGTTTAGAGACAACATGCAATTTACGCAGATGAACTGCCATCGATCGACGGCAACATCAGGCCATCGATCGACGGTGAATCCAAGGGATATAAGACAACAATGGAAATACATTTGGAAGATAGGTTCGATGACATTGCTTTTTATTAGACCTGGAAGAAGGAAGATAATTCTCATCAATTGGAGGATTAATTAGAGACTTCAGCTGCCAAACTTAGACTGCTACAGCGCAGTAATGAGAACTTACAAAGGGGAATGCTTTCAATGGAGTTTGCCAGAACAGTTACAAGGAATGAGAAAACCATAAGAGATGAGGCAATAAGGAGCTTCCTTAGTACATGGTTTCAGAAGAGCAAAGAAGATGTAGACACTTAATTTCGAAGTGTTGATCCAACTCCATACTAGTCAGAAAGTTCACAACGTCGAGCTTAAGACTATAACCACGAGCTGAGTGGGAGGCAACCCACTGTTAGTAAGCTTTTATTTCGTTTTTAGTTATACTACTATTTATTTCGAGTATTACTTTATTTTATAGAATGTTTGATTCCACCGTCGATAAACACCCTGGAGGCACCATCAGTCGACATTGGATCACGACTATCGATCGACCATAAACACCTACAACCAATCGATACTCTTTTAGACAGTCTGGTATCGTGTTTTCTACTTGAACTAGTTACTTATGATTTAAATTTTCCTAACCAATACGAGTTTTCTACTTAAGCGTTAATTCTATTTGATTTTTTTTGAGCTTTATTTACTATATATATATATATATATATATATATATATATCAGTTTTCAAAAGTTTTATTGAGTCAAGAAGGGGACTATGATCAAGATGTATTATTGACTAACCACATTTTAGCACCATTTTTAGAAGGTTGTTCCAGAGATTACCAGAGATACCAAAGTGGATCATCTTGCCACTATTGCTTAGAAAGTTTGAAGGAACCAAAGCTGATTTCCAACACTAATCCTAACATTATCTGCTTGCTTTGGGGCTTGGTATACAGTGGATTGGATTCCTTTTGCACGTTTGTAGGTACAAGTCATTGCACCTTTGGTTTTCTTCTCTCTTTCTCTTCCACATCTACCTAATATCTTAAAAGATTGACAGGGGTTGGTACATTACCTATGACCCCACTATTCTATTTCAGAGGAACGATCACACATTGTTGGAAGCGAGGGGTAGGTACATTAACGATGACCCCACTATTCGCCAACAATTTTTACTAAAAAGAAAAAGAAAAATAAAGAAAAAGAAGAAGAAAACGAAAATGAGATGGCAAGATGAACTGTATCAGCATCATTTTTCATTAAGTTTGAGATCTAGAAAGATTCAGAGGGAAAAAAGGGAAGAAAGAAATCAGAGAAGACTTTGTGCCTAGTTGTTCAGATGCTTGCAGAGGTAGAGTCCATTTCTCCTTTGATCGATACTCCCAAGGTAAAGCAACATTTTTATTTATGCAAAGAAATGAAATCAGTAGAGCGGTGAGTCAGACTAGTATTTGCTAAGTTGTTGGTAGACTGGATTTGGTTGCTATACTAGGATAGGCTATATAAAGTTTTGCTGTGATTGACTTGATATGATGTGGTCGCAACAAAGTAAGTTGACAGTTATACTTAGACATTATGTGAGTCTCCGCTTTTCAAACCTCTTTCACAGACTTAGTTTGGTTTAAAACACGCAAAAGTTTAAGTCTAGGTAGTTGATAGGGCCTGATATTTACCACTATTTTCCATGATATCTTGAGGTGTGTCTATATATATCAAAATAGTGGCAAAATAGTGGTAAATACCCTATTTAGTGTCTATATATATGTTTTGAGTATTTTTAAAGTAATTTTAAAGTAGTTTTAGGCTCTATTTAGGGTATATTATGTGTGTATATGATATGTTTTAGACTATTTACAGGTCTAGGAACGTTTTAAAGATATATGGAGATACTTGGAGCTTTGGAGCATTTAGAGGAGATGAATTTGAAGCTGACCATTTGAGGAGTCAAAGTACAAGACTGTAGTCGATCGACGGCACAACCTTGGAGTTGACCGATGATAAAAGACCAAGGTCGATCGATGTTGCATATTTGCCGTCGTTTGACTTCCAACTCGCAGACAGCCAATTTGAAAGTCCAAGATATAAGACAAATTACAAGAATGCGACCTAAATTTTAGGATTTTTATTTTTATGCTTATGTATTGAAAACATGCAGGAGGTGTGCAAGTGCATGTTAGACTAAAGAAATCTTTATTATAGTTCTAGGTTTTTCTGGAAAAAGATTCATAACTCCTTAGGGAGATTTGTATTGGAACCCCAATATTTTATCTATGCATTTTATTCAGACCATAGTTCTTTCTTTGATTATGTATGAGTAGTCATCAACTAGATTTACGGTTGAATGATAGCATTCATGGACTAGCCCAATAGTAGGATTGCTAGGTTAAGTTAGTACCCATCAATTGAGTTGTGCTTAATGCTTGCATTCTAGAGTAGCTAACTAGAATCTCGAAAGTAGGACATGGACGACTACATGAGTAGATTATGTGTCAGAATAGACTCAATTTAACTAGGCTGTTATGCGCATGCGAGAGCTGGTCTTATAAGTCCGGTGGACTTATCAAATCTCGCTCACACATCCTTCTGATTTCAGGGTCGATCGACATCAGGCCTTAGCCATCGATCGATGGTCTTTCCTTTTGCTCGCATACGAGAGTTCGAGTTAAAAAGGTCAGAATAGTTATTATTTGAGTTCTAGTATATTTACATTTCCGTCCTTCCTATCCCCTATAATCCATTAGGTGTGAAACCCTAGATCTAACATATTTACATTTGCATTAAGTCAGTTTATTAAAATATCTTCATATTTGCAATATTAGAATATTTCAATATAACATCTCTACTTCTTGATAAGGAATATTTACTTAACTGATTGTTTGCCACCAATATATATATATATATATATATATATATATATATATATATATATATATATTCACTTAGCATAATCTTTGGAAATAAGAAATCTATTGTGTGCCATTGCACTTTGTGGAATCGATCTTTAAGTACTACACCTGATCTCTTTTGGCACGAGTAATATTTGTGAGTAATATTTGTGTGTAAAGACTAGGCTTAATTTGATAGTTAATTCTTTTGGATATTCATACCCTTCTAGAAAAATAAAAACACGCATATCACAAGGTCGTAGGTACGGGCATCGAGACATGCGGAACAAAACAAAAGGGCCAAAAGGGAGAAGTTACAGTCTTCGTCAGAATCCTCTCGTCCCAAGTTGGTTATGGCTCAACTATCAGTCTTAGCATGTCAAATTGTTTGTGAAAGGACCCTTGCGGGTCGGTCAGTTCCATTTTCAAGTCATGGATCCATCCTTAGCTCCATTCTGGTCGTATGCGGGTCGAGATGGTGGATGGCACAGTCGGTACAGACAGCTTGATCGGATGGGACGGTATGTTCAGCACAATCCGATGGGAAAACCTCGGTTGAGTCGAGCTGGTCGACATGATCACCACCCTGGACTGGATCTAAGCCCGGAAGTCGAAACCAGTCCCCAAATCGCAGAACTTAAACTCACTTTACATAACCTCAGCTCAAAGATCCATAGCATCAGAAACTCCAGACCCGAGATTGAGCCCGTCCTCGCTGCAATCTTACGATCCCCTTTCACCTGCAGGATCACCGGCATAAGGGTTTGCCAAAATGAAAAACTGCGTAACCCGTACTACACCGGTGATTACGACCCCACCGAACAAGTAATGACCTTCAACATAGCAATGGGACGAATCTTTTTCCCGGAAGAAGAAAAAAGATGCTGGATTTTGTCAAATTTCGTCGAAACCCTCTCCGGACCGGCGCTAACCTAGTTCTCTCGAATACCTGAGAACTTTATCAACAGCTTTTGCGAACTGTCGTCCCTGTTCCTCAAACATTACATCATGTTCACCCAAAAGGGAGCCACGGCCGCAGATCTATGGAAAATGACACAATGAAACCGCAAAAGAATTGAGGACTTCATGGAAAATGTCAAGGTAGTGGTTTCGTTGGTCAATATCCTTGACGACACGACCGTCGAAGCACTCAGAAACGCATTACGCCTGCACCCGCTTTTCAGAAACGACCTGTACGAAAAGACTACCACGTTGTTCCAGGAAGCTCTCCACCGTTCAAAAACAATTCATAACAATGGAGGAAAACAAGAAATATTACATCACCCGACAAAACTCGCTGAAGAAGGCTGCAACAAAGTCCGTAGAGCGACAGGAACCACGTCAGCACGCACCGTACAAACAAGACAACAAAAGAAGGGTATTGTTTATATGGTTGATAAAGACGAGGACCTAACCTTGTCGGCAACCATATGCAAACAAAGATGGAACGTCTGGAAGAAAGGGGGGGAGGTCATTCCCTCCAATCGCAGTCGACACCTTCGACGGCTCAGTCCGTGTACAACGCCAACAAATTTTGTGACTACCACAACATCAAGGGACATGAGACAAGAGAGTGTAAAAAGCTCCTGGAAATACTATGGGCGGACAATGCCGCCGGATGTAACAATGTCGAGCTGCTCAGACCTAAAGCAACAAAAGCGCCAAAAACTGGAGCAAAACAAAGAGAAGATAAATGGCAAACGAGCCAACAAATCTGCCGAACACGTCAAAGTCAAGGACAGAGAACCCCGACAGTGAACAATTCCAGCGAAGAAGAGGAAAGGTGTTAGAGCCCAACCCAGATTTTCTTACCGCCGGTACATCCGTGGGTCGTCTTCCTTGACCAAAATGGCCCTTTGAAGATTTGTGCTCTATACTTAGATTTTTTTTCTAATTTTTCCTCAAAGGGGATTCAGTTCAGTTCACAGAGTTCGCTAAGTCCTATCCAGCATCCTAGCAAGGATTTATGAGTTGCAGTAATAAATAAACATGTACCTTACTGAAACAGTGTTTGGTTGGCTGCTCGTCCGTCCATATACTCCGTCCTTGCTGTCTTCCTGCTCCCTAATCCCACTTATAGCTCGATCAGACGCTTAACCGACCATCTCCACATGACTAAGTAAAATGGAGAGACAGCTCATTCCCAATAGAGCCATCAAGTACAGTCAGTACGTTAGCAATGCTAAACGACTCAGTCAGTCACCGATCGTCTCTTGATCAGCCAGTTTAGTAATCGGCCAACACGGCCCTTTGTCCAGCAAGTAAACTCCTCACCAGTCTTCATAGCCCTCCGATCATACTTCATTACCACCCATACTGGTGATATCAACTCGGCAGTCCACACTATCATCAGTCGAGCTCTGCTTAAGTCAGCCTCTCGGATAAAGCATAATAATCCATGATCCGTACTCTATCGGATCAGTAATGATTAACCGATAAGACTAACACACCTTTAGTACACTGTTTCTCAGGAACTTCGGTTAATACTCCTCGATCATAACCGCAACTCGAACAGATCTTCCTCGCAAGTCCTCACTCGGTTCTTTTCCTGTCCATACATGCCTCCGGTTGCACCAGACCACGCCGAAGGCCAATTATCCTCAATCCGATCCATCCTCATCAGCCCACAGCCGATTATTCAATTTTATCATCCCGATATCCAGTTCCTAAGATCATAACCGCCTGCTCTCACGTCCTGATCAACCATCCGACAGCAAGTAATCAATCGGCTCAGTCTTCGGTTACCCATTTTGGCCATTCTTTTGGTATACCCAATCGGTTCCTTGATATCAATGTGTTTCTTTAAATTCGGATAACACCCCAGTGTGAACCAGACCCAATCGAAACTCAGTCTCCATGATCCGCGTTTCTTCCACACGGGTGTAACCACCCTTCATCGCAGAACTAAGGAATATTCCCATCCTTACTGCTCTTGGTTGTTTCACCACCCGTACTGGCCACAGACTAGGCCGATACACCCATCTGATCCACCCTAGAACACCGCTGATAGTAACCGCCTCCTCCACGAGTCTTCAGATATGATCAGTGCTTGAAATCGTACACAGAACAGGTCTGACTGAACCGAAAACACCAGGCTGAGTTGGGGTTGTTCCACCTTGAACTCTGATCTGTCCTTCCAATCATTTCTCTTATTTCTCTGTTTTTCTCTTCCGTTTCCTGTCCAGAATCGGGCAAGTGAAGATCTGTACCCTTCTGTCCACGAAATCCCCATTAATTTGAGCTTGGGCGGTTACTCCTTGGCCTTAACCTCCCCATATAGTTATTCCCACCTGTGCCCTTAATAGGTCAGTAACCACCCTTACCGGTTTCCTTTCTCGGCCAAACTGCCAAGTGACAGATATTAACTCTCCCGAACTGATCCCGAACTTCCCATGGTAGGTTATCACATCAAGTAACCAACTTCACCAGTTAAGCAGTTTCATAATTGCTCCAGTAACCGTTTTGTTAACTGCTCAGTAACTGATCTAGTAACCGCCAGATAACTGTTCCCGCTATTTTCTTTGGCCTATCAGTACACGTTTGGCTCAGTAATTATTCCCACCAAACGTTTATCAGTTAGTCCATTCTCACACTAACTGATCACAGATAACAAGTCCAACTGCCTTGTCTGAATCCGACCACCTTTGCCCGACAAACTCAACCCTTCTGTCCGGACCCAACAATATTGTCCTAATCTGACCAGTACTATCCAGATGACCAGCTCGACACTAATTGGATCGTCTGATAAGTCCAGCTAAACCCGTCCTTGGACTGATCCAGCTCAGATTACAGAACACGGGTGTTACAAAAGGTCCCATAGCCAAAAAAAGTATCGGCGTCATCATGTCCTCCCCTCTCTCCATGTCCGATTCTGAAGCCGAATGCCTTACCCACTCTTCGGCGAACCTTACGTTCGACGATCTTCGCCAATAGCTGAAGACAAAGCAGTCAGCTTCTCGCAAGCAACCAGTAGCCACCTCAAACCTCCGCGCATTTTTCTCTGCTGCAAAACCCCCAAAACTTGACACTTCAGACGCCCGCCTCAACAAAACACGCAAAGGAGAGAAACAACAGCCGATGACCTGACCGAGGATGGACACGATACACCTAACCTCCGAGACAAACTCACTCGCAAAAGGACGGATCTTAATCATCAACTCAGGTTACAAGCCTAGGCTGACAAAGTCTTATAAGATCTGAGGCACGAGAGTGTAACTCAATCTACACAAGGTGGACCGTTTGGGCTGAACTAATCAACCAAATGGATCCAATGAACTAGAACTGGATGGAACGAAGTGTACCAGACGAGAGATGGAAGGCTCGTGATACAACACAACCCTCTTGGCCGTGGAGGTTCTGGTCTCACAAGGCAAGAGAAGGAGGCGAGTTCTTGCTAGAGCTCTTAGGGTTTTCACTAGAAAAAAGTTATATCATTCGTAAAATAATACAAACAATTTATAGGGGACTTATATAGACGTCCATTACCAGGTGCCTTCGAGGGTCTTTGATAACAATAATACAAAGTTTTGGACTAAAGGAAAACCCTAATAGGCGTGCAAGCAAACTAATAAAGTGTGGGAAAAAAATTTAAATAAAAAGAAAAAAGGACCAAAGCTGCAAAACAAATCAAACCATTAGAAATGGAAATTTAAATGCTTACCTTCTTAACTTTTGGGTTGGTTTGATTAATCCTTAGATAATTCTAGACATGCTGATATTCTATGCTAATGACAAGCAAGTTGTTGTGGGGTTTTTAGGAATGAATGGCCAAAGATCTTCACTTGTAGGCTTGATCTTCCCGGATGGTCCATCACCCTTGGGACTTGGTTCTTGATCATCTTGATCACCATTTGGCTTAACCTCAGTTTTCTTTACATGCAAGTGATCAAAATCAAGCATCATAATCTCATTAAACTTATGTTTAAGTATCTTAGCTCTTTGTCTAGTCATAGGTCCTTTGAACAAAATACGCATGTACACTTCTTGGCAGTTTATGGTTGAGACATCTTGGTGGTCATGTCCTTCATATAAGGTTTGGTTAGGTCAGGCTCAGGTTCAGGTTGAATGTCCTCATCATTCCCTCCCTCTTCAAAAGGTTTTGACCTCAAAACTGGTTCATCTGCAAGGAAAGACGACAAATGAGTCACATTGAACATGGATGATACATTCATGTTACCTGGTAGGTCAAATTTTTAGGCATTGTTGTTGATCATCTCAATCACTTGAAACGGGTTATATTCTATTGGTTGTAACTTAGAGCTCCTCTGGTTGGGAAACCTTTCTTGTTTCATGTGTAGCCAGACCCATTCTCCTGGTCCAAACACAATATCTCTACGACCCTTGTTGACATACCTAGTGGACTGCTCAGTACTCTTCTCCAAGTTTCCAATGATCTTCTGGTGGAGTTCTTTGACATACTTAGCCTTGGCCTCTCCGGTCAGGCTGATAACATCAGCTGGTGGTAATGGTTTGAGGTCAATGGGTGTGGTCGGATTTAAACCATAAGCAGCTTCAAATGGTGAAATATTTGTGGCTGAATGTTGAGCTCAGTAGTAGGCAAACTCAAAAAAAGGAATGCACTCGACCCAAGTCTTCATGTTCCGTCCAATGGTGGCCCTAAGTAGTGTAGAGACTGTCTGGTTAACCACTTTTGTCTGGCCATCTGTTTGGGGGTGACAAGTGGTGGAGAATAGGATCTTGGTTCCCATCTTCCGTAACATCCTCCAAAAGTGGCTTAGGAACTTGCTGTTTCGGTCGGATACAACGGTCTGAGGTACCACATATAAACGCACCACCTCCTTGAATATGTCGGCTGTCTTGGATGAATCATTCTCCTTGGCCCAAGGTATTAAGTGTGCCATCTTGGAAAATAGATCAACCATCACAAATATTGAATCCTTGTGTTGCACCTTTGGAAGCCTAGGACAAAGTCCAAGGATAGATCCACCCAAGGAGGAGTAGGGGCTGGCATGGGCTTGTATAGGCCATGTGGTTGCACCTTGGACTTTGCTTTCTTGCAAGTCACACATCTTGCACGATGGGATTTGATAGTCTTCTTTAGGTGAGGCCAGTAGAAATGTTCTCTCACCACAGGCAAAGTCTTGTCAACTCCAAAGTGTCCCATGAGACCTCCTCCATGAGCGTCTCGGGTGAATAAGTCCCTCAATGAACACTGTGGGATGCACAATCTTCTACCCTTGAACATAAACCCCTCATTTTTTATGTAGAACTTCCCTTGTGGTCCCTTGGTACAACCGGAATAAATCTTAGCATGGTCTGGGTCTACTCCATATAAATATTTGATGAACTCAAATCCCATCACCTTTGCTTCCATTGTTGCGATCAAGGCATATCACCTTGAAAGTCCATCGGCTATAATGTTTTCCTTTCCCTTCTTGTGCTTGATGATTTATGGGAAGGTCTCTATGAACTCAATCCACCGAACATATCTCTTCTTGAGGTTGGTCTGACCCCTTAGATGTTTCAAGGTTTCATGGTCGGCATGCACCACAAATTTCTTGGACAGCAAGTAATGTTGCCATGTCTCCAATGCCCTCACTGGTGCATACAACTCGTTACCATATGTTGGGTAGTTTAGTGTTCCCCCACTAAACTTCTCACTGAAATAGGCCACTGGTTTTCCTCCTTGGGTCAGTACGGCCCCAGTCCCAATTTCGGATGCATCACACTCCACCTCAAAGGTTTTGTTGAAATCAAGAAGAACTAGGATTGGCGCATGGGTCAGGGTGTCCTTCAATCTTTGGAAGGCATCTTGCTGGGCCTTTTCCCATGTAAACCCAATGCTCTTCTTCAGCACAACAGTGAGAGGTGCAGCTATACAACTGAAGTCTTTGACAAACCGCCTGTAGAAGCATGCTAGACCATTGAAACTCAAGACTTGGCTGATGTTCGCTGGTTCCGGACAGTCTTGGATTGCCTTCATCTTCTCCTCATCCACCTGTAGTCCCTGTGAAATCGCATAAAAGCCTAGAAAAAAAAGTTTATCTGTGCAGAATGTGCACTTCTTGAGGTTTGCATAAAGCCCTTCTTGTCGAAGTGTCTCTAGTACTTTCTCAAGATGTATCACATGTTCAAACAAAGTAGTATTTTAAATCAAAATGTCATAAAAATAGACCAAAACAAACTTACTGATGTAGGGTCTAAGGATATAGTTCATGAGGCGCAGGAAGGTCCTAGGAGTATTGGTGAGTCCAAATGGCATCACCAGCCACCCATAAAGACCTTGCTTGGTCTTGAAGGCAGTCTTCCACTCATGACCATCCTTCATTCTCACTTGGTTGTTCCTACTCTTAAGGTCTATCTTAGAAAATATAGTGGCCAACTTAACTCATCTAACATGTCATCTAGACGTGGTATGGGGTGCCTATACTTATTTAATGTTGTTTATGGCTCGGCAGTCTACACACATTCTCCATGTCCCATCCTTCTTGGGTGCTAATAACATGGGTACAAAACAAGGACTAAGGCTTTCCCTAACATATCCCTTGTCTAATAGATCCTGGACTTGTCTATCTTTCTCCTTTTTTTCCTTCAGTTTTACCGTATAGGCTGGTTTGTTTGGCAAGGCAGCTCTGGGTATAAAACTTATTTGGTGTTCTATGCCCCTAAGTGGTGGTAAGCCGTGGGACATCTCTTATGGGAACACATATTTGAACCTGTCAAGAAGCTTAGTAATCTCTGGATGAAGTGTCAACTCATCAGAACCTGCACTCAGTAGCTCCTTAAAGATCATTAGTAGCATTGTGTGTTTGGTAGAAACAGCCTTTCGAATATAATTAGGCCTAATAAGAAAATTAGACTTAACAGATTTCTCTTTTTGCTTAACCATTTGCAGGTGCAACTCATGGACTTGTGCTGGTGTGAGAGGTGCTAGGCTAATCTTACGCTTATCATGCATGAAACTGTACATATTAGACCGACCATCATGCTTAGTTTCTTTATCCCATTGCCAATGTCTACCTAATAGAACATGTCCAGCTTACATGGGTACTACATTACAAACTATTTCACCTTGGTACTTACCAATGCTAAATGGAATGGTTACTTTTTCTTTCAGGCCCTATCAACTCTCTCAGACTTAACCTTTTGCTTGTCCTCAAGCAAACAAAGCCTGTGAAAGAGGTTTTGAAAAGCGGAGACTCAAATAATGTCTAAGTATAACTATTACCTTACTTTCTTGCAACCACATCCTGTCAAGTCAATCACAGAGAAATTGTATATACCCTATCCTAGTATAGCAACCAGATCCATTCTACCAACAACTTTTCAAATACTAGTCTGACTCACTCCTCTACTGATTTCATTTCTTTGCAAAAAACGAAAAGTGCAGGCTTTACCGTGGGATTACCGATCAAAGGACACATGGACTCTTACCTCTGCAAGTATCTGAACAATTAGGCACAAAGTCTTGTCTGATTCCTTTCTCCCCCTTTCTCTCTGAATATTTATATATCTCAAACTCAATGTACAATGATGCTGATACAGTCCATCTTTCAATCTTATTTTCAATTTTCCTCTTCTTTTTCTTTTCTTTTCTTTTGTTTTGTTTTCTTTTTTTCCTTTTTTTTTCTTTTGCTTTTTGGGAAAAATTGTACGCGAATAGTGGGGTCATCGGTAATGTACCTACCCCTCGCTTCTAACAACTTGTGATCGTTCCTCCGAATTGGAATAATGGGGTCATAGGTAATTTACCTACCCCTCTGCATCTCGGAAATCATCTCAATCTTTTAAGCTATTAGGTAGATGCTGAAGAGAAAGATAGAAAGGAACCAAAGGTGCAATGACTTGTACCTACAAATTTTCAAAAGGAATCTGATCTACTGTATACCAAGCCCCAAAGCAAGTAAATAATGTCAGGATTAGTGTTGAAAATCAGCTTCGGTTCCTTCAAAATTTCTAAGCAAGTGTAATATAGTGGCAGGATGATCCACTTTGGTATCTCTAGTAATCTCTGCGGCAACCTTCTAAAAATGGTGCTAAAGTGTGGTTAGTCAATAATAAATCTTGATCATACTCCCCTTCTTGACTCAATAAAACGTTTTGAAAAACTTATATATATATATATATATTGTTGAGGTCATGGACCAGAACAAAGTTCCCATGACCATTCCTAATGTCACAGAAGGTCCTATGACATGTTCCAAGGCTATGAGACTTAAAGTTGGATTCATACTTGCCGTCCAAGCTATCCTAAAGAACATGATTGAACCACCAAACATGCCAATATCTCAACCCACCAAAGTAGATCATATCAACGAACCAAGTGATGACTTGAGAAATCCCTTAGCGCAACTCAATATCACTTCAGATAAGAAAGCTTATTTGGCTGAAACTTCAAAAGAAGGTTATGTGGGAGGACTGAACGTGGAAGGAGAACCCATTTCTGTTGAAACCCACAAGAGTGAAGATGAAGGCTTTGAATACTCAAGCATTGAAGAACCAGAAAGAGAAGACCAAGTTAAAAGCCCTATCAAGACTGGTCCAGACGTCCTCAAGATCAACTAATTAGCAAAGGAGGCCAACACTGAACCAAGGAAAGTCTTTACTTTATTTACACTTTGTGCAGGTAAGATCGGTCAGTCCAGTGGTTCCTAGAACTCGCCAATCCCAGAGACAACCAGGGTCCGAGTCCAAGACTTAGCTTAGGCCATATTTTCTTTTATTTTTGCATCTTTCCTTTTTGGCCTTAAACCGGGCAATGTTAATTTTCCATTTCTTTAAAAAACTCTAACTCCTGTTGTTTTGAGTCTTTTTCCTTTTCTTGAGTCGACCATTAGGTCAAGGCAAAAGGTCTATTAATAAATTCCCACCCGCAGCCATTGTAATACACAACTTTTTACCTAGATCAATATACGAGTCATTTTTCACCGTAAGCAAGCCGCAGCCGACTTCTTCTTTCTTGTGAGATTCAAGTGAGCAGATTCTTGAACTGTATCAAGGATCTATCGTCATCCTTGTGGTGTTCTTCGTTCCATCAATTTCATCATAAAATTCATCATCAACTGATCCAACAAGAGAGAGCGTGAAAGCCAGCTTGTTAGATCCAATCCACACTTGATTCTTCATCCGGTTAAGTGTCCATCATTCGACCATTCTTTGTTCTCAAGAGAATGCATGAAAGCTAGCTTAAGGATCCATCATCACCACCCTTCCAGAGACTCCTCTGAGTCTTACATCATTTGGTATCAGAGCCAAAGTTTCCTACTTTTGGTTTTTCTTACCATTTATCCTTAGATTGTTTGTTTTCTTGTTTCTTTAGCTTATTAATCGAAAAAACCCAAAATATTTACTTCTGTTATTTCTTATTGTCGTGTAGTTTTAATCGTAAAACTCATAAATAAAAGTTTTTGAGTTGCACCTAGTTGTTTGGTTAGGGTCGATATCCGTTTGAAAGAAAAAGAAAACCATATTAGTTGTCTTTGTTAGTGTTTGTGTAGTTCTTATCCTTTCTTCCCATTAGAACTCGAGTTTACTTTGACAAAAGGGTTGCTAGATCTTTAAAATCTGAAAAGCCAATTTTTTTTAGTTTATTTCCTTTTTCTCGAACACTCGATATTCTTGTGGGCGAGTTTCCAATTTGGGTTTAAGTCTCTTACGGCCGAGTTTTGGTCTTTAGTATTTTTCCGAAAACCCTATAAACATTTCCTTTTCTCTCTTTTTCCTTTTACCTTTTTTACTTATTCAAAAAAAGAAGAAAATTTCCTTTAGGGTTTAAAACCCTTTTGTTACCGTTGGTATTTAATACTCTTATTGTTTTTTGAGTTAGTTTATGTTGCACCAGCCGAAAAATGGGTGACCTTGGAGCAAACCCTTCAACCATGGAACAAATCATGACTGCCATGAGAGAAGAGATGAGGGCTGTCATAGGAGAGTTTGGTCAGCAGATCAACGCCAGGCTGAACCGATTGGAGCAGCCTCAAAGGAGAGGCCCGGTCCGCAACCAAAACCCCAATCTGGACGATGAAGATGGGGATGATGAGAGCATGCCCAGTCTAGAGGAAGATGATCCTCTCCAAAACCGCAATCCTAGGAGACAGGATCCTCTTAGGAACAACAGAGTTAGAGGGGTACAAACTAGAGATCAAAACAAAGATATTAAACTTGTTCCTCCCATTTTTGCAGAAAAAGTAGCAATCTTGCTCCTCAGATCTTCTGCTCTTGCGTCATCAAAGAAGTTACGCTAGAAAGCATTCTTGATGTCAGTTCAGGATTTCAGGGATCCTGGTTGTAACTGCTTTAGCCAATATGAAGCTTCTCCAGCAAGTGAGTACTTGAAAATCTCACAAAAGAGATAGTCCTCCGAGACTCCATTGGCTTTGATAGGAGTCACTAGATCCTCAAATCGCTCCAGATGATCCATAGGGCGCTCATGTCGTAACCCATAGTAAGATGCCTGTGCTACAAGTCCGAAGAAGGCGGGCTTGATTTCAAAATCGTTCCTCGGAAAAGCTGCAGGACTAATGGCGGATCTGTTGGCATATAACTGGTCTGGAGGGTTGTAGTCAGCCAGTGTTCTGTGAGCAGCTTGGGCATTAGCTTCAGGTTGAGCTTCTGCAGTGTCTTCTTCTGCTTCTATATCAGGGATTATGGCCCCTTGATCGTCTATCTTTTGACCTGCTGCATTACGCAGGGGTCATGCATGTTCCCATTCTCACCTCGAGTCAATATTAAAGTCGCAACCATCTGAACTCGTCTGCTTCTGCCGATCGATGCGGATAAGTTGCTGTCGATCGGTGCTATGTGATCAGTGTCGGTCTCTGCTCGAGTTTTGATGTCAGTCGATGTTGTCCGTAAAGATGTCTCGGTTGACGCGGTATAGGTGCCGTCGATCAATGCTTGTCGTCTTTCTTTGCGGATCATACGTTCGAGTTTATCGGGTCAGAGAATTGTAGTTCTTCTCCTTTATTGCTCCTGCTGTGTCTTTGCATGCACCTGAAAAACAAAGGAAAGGAAATTTTAGTAACTTGAAAGTACTAAGAGACCTAGACTAAATCCTAGAAACGACGCCAAATTTGACATGCTTGTTTTTACTGTTCTAGTAGGGTATGCAAATCCTAAACGATTAACTATCAAATCAACCATAATCTTAACACACAAAGAGTACCCTTGCCTAAAAAGATCAGGTGTAGTAGTTAGGGATCAAATCAATATATAGTAATGACACACAAAAAATCTTATTTCTAAAGATTAAGCTAAGTGAAAAACAATCAGTTAAGGAAATATTATTTATCAAGAAGTAGAGATGTTAACTGTAAAGATGTGTTGGTCGACGCGAAGTTGTTGTTGTCGATCGATGCTTGTCGTCTCTCTTTGCTGATTGTACATTCGATTAAATCGGGGTCTGAGAATATTGGTTCTTGTCTTTTATTGGTCCTGGTGTGTCTTTGCATGCACCTGAAAAACAAGAAATTGAAAAATTTAGTAACTTTAATGTAGTAACAAACCTAAACTAAATCCTAGAAATTAAATCTAATGGTGATCAATGCTCCCCAGCAACGGCTCCATATTTGACGTGGGTGTTTTAATTGTTCTAGCAGGGTATAAATACCATGAACAAATCTCTATCAAATTAACCATAGTCTTTAACACACAAATAGTACTCTTGCCAACAGAGATCAGGTGTAGTACTTAGGGATCAAATCTACAGAGAGCAATGGACACAATAGATTTCTTATTTCTAAAGATTAAGTTGGTGAATATATATATATATATATATATATATAGGTAGGCAAACAATCAGTTAAGGAAATACTCCTTCTCAAGATGTAGAGATGCAATATGGAAATATGCTAATAATGCAAATATGGAAATAATAAATATGGAAATATTCTAATAAAATAACTTGATGCAAATGTGAATATGATAGATTTATGCTCTCAATACATAAACATAAATATAAAAACCTTAAAACTTAGGTCAAAACTCGTCCATCGCATTCTCGTCATTTGCCTTCTAACTTGGGCTTTTCAATCGACTGTCTGCGAATTGGACGTCTACCGACGGAAAGAAGTGCAGCATCGATCGACGTTGGTCTTTTAAAACCGGTCAACTCCAAGATTGTGTCATCGATCGAAGACAGTCTTGTACTTCGACTCCTCAAATGGTCAGCTATGGATTGGTTCTCCTCTAAATTCTCCAAAATCTCCAATTATCTCCAAAATGTTCTTAGCCTTGTAAATACTCCAAAACATATCCTAGACACACATAATAAGCCCTAAATGGAGCCTGTAACATGGCCTAAAACTGGTAATAAATAGGCTATATCACCATCTTGGCTCAGCAGAATTAGGTCAAGACCGGAATATATCCGAGAGAAGCAGAATATCAAGGGGAGAACGAAGACGAAGGAAAAGGGCATCTGAAATCAAGCAAACAACTCTCAAGTGGCAACTACAGTCTAGATTCTCTTATCAGTTTCCAATCCTGAGATTCCCTTGTTTACTGTTTTCATATCCAAACCTCTTGTAAAAAAATACGTAAAAAGTTATAAATGTCTTCTCAGAAACCCATTAAATCCAACTTCTTCTACATAATCTCTTAGACGAAATCTTCTAAACACTGATAGTGGATTGTGAAGATTCCGCTGGACGCGTTTGGTAAGCATAACCTCCGTTACCTTGCGATGACATCGTCTCCACCATCGTCATTGAGTCTGCAACCATGACAATGTGTTCTCTGTAGTTTTGAGTTCCCAATTGTAACTTCCTTTCGGAAACGTCTATTCCGATTTGAGAAAAGTACGATCGGAATATACAGATGCAGCCGGCGAAGCACTTCGACACCCATTCACATTGGATCCATCATCTCCGTAACCTCCATAACTTCTGCAAAACTCTGTAACTCCTCCAAATTCATTGCCAAATCCATTGATTCTCTGAACTCGTGACACTGATTTCTCCAATTTCGTCATCATCTCGTGTTAGATAAGAAGCCGTTTCATCGCACTAATGAAAGAGTATTCATATCTCTAACTCCTTTTTTGATTATTAGAAAAGGATTACAAGAACAAACAAGAACAAGATTTGAAGATTGACTCACATTACACTCTCATGCAAGTGTAATCATCATCAATGATCACATATTGATCAGGTGCAAGGACTCATGGCGTCCTCACTTACAACATTCAACGCATATGTCTCCTATCATCCGCTTCGCTTCTTCTTATACTTTTCAGCTCCAATAGCTGTTTCAGAACTCTCCTAACAGCAAACCTTCTGGAAGTACCCAAGGCTTTGCTCTACACCATTCGCTTAACCAAGCAGACCCAGACACATTAGCTTCCTTACTTCCAAGTCCACAGTAAGATACTCGGTATCTATAAGAGATTGAAAATTATTTCTTCGGAAAACTACTACTTTGTTCTGTTTTTTTGTTTTTAGTTTTTGGCTGTAATCTGTCGTCCCTGCTTCAGGTATGATCATAGTGGCTCTCATGATGTTTTTGTAGTTGTATAAGTATTCCTTACTCAATTCTTAATCATTGGAGCAGTTTTAGCTACATGCTGTTGGTAAGTAAATTCTATCAGTGCGTTGTGGGAACTAGAATTCGCACGGTCGATTTCCGCTGTTGTAGGAAGGCCAGGTAAACCTAGCTTTCCCAGAGCTCCCAGATTTCTTGTAAGCCAAAAACGCCTAGCGACCAACCAGTGAGAACAAACGATATGACAATGAATTAATAAAAACGAAAAGAGAGAAAAGAGGATGTTATTCCGAATCTACGATTTGAGAGTTACACCAGGTAAATCCTTAGACAGAAAGAACCGTCGGCGAGTTCCTTTTCTAACCTTGTAAGACTTGAATAACCTAGTTAAGTCGCAGCTTGATAACAGAAACAGAAATATGCCTAATTCCCCTAAATGATACGCTGCTCTGAGTAAGATTTTTCGTCTCTCTGCATCTTCAGCCTCGAAGCTATTATGTACTCCTCCTAGAGAAAAATTGTTATTTTCCCTTCTGCCATTGGTCGAGTTTATCGCTTCGCAGAAATCTTCCATTTTCCTTTGATCTTCCTGATTCTTTTTGGAAACTTAACATTTATCTTCCGAACTTATCATTTATCTCTTCCCGCAAATAAAAGATAGAACGTTATAAAGATTGAACTCGATTTCATGTAAAACAGCGAGTGCGTATTTAGCCGAGTTTTTGATCTTCTCGGGCTGTTTTCGAGTGAAGCGTTTTTACGATTTTATCAAGAAAGCATTTCTGAAACGACGTCAATCCCGAAGAGAGTTTGAATCTCTCGTATAGTGCATGCAACTTTAGGTGTTTAGTTA
Source organism: Moricandia arvensis (assembly GCA_905132765.1). Lineage (NCBI taxonomy): Eukaryota > Viridiplantae > Streptophyta > Magnoliopsida > Brassicales > Brassicaceae > Moricandia > Moricandia arvensis. The sequence continues at coordinate 83,296 of CAJHQP010000410.1, read as the reverse complement.
ACCAATGTCATTCTACATAATCAATTCGAACTTTATACAAGGAAACGAGTTCTTACAGTAAAGTTCCAACGTCATTCTGGATTGAGACAAAACAAGAACGAGTTCGATCCAATTTTGAAGGAGGGAGTTATGAGGACGGGATGAAAATGGATTGGTTGATCCAACTCGCCAAACGGGCGAGTTTGATTGCTTGTGCGACCCAAATCGCCTATTCAGCGAGTTGGTCGGCTAGTTCAATCCAACTCGCCCGTTAAGCGAGTTGGTCGTCTTGTTTGATCCAACTAACTGAACGGGCGAGTTGGTCAGCTTGTGCAGTCCAATTCGCCCATTCGGCGATTTGGACGACTTGCTTGGCCAACTCTTTTGTTCGGTAAGTTGGACAATCAAGCCTTGCAGTGTTTTCGTTGTTTCGATGCTCGGGGATCCGTTTGTGTGAGGACTTATCGTGCAAACCCTCCTTCGGAATCCATATGAAACTCGATTTCAATTTTCCCGCTCTTCTTTTTTAAAATTATTATCACTCTTTCTCAAAGAGGACATATCTCGGGAAGTTTTTGACGTTGATTTTGTCGTAACCAATTTTGACCCCAACAGTTAGCCCCCCATCTTTATAGAATCGTAATGTTATTGCGAGTGGTTTAGGCAAGACGGTTAAGTTAGGCAGAATCCAATGTCTGAATGTCCGAAGGTGAAGAGTGAAATTTTTCATCTATATGTATATAGAGTAAGTTTTCAGATTTTTTACTTTCTCATTACAACAAACTCTTTTCTAATATTTAAAGATCTTCTACTCTCTTCTCTCCCTATGGTATAAATTTTATCATGTCTTCAAGGAGAAAATCTTCCACCAAATCTCCCCATGACTGTTCTGTTCCTGATGGCTCTAGTTTGCAAAACAACGACGTTGGGCGAAAGGGGGAGTTTACGCCGCACTCGGTTGATCCCAAGGAGACCGGTGCATACTGGGTGGCCAGAGGCGAAGTAAAGCATCCTAGGCCTGGGAAGTGGGCTCGTCCTCCATTTCGTGCTAACCCAGTGGAGGGTTGTCCAAGCAAGAGCTGCCCAAATGGGCTTGCTGCCATCTGGGGCTTCTGTTGAGTTACAGAGCCAGTTGAGTTTTGTCTCCAAAAAGCTGGGGAAGTTGCCAAGTCTCCGCCAGAAGGCTACTTAACGTGCTATGAGGCGTACTTAATGCAGTGTCATATATGGGTTCCCATCCCTGAAGTCACTGCACAGCTTTTCAACCGATTCAAGATATCGATTGGTCAGATAACCTGCGCGGTTTACAGCACAATGTAGGGATTTTAGTGATGAGTTACGAACTGGGCATAACCCTTGATACCGACCATCTTTAAGCTATGCTGAAACCTTGGGGAAAATTGAGCATAGTTCAGCTAAGGCATTGGCCGGGCATGATGATCATAGCGAAGTTCGTGTCGAACTATCATGACTGAAGAGAGCACTTCTTCTTTGTCCGCGCTAACAACGCTTTTGTAGAAGTGAATGGCATTACCATCTTTAGGACCAGATGGGGTCGAAAAGGTATTCTCAATCGAGCGTCCTCCAGTTTCGGTTTTGAGGAAGTTTGATGTTACATGCTTGTTTGTTTTGTTTTATAAGAGAATAATCCTCTTCCTCCGAGTCCAGATGGCTTGAACACCGGCTGAGACTTGCTTTGTGGACGTCCATGCTTTTGGGCGATGTTTACCCCGAAGCAGGTTCACCGTGCTGTTGCTCTCCACCGCTCTGTGTTTCATATGGACTTGTCGTTAGAGGAAGGGTCGGAGTCAACCATGGATGGCTTCATTCCGTGTGAGGTTCGCACGAGGAAGGAAAGGTAGAAATCCCGCAAGGACAAACACGACGTTGTTGATGACGACGTGGCCGACGAGCATTGCTTTCATGATAACATACTTAGAGACTATCTCAACAGTCAAGTAGGCGGGAGCGGTGGTGGACGAAACAATCTTGACGAGTTACTCAATTTTGACTTTCCACCAGCCGTAGATGGGTCCAGCAGGGTGCTGGAGTTTACCCATGTGTCGAGGATGGTTAATGGGGTAACCTTTGGTCCTTGAGCATTATTATTATACTTTTTTAGGCTGAGCCTCTTTTAACTTTGAGATATTTCGCAGGGTCTTCTTATGATAAACCGAGCTCTTGATGCAAGCTACCAAGAGGCTCGCCTGGCTCAATTCAGGGCTGAGACGGATGACAAAGAGATCGCCCGTGTGAGAGAGTTATTGGAGAGTTCCCGTCCTTGCAAGAGAGAGTCGATTGCGATGGAGGTTAGTCGTGCTTATAGGCGAGGGAAGAGAGAGATGGCTGAAGTCATGAAGACCTGTCGTGTCAAATTCTCTTGCGAGTTCGAGGAGCTTACAAAGGGTTATAAGGATCTCGGTGATTATCGCGAGCGACGCGGCACTGTGGGCGGCTTATACCTTACGCAGGCCCCTAACTTTTCATTTGATGCCAAGTATGCGAGACAAACTAAGCGAGTGAACGAGAGAGATAGGGACTTCGTGAGCCCTCAAATCGACGAGAGGATTTGGGAATAGTGGAACCCAATTTTTGTTTCTCCATATATGGTAGAAACCGAGGCGAGAGCCGCCGATGAGACGGAAAAGTGAAACAGCCAACGCCTCCTCTAGCTTTCAACGACTACTCACTCGGGAGGTCGATGACTGGGTATTTTGGTCTTGACGATTGATCGTAAGGTTGGTCGCGACTTATTCAGGAATCTGTTCCCTTGTTTATAGTATGTTTATGTTTATTCGTTCATCACCGGCCAAGTGTGGTCGTATCTCATGTAGCAGGACTGGCCAAGAATGGCTTTGAATTCCTGCCGCTTATTGGCTTTTGTTTGAACCGTGATTTTTATGAAAAGGGTTTCGAGATTTTTTTGATTTTTTAAAGTGTAGGGGAAGAATATGAGTTCTCATCTCGCCTTCTACTCCTCTATGTGGATCATCCGGTCTGTTGCTCGCCCGAGAAGTTTGAGAAGTTCTCAAAGTTTCGAGAGTGTTTAGATGCTGAAGAAGAGACATGCTTTCAGGATCTCATATCTTTTCGATATCATGTCTTGAGACGTTAGATACCAGTGTGTTGGGTTTAGGGTAAGACCTAGGTTTACTTTCGGTTTGAGGCTTTGCGATGACTAATCGGCTTTCGTTTTGCCTATTGTAATTTTAACCTGACTTTGTTTCAATTTAAAATCTGTGATAGGTTCTCGGCTTATACGACTTGTCTGGTCGGAGTCGAGCATCTCTCCGGAGACATTTTTTAAGTCGTCCGGAAGTGCTGACCAAAATTTTGGATTTGTTTTATAGCGCACTATCTATCCTAGTCAGATGTGAGAGGATCTATCCCTTATGAAGGATCTGGATGCGTTTGTTTAAGACGGCTAAAATGCTTGGTGGGCCAATCGACGAGCGTTAGTGATTTATAGTCGAGAATGGACTGGAAGTGTTTTCTCGAAAATCCAAGCAACATCTCGCTTATTTTTTTGAAAACCTACTTTGTGTTAGTAATGTTTTAAGCATCTGGCTCCGGGGTTTCGTGCTTTGGTCGGGAGTCGGAATCGACGATTCGACCGAGATATGTTTGTTGAGGAGTTTTGGTGTTTGGCGGGATCTGTTGATCTCGGTGATTCCTTAGTCAATGCAATGATGTTTCTTTGCTTGGTAAGATAGCGTGGAGTTGATCCTTTTTGAGGTAGTATGATTTTTTGCGAGTTTCCGTTTTCGGGTTTGTGCGATATTCGTTTTACTCATATATGAATGCTTTTCGAAAGTATGAAAGATGTTTCTTCGCTAGATAGGAGATATTTTCTAAAATTCTAAAGAATTCTTTATTGCATAAATAGTTTTGAAAATTTGAGTACAAGGCAAATATTTTAGAATGCGGGAATATACGAGTATTCGTATATGTACCCACTCCCCCCTTTTTCGAGAGGGGGATAGCTGAACTCTTCGTTCGACGAGCTGCCTACGTTCCCCTTCCGAGGATCAAGCCATCTTGTAGTTCTGTTGTTTTGCGCGAGTGTGTTTACTCAGCTGTCGTGTTCGTGTCGACCGCCTTACTTGCTGCGTCGACGCCTTCCGCCGGACTTGTCTTCTCTAGTGGTTTTGAAACATTGGGCACTGGAACTAGTATTTCTTTGGCCGTTCTTTGAGTCGACGATTCTGGATCGTCTTTGTCCGAAGTGTTTTCAGTCGGTGCCTGAGCTATCTTCGGGCGTTTGGTCTTAGCCATCGCGGTGTTCGTGGTTTGTCTTAGCTTATGAACAGCCAAGAAGCAATATCTCGACTGCTTCTGGTAACCCCAAATCACTGCAATTTTGTTATGAGTTGGGAATTTAATGCCTAAGTGATAAATCGACGGGACTGCTTTCATGGTGTTCAGCCAATGCGTGCCCATGATGACATTGTAAATGGTCGGGTGTTCGACGACCGCGAAATCGACAATCTTGGTTATTTATTTTGCGGCAATGGGCAGTTTGATTGATCTGAGGGTTATCAACATCGTGCCAAAGAAGTCGATTAGCGGTTTTGGCAATGGTACGACTTCCCCTAATTCGACGTATATTCTCTAGAGAGTATCATGATATATGATGTTGACCTTGCTTCTCGTGTTGATGAGAACCCTAGCGACCTCAAGATCTCTTATTACGAGATCAATCACGAATGGATTGCAATGTGGCCGATCAATCTTGCCATCCTCTTCTTCATTGAAAATGATTACTCCTTTTAGGGTGTCACTTGGTGTGGACCAGGTCCGCAAATTTGCGCTTGTCTCGGCCTTGCGCTGATAAGCTTTGAAGGCTGAGGTGGCATGGATGCAATATTGTGACCCACCGATGATAATGTTTACCCTACGACGATTGTTGTCGTTGCGCTTCTCGTCCTGCCCTCTTCCGTGCTTTTCCCCTGATTGGTTCCATTGGGAAGAGTTCTTTGTTTAAGGGTCCCTGTCGTTTTCAGAGGGGGGGGGCGTTCTGAATTGCGGATAAGATCTTTCACGCTGGAGACCCTCGGAAGTTCGCCAACAAGCAGTTTTGCGGTCAACCTCGCACCGAGAACTTTGTAGTTAATGGTTGAGTGATAGCGTACGTGGTGAGAGTCACAGAAGAAATTCTCGTCGTAATTCGGATTTCTTATTCATGTATTTCCCGTTGTCATGCCTTGCTCTGATCCGGAGTTAATAGCATAGTTGTGCTCTCCTTGGGTTTCTTCTTCCCTGTGGTGGACGTTTTTATTGTTGCAAGGGTTTTTCTTTTTTTTTTAAACTTCTGATCCGACCCTGGATCCTTCGACGAATTCTTCGTCAGCTTCCACTTCTGAGACAAGAACTTTGTCTATTCTTCAATGATGATGTAATCCTTGAGAAGCGCATCCTGGATCGTACGCGTCTTCTTCAAAGTTATCCACTTCCTGAACTTTGATTTGTACCAGATCATCTTTCAAAGAGCGTTTATTGCGACTTTGTCGGTTATCCTGCTGACTCTAGCCCTGATGGTTTTGAACCATTTTATGAAGCCACAGAGAGTCTTGTCCTCTCTCTGAGATAAGCTCCAAAAGTCGACAACGGAGGTTTCTCAATCTATGAATATCGAGTATTGCTTGAGAAACTCGGAGGCGAGCTGGCGGAAATTTTTGATGGAGTTTCACCTAAGGCAAGAGAACCACTCAAGTGTTGCTCCTCGGAGGTTTTCTACGAAGAGTCGGCATTCGCCCGCGTCTGTTTCGTTTTCTCTAAACCTGGATCTTCCTATCGCGACCTGAAAATCCTGTCAGTATGTGTTGGGATCGGTAGTACCCTCGTATGGCATCACTTTGATCGTTCCAGGATCCAAAACCCTAGTTCTGGTGATGCGAGTAGTGAAAAGCGTTTTACGAGCCTCCTCAAGGAGCAAATTATGTATTGGTCGATATATTGGAAATGATAGTCGTCGAGGACGAAGGTGATAATTTGAAGACATGTGAACTAGGAGTATCTTGCTTAGTTCAATAAAGGGAGTAGTATTAGGACATATGGTCGTGATAAAACAAAGTTGGTCAAGGAGAAATCAGGAGTTGGGCAATGATCTAGTCTTTTTGGTCGAATCAAGAGCGGTCGAGTCGATTAACGATTTTCAAGCAAAGAAATGGAATGGGAGCTTCTTGGAATGGTTTTTATGCTCAAATACAATCAAATGAAGACTTTTTGGAGTTTATGACATGGCAAGAAACTGGTGACCAAGGATGACATGGCGATGACGTGGCGAACACGCATTGGTATGGGTTGGTGATGTGGCGAGTACACATGGCGATTTTTCATTGGCTGGAGAGGTAACTTGGAAACCAAGCTACTGAGTTTCTAGAAGCTGAGAGTTGTCTTGAATGGGATTATAAACTTGGTGGCCAAGGTTTTCATGTTCTAGAAGTGGGAAGCTTGCAAGGAAAGTTTAATAAGTGGGACACATGTTCACTTAAGTTCATGCACAAGAGTCCACGTTTCCAACCAGCCTCAACCCTCTATCCCTATAAATACCAGACCCTACCTTTCATTTTCTTCATCCCAAAACCGTGAGTGATCACCTTAGAGAGAGAGAGAGGTGAGTTTAGAGAGAGAGAAACCAAGTTTAGAGAGTTTTCGGTTTCTTTAGTTTAGCATTTTGGGAGAGTAATCCGGAGGTGTTAAGGTAGTCTTCTTAGACAGAAACCAAGGTGAGTTCAGAAGACTTGTTCGTGTGCTTTATGTATGCAGGTAGGAGGTTAAGACCGAAGGGTCTTAGATGAAGAACCAAGGCAAAGTTTAACCCGTTTTTTCTAGGGCCCAAGAGAGTGTGTGCGGATTGCATACATTCTGTGAATGTTGCATTGTTGTGTTGTCTAGATATTTTTGAGTTATATAGATATTATGTTGTGTTGAACTACAAGAGATTTTAGTGAGATTCTCTCTTGTCGGGTGTGTTATGCTGTTTGCATGCATTTTTAGTAGTTAGTGCATATAGTCTAGATGCGTTTTCTATTTGCATGGAGGTTTGAAGTTGAGCTCCCTCATGCTTATTTGTGTTGTTTTTCATCTTGATTAGGATGTTTGTTTGTTGTGTGTCCCTAGTCTAGACTAAGTGTTGCATGGAGGTTTGAGGCAGAGCTCCCTCATGCGTGTTGTGTTTGTGTCTTATTCTACACTAGTGGTTGTGTTTTGTGTGTGTTGTGCATGTTCTGTCTAGGTGTGTTGCATGGAGGTTAGAGGCGGAGCTCCCTCATGCTGGTCGGTTGCACCTAGACTAGAACATGTGGCCCGTCCCGGTGGGACTCTCTGGTGATGTGCTCGGACCATGGAGTTAGATTGGGAGTAAACCAATTCTCCAGTGGTGGAGTGACCTACCCTCCCATTGCTCGTCACTTGAAGTGGGTCGCGCCCATGGACGAGCGCTGCATGACAATGCGGCCCGGTGGTATATCCCTCGCGGTGGGACTTTTCGAAAATGATGTTTCTCGACCATGTGACTCTGGTGTTTATGGTCGGGAGTGTTTAGGGGGAGGGTTAGGGCTCTGGGGTGTAGGGATCCGGAGGATGTTTGTAGAATTTAGGCTCCATCCTTTGTGTGTACTCAAGTGTTTTATTTTTTGTTGTTGAGTTTAGGATTGAGTCTAGATTGGATTTTTGTGTTGTCAGGTCTCGGTGGAGAGACTAACTCCCATTGCTTAGTAGTTGCATTGCATTTGTGTTGTTGCTCTTGCATGATTGATTGATTGATTGTTTATTGTTTGATTGTTGTTTAAGCATGGGCTGGGGAGGGTTAGTTGTTGTTGTTTCTGGAACTCACTGAGTAATCTCGATTACTCATCCCCTCTTCTACTATGCAAGTAACCAGTAGGTGGGAAGCTTAGAAGGAGCGGAACGCTGGGCATCTGGTGTACATTTGAAGTGGCATAAGCATAAGCAAGGATTAGCTTTCGAATGTATATTTACTTTTCTTTTCTTTTGGCTCTAGGCCGAGTGCTCAAACTCTGATATTTTGTATTGTTTTATGAAATGCTTTCCATCTACTATTAATAAAAATAATGTTTATATACGTATTTGTTGTGCTAAATGATATAGACCTTGTCCTGGTTGACACAACACAAAGTCCGTGGTACGGGTTGCAAATCCCTAAGCCATGGCCTCGCCGGAACGGGATGAGCGAGGGTCTTGATTTGTTCTTGATCTTTGGTTGACCTAATCCGGCGACTATACTTGCGGCATTCTCGGGCCAATCCGGGTTAGTCCGGCCTAGGATGGTTCGGGGGTGTTACATTCTTGGCAGCCACCTCTACTGTCTCTGGACCAAGGATTCTTCGTTCACCAACTTCGGTCCACACACTGGTGTTCTACAAGATCGACCATACAAAGCTTTGCACGGTGACATACCGATACTTGAGTGTTAGCTATTGTTGTAGGAGAATTCTATCAGCGGTAAAAACTTATCCCATAGACCAATCCAATCAAGGATACACAATCTTAACAGGTCTTCAAGAGTTCTGATTGTTAGTTCAATTTGGACATCGGTTTCTGGATAAAACGCAGTACTCATATGTATGTCAGTACCCAAAGCTTGTTGGAAATCTCGCCAAAAATCAGCTGTAAAGCATGGGTCTCGGTCTGATACTATATTTTCTGGTACTCCATGAAGCCTTACTATTTCTTCCAAGTATAGCTTCTGCTAACGTCTCTACTTTGTCTGTAAGTTTCGTCGGTAGAAAATGAGCAGATTTAGTGAGACGATCGCAACTACCCATATTGCATCATTCCCACGGCCTAGTGCTCTAGGTAAACCAGAAATAAAGGCCATCACCACTGCATCCCAATTCCATTCAGGGATAGGTTGACTCTGGAGTAAGCCACTTGGAACTTGATGTTCAGCCTTGATTCGTTGGCAAGTCTGACATTGAGAAATCCATACGGCAACATCTCTCTTTATCCATGGCCACTGATAATACCTTATGATATCTCAATACATCTCGGTGCTTCCGGGATGAATGCTTAAGGGAGAATGGTTTGCAGGCCTTAAGAATCTCTTCTCGAAGTCCTTCTCCTTTGGGAACAATTACTCGACCATTGAGTAACAAGGTTCCATCACTGGCAACTTGATATCCTCCAAAATTACCTTCATTCAGCTCTTCTCAAAACTTCTTTAGGTCCTCGTCTCTCATTTGTGCTTCTCGGATATGAACAAGTAAACCGGCTTGGCTCACTGCTTGTAATCCTAAAGTTTCTCTTTCCTCTCCTTCTAGGGCAGCCAAACAAATCATCCTCAACTCTGATTCAAGATTCCGAAGTTCCTTTTCAATATCCACATCAACTTTCCTTCGGCTCAAAGCATCAGAAACAACATTTGCTTTCCCTGGACAGTATAGGATCTGCATGTCGTAGTCAGTTACAAAATCCATCCATCGCCTTTGCCTTAGGTTCAAATCAGGTTGAGTGAAAAGATACCTAAGGCTTTTATGGTCAGTGAACACTTGGATCTTCTCTTCATATCGATATGATTGCCAAATCCGAAGAGCAAATACTACTGCGGCAATATCCAGGTCATGCGTTGGATAGTTTGCCTCATGCATTCTTAGTTGTCTAGATTCATAGGCGATTACCTTATCGTCTGGAATCAGCACACAACCTAATCCAACATGATATGAATCTGTATAAATTGTGTACGAATGTTTAGGTTTAGGCAAAGCAAAGATAGGTGCAGACGTCAAAGCTTGCTTCAGTTTATCGAACATTTCATCGTTCCTGCACTCCATTCATAGGTGACACTTTTACCGGTCAGATGAGTCAGTGGCTTTGATATTCTTGCGAACCCTTGAAAAAAAATTCGGTAATAGCCGCCAGTCCAAGAAAACTCCGAATCTCGGTAACAGAAGTCGGGCGAGGCCAATCTTTAATAGTAGCTATCTTTTCTGGATCAACGGCAACTCCTTGTTCAGAGACTCGATGACCTAAAAAGCCAACTTCTGTTTTCCAAAAAATGGCACTTACTAAGCAGAAAAAGCGTAGATGCTTCTCGTGTTCTTCGGCACTTCGGGAATATAAGAGAATGTCATCGATAAATATGACAACAAACTCGTCCAAGTATCCCTGAAATACTTCGTTCATTAGACGCATGAAGCATACGTGGCATTGGTAAGAACAAATGGCATTACTACAAACTCTAAGTTTCTGTAGCGTGTCTTAAAAGAAGTCTTCATAATGTCGGTCTCGGAAATCGGAATTTGATTATAGCCTGATGGTAGGTCGATCTTCAAAAACCAACTAGCTCCTTGCAATTGATCTAATAGCTCATCAATTCTTGGAAGTGGGTACTTGTACTTGATGGTCACGTTGTGTATTCCCGATAATCAATACATAACCGCATGCTTCCATCTTTCTTCTTCACAAACAACACCGGTGCGCCCCATGGTGATGAACTAGGACGACTAAAACCTTTCTCTAGAAGATCAGATAACTGCTGCTTCAATTTAGCAAGTTCGGCTGGTTCCATTTGGTATGGTGCCTTTGCTATTGCAGCCAATCCGGATTCTAAGGTTATACTAAAGGGATTACTTCTCGATGGTGGAAGTCCTTCAAATGCCTTAAACACATCTTCAAATTCTCTGACCACTAGAATGTCTTCTAGGTTAAGCTCTTTTTCATCTTATATTGGTCCAGTCGTTAAGGTAACTAAGTAGACTTCTTCACTATGCTCCAGAAGATTTTCAACTCGTAAAGCTGATACTAACGATGCTCTGACGCTCGGGTACTAAGCCATGGTAAGCTAAATGGGGTTGGGTATCTCTTTAAAATGTAATCTTTCCTCGACCACAATCGAGGTGAGCTCGATAGCTAGACAGCCAATCCATTCCTAGTATTCCTCGTACTGCTCGAATGGAACTCTTAGATAATAGCCTTCAGTTTCAAGAACTTGATCTCCGGGAGTTAGAACGGGAATACTTAAATTGACTTTAGTGAAGTCTCCTTCAAATATTAATGCTACATCATGAGCTACAAAACTATGTGTTGCTCCCAAATTGAACAGGATATGGGCAGATATACCACCCACAACCAAAGAACCTAGAGATAATTGACTTCGAGGTCATTATTCATTCAAAAATTTTATATAATATTTTTTAATAATAATGCACCAAGAAATTTTAAAAATTCAAACAACACTAAATGGTAATAAAACAAACCTGAGATAGGACCTTTCGGTGGTCCAGAAGGTCCGCGTAATTCAAAAGCATAAGCCCTACCGGTTGTATCCTGACGCTTCGCCGGAGGTAAAGGTAAGGGGGGGGGGTTAACTGGTACGACTGGTGGAACTCTCGGTGCAGCAGGCTGAGTAGAATGAGTGAGTGGACAGGAAGTCGCATAGTGCCCATGCTCACCACAAGTAAAGCATGTAATATGATATGGTACCGCTGGTAGGGGTTGCCTCATGGTCGGACAATCTCTCCTAACATGGCCCAGCTGGCCAAAACTGAAACAAGTCGAGGTTCTAGATCTAGTTCCTCCCGAAAAATCTCCCCGAAAGACTCTACCTGCCACGTCCCCTCTGCATCACCAAAGATGGCTGATGCTGGGATGGAACAGATGGACATCTCGGTGGTGCGTAATGGCTAGAAGAAGCTCTCTCAGCAGCAATGCCTTCCTCAACATTCGCCGTACGCTCCACAATATCAGCAAATCTATGAAACTCTAATGCCTCGAGTCTGCTCATGATATCCAGGCTCAGTCCCCTAAGAAACTTCCGAATGATCATCAACTCATTTTCCCGGCCAAAGCGTACATACTGCCTGAGATGTGTGAACTCGGCCTTATACCTCCCAACAGATAAATCTCGCTGAACTAGATCCATAAACTTGATCTCCAATCTGTCTCTCGCCTCGGTGGAAAATACTTTCGAACGAACGCAGTGCAGAAGTCATCTCAAATCAGCTCGATATCTCCAAAGCTCCTCTCTACAGATAATCACCAGTGGATGGCGTCCTCTTCCAGATAGTAGACAGCCACGTCCTTCTTAAAATCCTTCCTCACAATGGGTTGCAGCAAAATTCTGCTCGAGATGCTGCAGCCATGCATTAGCTTCAAAGGGGTCAGTCCCTCTCTTGTAGTGTTTGGTCCCCAAGATCTTCATGATCATAGCTATCTTCAGGAAGTCCGGATGAGAAGTGATAGGTACTGGAGCTGGGTGAGCACGCTGTGCATTCAGTGCTTTCTCCTATAAACGGATCATCTTGGCCATCAACTCGAGAATAGCTACCAACGTCGGATCTGTCGGAGGTGCAGGTTCTGCTGCGGGTGTTTCTTCAGCATGGACGTGTGGAATATCATCAGCGGCAAGATCATGTGCGGCAGGATGATCAGAAGCATGGGCAGCAGGATAATCGGCAGCATGAGCAGCAGGATAATTCGCAGCATGATCAGCGTAATCATGAACAACATCTACCTCTACGTCTGGATAGTACGGATATGGTGACATAGGTATCGGCACCTGAAGTGGAGGGCTATTATACGATCCCTCAGACGGATCACACTCAATGGTAGTCCCAGAAGGTTTAACCTAAAAGCTAGGAGTAGGAAGTTGTGCCGGAGTAATTGGCGGTGAAGAATCTGAAGATGATGAAATCGGCATTGGTAGATAAGCTCCGCCACGTCATGTCTGTCTGGGTGGCATCTGCAGAAAAAATTCATGGTAAGTTTCAACCCATTTCTATCTATTTCCAAGAGAAGGATAAAACCAGCATATCCTAGTTATCCTTGCGACACATTTTTTACTCGAAACTTATTTGAAACAAGTCTCATTCAAGCATTGTAAAACAATGCGCTGATACCACCTGTTGTGACATCCACGATAGTAGATCAACGGAAATGACACGGTCGATGATCCCTGAAAGTCGACCCGAGGTTCACGGAAATATTCTGATCACCTTGGAGTAGCAATCTGAGAACACCAATGCTCCTACCGGATATTGACCAAGGATTTTCAACCCGACCGAGTAACCGATAGTTAGTTCTTCCCGAACAAGGACTAATATCATATGAGAACTCGTGATTTATAGACATATTTATGCATTATTTATTTACTTTTAAACACCTTACAAAGTGTTATAGTTTTACCCTACGGCCTAACGCCCAACAACGTTTTAGGTAAATATACATCAAAAGATACGTTGCAAGGACAACAAAATACTACCACTGGTTGGCCGTTCCTTCTTTCCAGAAAAAGAAAAGTTCTCCCAACTAGTTGTTCCCTGCACACACAACAAAGAGTCATGAGTAACTAGCTGACTCAGTGAATCTAGATTACAACACAAGCAATAGTACAGTCCTTCATGCAAGTACTTGAATTCTACTTAATTATATTCTTCATCATTTTGAATCTCATTTTATTTATCACTTCCTTGTTACCCGTCCTTCATTACTTTAGTTATAAGTACAATATATATACTAAACCTGATAAACCACGAAGGCAAAACGAGAGTAGTGAGTTAGCATTACCATCATCCCCAAACGTCTTAAAATATTCGTGACTGCATCGTCATGCAGTACACGGCCTACAGGATGCGACCCCATCATCGTGTTTTCATGACCTTGTTCCATTCGAGGGACCAAGTCACGGTAATGCGGGAATTCAGGATAGTGATTTAATAATTAATTTCACTTGATTCTTAATTCCATAATTATTTCATAAATAATACATACTCGATTTATAATTATAATTAGTACTTGATAACAAGTACTAAGAGGTGGCTTAACCTCAATGTATACTTTCAAATATTTGTTTGGATGTTAAATGTTTACACTTAAGTAAACACAACACAGTTCATAGTATTATGAGACTTTACTGCTTAACTGATATAATTCTATTCCATTCAATCACACACACTTATGTGATCTAACACCACATCACCCTAGAGTCACCTAGATATTGGTTTTAAAAATTATTTGGACAAGTCTTGAGTCGTTCTTGTACAAGGCTGGACGGATCTGAAATAAGCAGTTTGGAAACATGATTATCCATCCAAACAATTCGATTCTGCAGAAGGAGTTTGACTTAGATTCAATCAGCTCGGTTCAGGAAATATCTTAGCAGATTATACTAACTCAGACTAGATCAGTACGTGATAGGTTTAGACCATAGAGAGCTCGGCTCAGACTAGTACTAGACAAGATCAAACTGTTTGGTTCAAAACAATAATATTCTGACAGTTTGGTTCACTCTAGCTATTTAAATCAGTTCATCTGAAGCTCGGTTCTACTCCTCCTATATCATATCAGTTTGGTTCAGAAAAGTTTGATTCAGTAAAAGGTCAGTTCATTTCGTTTTAACTTCAATCAGATCATAACCACTTAGCTAGCAGTTTCCAAAGATTGATTCCAACCGAAATTAAACTAAACTGATCAGTACACCATCTTAAACAAGTGATCCGACCATAACCTTAGCTAAAAAACACATGGATTTGATCAGAACATGGCTAAGTCAAGTAGATGAAGCATACCCTAGATCACCACGGTTAGATGGTATTAAACGGATCTCCTCTCCAAGCTATACCCACGGCTGAACTGATAACAAAGAGATATGAGGGTTTGGTTCATAACAGAAGCTGAACTCGGTCTAGGGTTTAATCAAATATATTACCTTCTGATACTTCTCAAGAAAACAAACTGAGCCAACTGGTGGATGAATTTTGTTCAGGTTTCTTCTTGATCTTTCTCTTGATTTCAACTTCTTTCTCTCTGATTTTTTTTCACTGAAATTTTCTATTTTTTTCAGAAACAAAAACGTGCAAGCAGCTAACTGAAGGGGTTATACAGCTGAGGAGTATTCAATCCTGAGTGTCTCAGCTTAACACAAAGCAGAAGTGAGAAAAGGACAGCTGGTGTCCTGCTTCACCACACCCAGCCACCAGCAGCTTCCATTTCCTTCCTTTTAAGAAAGGTTAATAAATCATGTGCTGCTGACATGATCTCTCCAGCAAGCAAGCAAGCAGGCAGCTTGTCCTTTTCATTTGATTTTTACAGAGACATCAGGCAGACAAGATGGTGAAGGACCATGGTCGATATAAAAGGAATTTTTAAGAAACTGGTCGGTTATTTTCTGACAGTTTTCGATAAAATTTTTCTCGACCTTTAAATCTCGTCCTGCTTCAACTACACTCGGCCAAATTAAATAAAATTCGACCAACATAATTAATACTTGACCATTACTATCAAGGGAAGTCATTTTGACCACAAGAAAATCCCGTCTAGCCATTAATTCATCGGTTCGATCTTTATTTTAAATTATGATCGGTTAAACTCGAATCTGATTTTTCAGAATTTTCTCGACCAAAATTATATCCACTCGTGAGGTTCATTACAGAGGGTGTGGTCCGGGGAAATCTTCTAGACGTTGGTCCCTGGTGCTCGGGCCAGGGATGTGAATGATGTGCACTCCAGTCCTCCTTGGGGGTGCTCCGGTTTGAAATGGGGGGTTTTGGGTTGTTCCCAAATCAACTCTCCGTGTATGTCTAGGGAGTGGCCGTTGCTTGATCCAGGTCAGTCGATCACTCAAGTGTTGGCGGTACGTGCCAATGTCCTGCCTCATGTTCCTCATCTCATCTTGTAGGTCATGGATAGCCTGCATGAGGGCTGATTGTACCTCGTCTCCCATGGTTATCTCGCAAGAAACAAAGAAAACACTTATAGTTTCGAATAAATGCAAAGAGAATAATATAAAACGGAAGTCTGCATTATAATTTTTTTTTCTTTAAAACTTAAAAGTAAATAAGCAAATAAATAAGGGAAAAGGAAATTTCAAACTAATGCAATCCTAGATGTGTATCGACCAAATATGTAAAGGTTGATATACACAACCACGAAAATTGAAAATATGACCCTAATCGACTTGGCTATAAAGTTTTCGACAAAATTCTTCCTAATATCGAATCAATCAACTGGAATGAGTTAATGAATGATTTTAGGTTAAACAAGACGAGATGAGTGCAAATAATCACGAACAATGATGAGTCTATGGCAGATGATGTGATGCAACGACTACTAACACACGGATGCAATGATAACTACTAAACGAGACAAGATGCAATAAGAACTATATGATATTTATGGTTTTTATATTGTTATGCAAACAAAAAAAGATGAACAAACAATTTCTTTTGGATTTTTTTTTGATTTGTGAATGCAAAACAAAACAAGTAACAACCGATTGCAAGTAAAAAATGAAATGGATAGATGCGACCTGATGCTGAATGAACTTCAGCTCTGATACTAGAAATGATATAAGCCTAGGCTACCAAAGTCTTATAAGATTTGAGGTAAGAGAGTGAAACTGGATCTACACAAGTGTGGACCGTTTGGACTGATCTAATCAACGAAAGGGATCCGATGAACTAGAACTGGATAGAACGAAAGGCACCACACGAGGGATGGAAGGCTTGTGCTACAACACAATGCTCTTAGCCTTGGAGGTTCTGGTCTAACAAGGGAAGACAAGGAAGCGATTTCTTGTTAGAGCTCTTAGGGTTTTAACGAGGGAACAGTTTAAGTTTTATATCATGCGTAAAAGAGTACAAACGGTTTATAGGGGACTTATATAGACGTCCATTACTGTGGTACCTTTGAGGGCCTTTAAAGCAGATAATACATAGTTTTGAACTAATGGAAAACCCTAATAGGAGTGCAAGCCAAATTATAAAGTTTGGGAAACAAATTTAAATAAAAAGAAGTAAAAGGACCAAAGCTGCAAAACAAAACAAACCGTTAGAAATGGGAATTTAAATTCTTACTTTCTTACCTTCTGGGTCGGTTTGATTAGTCCTTAGATTATGCTAGACGTGCTGATATTCTTTGCTGATTACCAGCAATTTCTTGTGGTTTTGGTCCGGAAAGAATGACCAAAGATCTTCCCTTGTAGGCTTGATCTTCTCAGATGGTCCATCAACCTTGGGACTTGGTTCTTGATCAGCTTGATCACAATTTGGCTTACCTCAGTTGGCTTTACCTGAAAGTGATCAAAAGCAAGCATCATACTCTCATTAAACTTATGTTGAAGTATCTTAGCTCTTTGTCTATTCATAGGTCCTTTGACCATGATATGCATGGACACTTATTGGGTAGCTTCTGGTCTTGGTGATCATGTCTTGGATATCAGGTTCGGTTAGTTCAGGCTAGGTTCAGGCTGAATTTCCTCATCAACTCATCCGACCTAACTCCCAAGAAAAAGGAAAAAATAACAATCCGCCCCAGCGTTCGGAACCCGAGGATCTCAGAAGCAAACTCAACAAAGAGCACGAAATCCTTGCTCCAAGATTAACATAATCATGCCCCCCCCGTGCAAAGACTCTGTTCGGTCGGTTAAGAAATTCCAATGGAAGGTAAATCCCTCCGAACGCTGGCCAGCAGCTGGGAGTAACGAAAAAATATAACCTTTTCTGCCGAAGATACTCCCAGCGTATATTCACCGCACAACGATTCTCTAATAGTCGAACTCGATAACGGCGATTGAAAAGTCAGCTGCGTCGTCATCGACACCGGTAGCTCGGTCGACCTCATTTTCAAGAAAACGCTCCAGAAGATGGAAATCGATCTCGCCAACGTGAAACCGTCGACACGGTCACTTCCATCTATCGGACTCCGAGATTCAGAAGCATTCTTGGGCATCTCCTCCTCCCCGACTTCACGCAATTCACTGCTCTTGCTACCAACATTGTCCCGCTTCTCATTGTGCTGACTCACATCCGCCAACTCCTCACCCAGTAGCGGCCTTTCCGTTCTCCAAAGCGTTAATGCACAGTTTGGCCTCGTCCATATCCGCCAACCACACCTTCTTGGATGTTAGCATAGCCACTTGTCACCTACACTCTTTGCTTTCCCACTGCCAATCGGCACTCGCCGCATCAGACTGCACATCACCCCGTAAGCCATTAATCTTGTCCCGCAATCCCTCAATCAAACAATCTTTCTCTTCATAAAGACACATAGCAGCTTCCAGATCGTGTGTAAGGGCCACAATACGAGCTCCCCATTTCTTCTTCTTGAAAAACCAAAACAACTTTAGAAATCCAAAAGTTTTAAGGATCTTTAATTTTATTCCAATAGAAACCGGATAAAAAGTGTTTCCCCTTCTACAACCTCACGGGTTAGGACCGGGGGCCCTAACCTAAGCTTTGGTACCACTTGTCACACCCGCCTTTTACTTAACAGAGATGTATGTCTTCACATGGCCTTCACCCACAATAAATATTGAAAGGGCAACGCAAATCTTATTCCCAATGATCTAATCCAAAAGTCTTACAAAAATTATACTTAAAATGAATAGGAAACGTTTAAAACTAAGTACGAAGTCTTAAAATGAAATAACTTTAAGAAAATCCAATAACTCGAAAATCTAGCATCAGACAGAGACAACTACTCCTCTACTTCATAGAACTCACCTAAAACGAAAGGAGGGGTGAGCATTTCGACAAATACTCAATGAGGGAAGCACTAGGAACTTCAAAATCAATCACCAACAATCATCACACAACATAGTATAAGTATCTAACTTCAACATGCAATAAGCAATAGCAAAAAACAAGAAAATATGTTAAACCCCGATGATGCCAAGATGAGACTATGCGACCTCAATTGGTCCCCACACTTTTCATGTTGTCCTGTGATACCTCAAAACCTCAACCGGTCCCTGTGAGTTCAACACTTCAACTCTATTACGCCACCTCATTTGTTCTTGCGTAATCCATGCCACCACTTTCACATGATCAGGCCTCCTCATTCAAACCCCATGCGATCTGTGCTACAACATTCACATGATCACACAACATCGGTCGGTCCCCGCGCGAACCATTCTATAAAATTCTCAACTTCACAAGTGATGAATCATGTCACCTCGTTCGGTCCCCGCATGACTCAACAAGAAAGGATGCGACGCCCGAGAAATCTCCAACACATTGAACCAGCACACATAGGCCTTAAGCTTTTCTCTAACTCATACACACCACCCAAATAAACAATAACCTCAATCAATACAATCATCACATATAATCCTCAAACATCATTAAACCATATTTTAGCAACCTAATTATCGATCTATGTCTTTCACACATCAAACATCAAGATGTATATCATATGCATGAGTAGATATATATATATATATATATATATGTAGATCTATGGAAACAACTTCATATAGAGATGAATGATTGACAGTGTGCGGGTTAAGGTATTAAATTTAGCTAGCAATCTATCAAACTAATCTTATAAACTACTCTTGCCAAGAGAAGTCAAATAATAGTACTTAGGGATCGAATCCACAGATAGCGAGGGCACACAATAGATTTTTGAGTCTTAAAGGTTAAGCTAGGTAAGATATAAATATGAGATTTGTAGTGAGGGTTTATTCCAAAAAGAAAATTTGCTAAATAGTTAAACTGATTCAAATAAGGAAATATAGATCTAGGGTTTCCTGGTAAGTGAATTATAATGAATAAGATGCAAGGATTATGAAATATGCACGGACCTTAATCGCAATCCGACCCCCTCTCATTCCAACTCTCGTATGCGAACAGAGGAGTCGACCGTCGATCGAAGGCGAAGGCCTAGTGTCGATCGACGATTATCGGACAGGAAGTGTGTTCACTAGGTTAACTAAACCAACTCTCACATGTATCTAACAACCCAACTCAGTGGAATTAATTCAGGCAAAGAACCTACTCTCGTAGTTGTCTATGTCCTAGGTTCAGGGTTCTAGTTAGCTACTCTAGAACACAAGCATTAAACACAATTCCAAAGATGGATATCTTTTCATCCTAGAAATCCTATTTTTGGCTAATTCAACAATACCATAATGAACCCTAAATCTAATAAGAGAATTACTCAGACATAATCATATAAGACAAAATAATTTGAATAATAAAATGCATAAAATGTATAATGGGGTTCCAATACAAATCTGTGAAGGAGTTCAGATTTTCTTCCCAAAACTACTAAAAACTCTAAACAATATTATGCTATGAAATCTTTAACTTGTATTGTGTGGTGGTGTTTGGTGGTCTTTTGCTTAAACAATAGCAAAACCTTATAAACTAGGTGAAAACTAGATCAAACTCGTCAGGGGCATTGTTGTAAATTATCTTGACTTGGGCTTGAAGTCGGTCAACTATTCTGCGTGTAGACCGTCGATCGAAAGAAAGTGTCCACCCTCGGTCGATTGTTTGGCTTGACTTCGACTCTGACTGAACAGCAACTGGATATCCTCTCTGATTGCTCTACCAAGCTTCATTATCTCCATAATGCTCCAAAACGTATCTTGACCTCAAAAGACTGTAAAACACAGTATATACATCCATAGCAGAGTCCACATAGGGTCCAAATGATTGTCTTAAACTGGTAAATGACAATGTATATCAATGATCAACCTATACACTTCAACCATAATGAGATAATGATAGAAGTATATAGATATTGCAACAAGCCCTCAATTTAGCCTAGATTTGCGAGTTGAGATATGAAACGGTGTAGATATGCGTTCTACGACACCTCAAAACCAAATCTAGAACACAATGGTTGGTTTCCACCAAAAACAAAGATCATAGATCTAGAAGAAGAAAGAGATGAGAGAGAACTAACAGAGAGTTTAGGGTTTCGTTACCATTACTAGTTGCTGGATCTGGGAGAAAAAGAGTAGAAGACTCAAGGAAAAGATGAGAAGGAACTGAAAACACGGCTATATCTCATCTCCGGTGAGGCCACATGGTGGCTGGCGGTTCTCTGATGGCTTTTCCTTTGTCGACCGTTACTCTTTCTTCAATCAGGCGGGGCTTCTCTACGTTTTGCGTCTCTAGAGAAAACCTAAGGAGCTGCCTCCTTTTTATAAGAGAGGGAGGGGAAAACTTAGGGTTTTCTCCACCCGGGCAATAACATAACGGGCCTCTTGTGCAAATACGTATGGATCAAATCCACATGGAATGTTTGTACAAAACAAACTATGGAAATCAAGATTAAGTAAGGCAATAAATATCAAAACAGTAAATAGATTAATAAACAAGTAAAGTAGTTGGTCGTAAAATATAGGAGAAATAGTCAGAATTAGGGTTTCAGGCTATCAGAATTATGAGTTAAGATTTTAAGGGTGTATGATGAACCATCATAGGACTCGTATGCAGTAGTATGATATCCAGCTCTCGATGCGAGTCTTATCTAATCACCAAGCTCTATGGTCCAGCTCTCGCGTGCGAACAAGGAATGAATGTTGATCGATACTACATAGTGTGGATTGATACTTCCTTAGGCAGGCATTAATGTCCTAACCGTTATGTTCACTAGGTTAACTAAACCAGCTCTCACATTCGCCATACAACCTAGCTCAGAAAAATAATTATCAGGAAGGAACCTACTCTTGTAATTGTCTATTATCCAAAGTTCGGGGTTCTAGTTAGCTACTCTATAACATAAGCACCTAGATCAGTTCTGTTGAAGGATCCTAATAACTCACCAGAGCCGTGCTATGTTTAGTAATTCATCAAAACCATAATGAACCCTAAATATAACAAAGAGAATGACTTAGACATAATCAAAGAGATCATAATAAGAGTCTGAATAAATTGTATAAATAGAATAAGGTAGAAATACTGGAGTTTCAATACAATATCTTTGAAGGAGTTCTTGATCTTATCTCCAAAAACTACTAATAAAAGCCCTAAGTAAATATGGCGTGGTAAAGATGTGTAAGGTGGTATGTTGCCTAAACAATGGCAAAACCTGTACATCTTGTTTAAAGTTGGCTAAAGGGATTATGGCCGGGTCCGTGTACTTGCATGGTTGTCGACCGACCCCAAGGAAGAGTGTCCTTTGCTTGCTCTCAAGCAAAAAATAAAATAATACTGTGAAAGAGGTTTGAAAACTGCAGGAACTCACATAATTTTTTAACTACTACCTTCAACTCTGCAATGTTGCAAGACACATCAGATTAGTGCCAACCTCAGGGGCACTTCCATGTACTAAAACCTAGCTTGGCAACCGAACCATCCATCCCACAGCTCAGCTGATGCGCCTGACATACCCATCTACTGACATCATTTCAGAAAATAAATGTGTAGGCTAAATCTTGGGAGTATAGATCACTGAACAGATGGACTCAACTCATACATGTATCTGGACCAACATGTAGTCTTTTATGATCCATTTTCTCTCTCTTTCTCTCTTCTTTGAATCTTTTTTTCTTTTTTTTTCATTTTTTTCAAACTCTCTTTTTTCATGCCGCAAAGTGTAGGCAAATAATGGGGTCATAGGAAATTTTCCTATCCCTTGCTTCCAGCTTTGTTTGATCATCCCACTGAAGTAGAATAATGAGGTCATAGGAAATTTTGCTACCCGTCTAAATCTCAGGAGATCATATCAATCTTTTTCTTTCCTAAATGCCAAAAAGAGGTGAGAGAGGAACCATAAACACTCTGATTTTTACCTTTCAGACTTACAGGAGGAATCTGATCCAATGTTATCAAGCCCCAAAATAAAAAAAGTTAAGTTGATTATGGGTGGAATTCAGCTTGAGTTCCTTTAAACTTTCTCAGCTGACGTACATGTTACTGGCAGGTGATTGACTTTGGCGTTTCCATTCATTACATTGTGCAGTCAATAACCTCAAAGAATGGTGCTAGAGTGTGGTTAGATAATAAGTAAAATTGAAAAAGTTCATCATCCATTTCGTAATTCTAAAAAACTCAGTAAAACACGAAAAAACTAACTTTCAAAATAAAACATAATATCAATAACTACCTCCCATAAGCTTAAACAACATTGTTCCCAGTGTTATACAATCTAAGATTGGTGAAATAAATAAATCGTAAGTTAAAAAATTTAACAAGGAAAAACGGTATACCTTCCTGCTGATATGAGTGTCAATCGACATAGTAAAGTGGTTGTCGATATTTGTGTCTAATGTTGATCGACATTGATTAGGTGTCGGTCGATGCTTAGACCTGTATTTTTTGACTTGAAACAATCAAACACGAAAACAGTAATAAATGAATATTAATGGGGTTGCCTCCCATGAAGCGCTTGTTTATGGTATTTAGCTTGACGTTTTGGAGGATTTCTGGGTTAGTATGGGTTGCCTCCAAGTAAGCACTTGTTCCCAGCTCATTTCGAACCTGGTACCAAAACAGCTTTTGATGGCTTCTCTTCTTCTGGTATTGTGCTCTTGCGGTTTCTGAATGATCTTATGTGTATAATCCA
The DNA here is from genome assembly GCA_905132765.1 of Moricandia arvensis. Taxonomy (NCBI): domain Eukaryota; kingdom Viridiplantae; phylum Streptophyta; class Magnoliopsida; order Brassicales; family Brassicaceae; genus Moricandia; species Moricandia arvensis. The sequence goes on along the minus strand of CAJHQP010000410.1, from coordinate 60,058 downwards.
CTTTCAGATGTAGATCTTCCATACATTTGTTCAACCATCCAATACTGTTCGTTAGAGGAAAATAAATTGCATTTGTCTTCTATATAACTCATCAAACATCCTCTCCTGAGCTGTAACAACTTCAGCAACCATCTCTTCAACTTGATCTCTCCTGTATGTATCAGGTTCTGGCCTATAATGAGGATTCAGATGAACTCCAGGAATCTGAAAACATCCCTCATATTGTGGTAAACTCAGATAACGTCCTCCCAAAATATATCCCATTTCAAGTATTGCTTCAATATCATATTTTGACACATTGACATCCTTCCATACACCGCATGTGTGTTGCCCTCTTCATCTCTGTAAACTCCATACATATTTGGTGCAACTACACGAATCTTCCTTGTAGAAGGAGTAGTAGATTCCACTAAGAAATTTTCTCAAAACCCTAGAGTCGCATGAGTGTCAACCGATGCTGGTTGGGTGTAGATCGACATTTCATTGTCATTTCATTTTCATGACCAGAATCATAATAAACATCTTAGAGCAATCCACAAAAGTGAGTGACGCATCTGATTAGCCATCACCCTAGGCATGATACTGACTAAAAAACTTGTATCACATAGTGCATTTGAATAGCTGTGATCTCCAATAGTGCATGGACCCATAAACTTCTCAGGGTCACTTTTTGTTATTATTAGATTTAGGAGAACTTATGATCTAGGCGGAGAGACTAGCGAGTTTGATACGTAGAATGTTTTACTGTTCCATTTCCTTTGTTCTTCACTATTGACAAATTTCTGTCCATCTTATTTTCAGTGAATCTTTGTATCTTTACTTATTCTTAATCAATAAAATGCCTCTGTGCGATCTCTTTTGATATCTTGTTATTGTGTTTTTTCGTATTTGTGTGTTTAGGCAGGGAATCTGGGACCAAAAGAAAAGTTAGGATTTCTTAGCTTTCCTCTGTTCACTAAGAAATTGACAGTGTGAATTTTGTTTCCCACAGTTTGGCTCTAGAAAGAGGGGGTCGGATTCTCTAACTCTATAATCACCAAACAATCAGGAAGCGATATGTCTAACCAAACAGACAGCACCGCTATATCTTTCAAGGACAGAACAACGGCCGATCAGGCCAACCCTCATAATGATCTTCTTGCGATCGAGTTAACAATCCAGGATATCGATGTCGCAAGAGTATTGGTCGACACCCGAAGCTCAGCCAATATTATTTTCAAAGATAGCCTCGAGAGAATAAAAATCGATCTCTCAGAAATCATAGAGAGTCCGAGCCCGATACTGGGATTCTTGGGAGAAGCTACTACGACCCTCGGCTCAATTAACCTCACGGTTAAAGTTAAGAGCATAGCCAAAACATTGAAGTTTTTAATCGTCGATTGCACTGTACAACGCAATCATGAGCTCTCCATGGGTTAATTACATTCAAGTTATCCCTTCAATAGATCACTCGTGTGTCAATCAACGACAGGGAACGAGCTCCTAACTTTCATGGATGATTTCTCGGGGTACAACCAAATTATGATGATTTCAAGCAATTGCGAGAAAACTGCATTCATTATAGATCGCGACACCTATTGTTAAAAAGAAATGTATTTTGGTCTCAAGAACGCATGCACGACTTACCAATGACTCGTAAACCGCATGTTCTCCAAAAATGACGCTTCTGTAGTTGTTAAACTTACCAACCCATGTAGACTATGTATCTAAATTGGTTGAAGCAATAGCAACTTTCAGAAATGACACTGCTGTAGTCGTTAAACCCTTCAAGTGTATCATTTCCCCTAGATTTGGACTTCCTCGAGTGGTTATAAGTGACAGAGGTACCAAATTTATAAGAAAAGTGTTCGAAAAACTACTAAAAACATAGAGTTCACCATCGGGTAGCTACACCTTACCATCCTCAGACTAGTGGACATGTAGAAGTATCCAACCGTCAGATCAAAGAAATCTCAAAAAAGACAGTAGGATCGACCCGTAAAGATTGGTCTGCAAAATTGGATGATGCACTTTGGGCCTACCGAACTGCGCTTAAATCACCGCTAGAAATTACCTCATTTCACTTGCTCTATGCAAAATCATGTCATCTCCATGTAGAACTAGCACACAAAGCAGAATGGGCAATTAAGACAACAAATTTCAATATCAAGCCCGCTGCAAAAAGGAGATTAACACAACTGAACATGTTGGATGAAATTAGGTATCATGCTTATGAGAATTTGAAGTTGTACAAAGAGAGAACAATAGCCTATCCCAACAAAAATCATTTCTAGGCATTTTGTACCTAACAATCAAGTACTCTTGTACAACTCTCGGTTGTCTTTATTTCCCGAAAAACTGCGTTCTCGCTGGTCAGGACTCTTCACCGTAAAATAAGTTACACCTCAAGGAGCGATTGTCCTGATTAATCCGAAAGGTGAGGACTTCACAGTAAATGGTCAGAGACTAAAACATTACTAGACTAAAGTATAAATCCCATGCCCTATGACCATGCATCTAGAGCTACAAAATCCCGAATGACAAACCCTTTCTGTCAAGCTAATGACCTTAAACAAACGCTGAGTTGGAGGCAACCCACTGCAAGATAAGTTTTATTTTTTTTTGTATTTTTCATTTATTACTAATTTTCATATTTCTTCTATTTTGATTAAAAAAATAGAATTTTGGTATACATAGGACCGAAATCCTCTTGAAAATCTGAGAGGTAAAAGTACTTTACTTTCTAATTCTCCTCTCACCTTTATTCAACATCTATAAAAGAAAAGATTGAGATGATTTCCTGAGATGCAGAGGGGTAGGTAAAATACCCACTATTCTAATTCAAAGGAATTATCACACATTGTTGGAAGCGAGGGGTAGGTACATTACCGATGATCCCACTATTCGCCTACAACTTTGTTAGTAAAGAAAAATCGAAAACGAGATGCCAAGATGGATTGTACAGCATCATTGTCCACTGGGTTTGAGATCTAAAAAGATTCAAAGATGAAAGAAGAGAGAGGAAAATGATTAGATTAATTACATGTGGTTCAGACACTTACTTGGGTAAGAGTCCATGTGTACTCAGACCGATATTCCCTGGATTATAGCATGCACCTTATTTTATGTATTTAAATGAGGATAATAGAGTTCATGTCATATAGCTTCTAGTAGGGAAAATTGATTAGCTAAGCAAAGTACATGGAAATTCTCTAGATGTGGTTGCAATAGAAATTTTGGTGAAGTAGTGTTCTAAGGAACTAGTAAGTCTTTGTGGCTTTCAAACCTCTCACTGATTCGTTCTATGTTTTTCTTGAGGGCAAGCAAATGATAAGTATCGAGTTAATATGCCATGGTGTTTACTTGTTCAACCGTGATATATATATGTGATTTTAGAGTCTTTTATATTTTTTTAGAGTATTTTCAGGTTCATGTACGTTTTGAGAACGTTGGTGATTATGGAGCTTTTTGAGGACCAAAACTGCGCAGACATGTCAGATGTTTAGCGATATATGGAGACCTTCCCACGGTGCAATTTAGCTGAAATATTCACACAGGATAGATATTGAGTTAGCTTTCCAATCCCACTCTTTGAGATCCATCTGACGGTTAGATCTAAAGTTATGCTCATTTTACTGAATAGTGGTCAGTCTGACTCACGAGAGGAAGTTGTCGAGAAGATGAAGGACTGTTGATTGACAGAACAGCCTTAGTGTCGATCGATGCTGATCCCCGAAGACAGGCACGACTTGTTTCAAGACCAACTGAAGCCCATAAACCTCCACAAATTACCAAAATACCCTTGGACGTGTTTCTGACCTATTTATGAATTGTTAAGCCATTGTTGATGGCTATGTTTTACTTGTTAGAAGAGAAGAGCTTAGTATTGGAGAGAGAGATCAGAGCACCTTTATATAGAAGATCTTTAACTCTTTTTATCTCTTCTATTATTATTCTATTCAATTCATTTAGTTAGTTATTATGTTTCTCATAATCATGTCTGAGTAGTTTGTTGTTAGATTTAGGGTTCTTCGAGTGTAGTATTGGCTTGTTGATCACATAGAATTGTTAGGGTATCATTTAGTTATTTTTTAAGTTGTTCTTAATGTTGAATTGAACTTTATCACTCCAACCCTAGATTATAGTATTTAATAGCGTAAGGGAGAGCCTGGCTATAACCCTGAAACATAACTTATATGATCTAAACAACTAGTAACAAACTGAATTAGTAGTTTACAGAACACATCAAACAATGAAAGTGTAACAGTTTAGTAGCAGCGCCGATCGACACCACGCAGTGGCCATCGATCGACACTGAGTTGAGATTCACGAGAGTGATGTCCTAAACTTTAGAGTTTGAGTTCGAGAACCGCACTTCATCAAACCCCTAGCAATCTATTAATTCTACATAGTCTAGCCTACCTAAGCGTTTCCCCTAAGTCTAATATTTCCCATAATTATTTACAAACCAAATCAATCATGAATTCATTGCTTGCTAATAAACATAAACTGTCAAGCTATAATTCGAAAACAATGTCTATTGTGCAATCCTAGAAGAGTCCATGTGAGTTGATCCCTAAGTACTACACGGAGCCTCTTATTTGAGAGAGTAAAAGTAGCTTATAGGGTTAATTTGAGAGTATAAATAAAAAGCTACATTTGTTTACATTGATGATATGCTCCTAAAATCTCTCCTCTCTAATAAAAAGCTACATCGATTTACATTGATGATATGCTCGTAAAATTTCTCAAAGACGCGATCACATTGCCCACCTGCAGAAATGATTTGAAAGACTAAACCTGCACAACATGAAACTAAATTCGGCCAAATGCAGGTTCGCAGTGGCATTAGGGGAGTATCTCGGGTATGTAGTCATGTATCATGGAATCAAAGCTAACCCGAAGCAGATCAATGCGTAGATCGAAATGGCCTCTCCAAGAACAAAGGGAGAAGTACAAAGGTTAACAGGGAGAGTAGCAGAGCTTAATCTCTTCATCTCGCGATCAACAGACAAATGTTTACTCTTCTACGACACCATAAAGGTAACAATAAATTCGAGTGAACAAGGAATGCAAAAAAGCTTTCCAACAGCTGAAGCATTACCTAACCACTCCCCCAGTTCTTGCGGAAATTGTCGAAGGGGATCTGCTATTCTAATGCATCGTGTTATCCACGACAGCTATACTCAGCGTTGTTAATAGAGAAGAACGCGGCGAGTAAAAACTGAATTTTTACGTAATTAAAACCTTGCTGGATGCCAAAACGCGGGTACCCTCTAATAGAGAATCTCGACTAGCCGTCGTGATGTCAGCGGGATCCAGACGCACGCGATCGTAGTCCTCACATTGTTCCGCTATGAACGATTTTTCACAGCCCCAGTCAATTAGGGAGGCTAAAAAGTGGGCAGTCAAACTAAGTGAATATGATATTGAGTGTCGCGTGAAAACTTGTGCAAATTCGCAAGTACTCGCCGATTCATGGTAGAACTTTCCATGGAGGGCATCAAAAACCAAAAACCAAATTCGACATGGGCCCTTCATGTCGAAGGGTCTTCATCCAAACAAGGCTCGGGGATTAGAATTTGACTCACATCGCCGACTGGGAAGTGATAGAGAAGTCGTTCAAATTGATTTTCCACTCTTCAAACAACAAAGCTGAATATAAAGCTCTAGTCGTGGGATTGTGACTAGCTCACGGGCTCAAGATACGTAATATCCATATGTATTGTGACTCCCAACAAGTAGAAAACCAATACAGTGGGGGACACAAAGCAAGAGATGAAAGGATGGACGCATAACTAAAACTCGTCCAGAAGTGGTTGATGGACATTGTCGGTCCTATGCATAAGTCCAAACAGAAACCCCTTTCTCCTAGTCTTAACAGATTTCTTCTCGAAATGAGTCGATGCCGATTCATAAGCGAGCATAAAAGACTCCCAAGTCGAAATAATGCAAATATGGAAATAATGCAATTATGGAAATAATGTAAATATGGAAATATTCTAATAAACTAACTTGATGCAAATGTTAATATGCTAGATCTAGGGTTTGAAGCTTAATGGATTATAGTGGATAGGAAGCGTATATATGTAAATATACTAGAACTCAAATATTAACTATTCTGACTCTTTTAACTCCAACTCTTGTATACGAGCAAAAAAGAAAGACCATCGATCGACGTCTATGGCCTGATGTCGATTGATGGTGAAATCAAAAGGAAGTGTGAACGAGATTTGATAAGTCCACCAGGCTAGTTAGACCAGCTCTCACATGCGCCCAAGAGCCTAGTTCGATATGGTATGTTCTGGCACAAATTCTACTTTTGTAGTCGTCCATGTCCAACTCAATTGATGGATATTGACTTTGTTAGCAATCCTAATTTTGGGCTAATCCATGCTTGCTATCATACAACCCTAAACCTAGTTGATGACTACTCAGACATAATCAAAGAAAGAATAATAATCTAAATAGATTGCATATATAAAATACTTGAGTTCTAATACAAATCTTCCTAAGGAGTTGTTAATTCTCTCCCCTAAAAACCTAAAACTCTAAATCAATGCGTGTTGTAATTGTACCACACTTACACAGCACATCTCAGCATTCTCTCAATAAATGTGCATAAATATAAAAACCCTAAAATCTAGGTCAAAAACTCGTCCAAGGTATTCTTGTCTTTTGTCTTTTGGACTTGGGCTTTTCAGTCGGTTGTCTGCGAGTTGGGTGTCAATCGATGGCAAGTGTGCAGCATCGATCGAACTTAGTCTTTCATCATCGGTCGATTCCAAGGTACGGTCGTTGATCGACGACAAGCTTGTAGTTCGACTCCTCCAATAGTCAGCTACGGATTCTTCTCCTCTAAATGCTCCAAAAGCTCCAAGTATCTCCATTTATCTCCAAAACGTCCCTGAACCTGTATAACCCTAAAACATATCCTATACACATATAATATACCCTAAATAGAGTCTAGAACATGGCCCAAACTGGTAATAAATAGCCTATATCAGACCGAAATTCGCACTGTCGATTTTTAATCGGAAAAAAGCCCAAAAATCCAGGAAAACCCTAGCTTCCCTTGAGGTTCAGCTTCTCTATGAGAGGTAACGATAAGTGACCTAATAAATACGGAAAATACGGAAAGATAACAAAACGAATTTAGGAAAAAAATAGATCTTTATTTCGAATTTGCGTATAAGCGTTTCAAATACAAAAGCATACAAGAAGCTTGTCTGGAAACGAGATTACAAAGCAAATCGTCTAACACAAGCAGTAAAACGAGACTAAGTTTTCTAGCACTACTGATGTAGCTGTTATTATAATGAATAGTGAATGAAAGATTGGTTAGGTTTGTGAAGATTATTAGGAAGGATTAAACTTAGGAGAACTCTTAGGTAGACTAGGTAATGCAAATTAACATAATGCTAAGGGTTTTTGTGAAGTGCTTGTTCTGAACTCAACTTTAGGTTTAGATAAGTCACTCTCGTGAATCTTAACATAGTGTTGATCGTCAATCGACGCTACTTCTAAACAGATACGATTCGTGGTGTTTTAAGTGTTCTCTAATTCTCTAGTTCAAACTCTCGTTTGTTACAAGAGTTTTATACTGTTAAAGGTATGTTCAAGGTATAAACAAGCTCTCACTTGCGCTATAACATCCTATAATCTAAGATTGAAGTGATGAAGTTCAACTTAGCATTAAGATCTACTTAAAAAACTATTTAGAATAACATTAACAATTTCATAACATTAGAAAGCCACAACTACCGTAGAAGAACCCTAAATCTAACAATAAACTAATCAAACATGATGAGATAAACATGATGAATAGATGAATAATTTCATAGAAATAAGAATAATAAAATAAGGTAGTTCAAGATCTTAGTATGATAATCGAATAGAGTTCTCTCTCCAAAGGTAGCCGTCAAGGTTGAAAGTATCAAAAGAGTTGTAAAACAAGTGTTTCTTGCAAAACAACTAATAAACCTAATAAATAGCCTAAAACACGGTCAGGGACATGTCTTGCAAATAGTGGATCTTTTGGTAGGATCATGATTTCAAAATCTTAAATAACTCGGCAGAAGTGTTTACCCTTAATCGACACTCGGGGTGAGACATCGATCGACAGTCTTAAATATTCTTTGTTCTCACTTTGAGTTCTCGTCTGAGAATTCTTCAATGTTCCAGAATGATCCAAAAGCTCCAATTTGTTCCAATGAGTACTTGAACCTGTAAAATCTCTAAAAAAATACGAATTGCATAATAAAGACCAATACCAATTGGTTCCTGAAGTTTCATGATTTCCTTTTTGACTGCTTCTTTCTTATTAAGATTTAACCTTCTTTGATGCTCAATGGATTATTTTGATTCATCTTCCAGGTGTATCCTATGCATTAATTTGGGGAAATTCTTGGAATGTCATCTAAAGAATATTCGATAGCCTTACGATGTTTTCTCAATTTGGTGGGCAGAAGTGCTTGCTCTCCGCTATTTAGGTTGGTGTTGATGATGACGGGATAGGAGTTTTCATAAAGAAAATCATATTTAAGTCTAGCTGGGAGCATTTAAACTCAACCCTGGGTGCTTTCTCCTTACTCCAGTCTCCAGTTGTTGAAGGTTGTCGATTGATGGTAGGCTTTGTCTCTCGATCGACGGTGGTCGATATCAATTTCTTCATGGTCGACATGCATTACTTCCTTAGCGGCATCCATCAACCTTGCATATTCTTCAACTCGATCATCCATAGCAAAGATTTCGCTTCTAGAGATGTGATTGCTCTATCCAAATGATCATTAGAACACACACACACACACACACACACATATATATATATATATATATATATATATATACAAATGACTCCTCAGCTACATCAGAAAGGTGGTCTATATGGTAGGCTTGTCCATCAACCAAGGGTTTCTTGATTATCTTTTCCATGTTGAAAACCATCGGTATATCACTGATATTGAGACATATGCATCCTTCCTTGACGTCTATGACCGCTCCGGTTGTGGCCAGAAATTGTCTTCCTAAAATTAGGGGATTTTTGTTATTGCTCATATCGTAGCACTACGAAGTCTGTAGGTATAAGACAATCGTTAATGCGGATGGAAAATGTTCAAGTACACATTCTGGAATCCTAGTGGATTTATCGGCTAAAATGAGAAAGATCCATGCAGACTGAAATTGAGTTAGCCTGAGGGCAATTGCAACCGGGTAAGGCATCTAGTTTACACTAGAGCCTAAATCACAGAGTGATCTTTTAATCTCTCATTTTGGAAGGTGAAATCTAAGACAAAGCTATCGGGATCATGAAGTTTAGCTGGTGTGTCTCCATGAATGATTGCGCTCACTTCCTCAGAGAACATCATTATGCTATGTTCTTTGTCACCGAATCCTCGTGATATTGCCTCTTTCACATATTTCTTGATTGCAGATGATACATGTATGGCATCGCTAAGTGGCATCTGGAGGATTAGTTTGTAGAAAGCCTTCTTGCATATTGGTCGATCTAGTTGTTTTGCGCTTTCGCATAATTCATAGGGAAAAGAGATCTCTGCTGGTATATCCTAGTTTTGGCCGGTTCGGCTAATCTTGGATTGGGGGTTTGGTGTCAATCAAATTTTAGTGCAAGCTGTCGATCGATGCCTGATTCATGCTGTCGATCGACTCTTGGTGTAGAATGTCGATCGACGGTATCACGATCCTCTATTCCTTTAATTTCGAGTTAGCTGGTAATTCCTCTAAGTCGTTAGTGTGGTCTGAAATTTTTGTTTCGGGAAGAATTCCAGGACTATGCTTGTCAATGTCAATGTGAACGGGGTTTGATTTTCGTTCTCGTCCTGCACAATTCTAGCTTTTAATCAATGGTGATGCTTTTTTTTTGGCATTGGGATTTGTCGTTTTCCACTTCCTAAGGCTACAACATTGACATGACTCCTAGGGGTGGTGTCTGTAATACAAGGTAGGACACCTTCTTCTCTCCTGATTGACATGGTGTTATTGCAACTTGGTTGTCAATCCTCTTAATTTGCTCACTCATACTTTCAAATTTTCCGTCATCTCCAAGTATATTAAGTTTAATTAATTTCTGAGGTCGGCAGCTACCGACGATTTCCTGTGAATACTTGATCCATTCTTGACTTAGAATTTCTTTCATGATTCTTCCCAGTTACGTTGTAGTTGCTTGAGAAACTACAAATGCTTTCCCCAAATCGCTGATCGCTAGAATTGATCGCATTTTTGGATTCAACTCGTATTTCCCTCTTGGAAGAAATATCTTCCTTCTCGAAATTTTGTTCGAATTGAACCCGTTTATCTAGAAGAGCTACTGCTGAAGCCATAGTCTTTTTAACATGGACAAAGTGCTTCTCTTCTGCGGAAGTTGGTGGTTCCTCACTTTCGGTATCCTTCCTCTCAAAGGCTTTACGTAAAACTAAATTTCAATCAGCCTCTTAGCATCCTAAGGATTTCGAGTACTGAAGTTCCCCTTTCTAGCTGTATAAGCGATGATTTGATAGTCTAGGCGTAGCGCTCTATAAAAAGGTGCTGAGGAGTTGTGGTTCCGAGAGACCATGGTGTGGGCAGTTGAATTGGTAGTCTTTTAACCTTGCCCAAGCATGTTTAAAGGATTCACGGTCACCTTGAAGGAATGTCAAAATTTCTCTTTCTTCGTCAAAGAAGTGATTAATGAACGCGTTTCTAATATCATTCCAGAAAGTTAAGGATCCTGGTGGTAGCAGGTTTAGCCACCTCCTGGCTTCCCCTACAAGGGAAAAAGGCAAAAGCTTGCAACAGTTGAAATCGTCAGACACCATGTCTTCTAGACGGTCATATGATCGCTCGAATGTTCAGTGGGAAAACTAGTGAATGGATTCTTACTTATCAAAAGAAATGTACTCAGCATTAAGATTAGAGTTTCCCGTATGGCTGTCTGGTAATTGATGGCGGACCCATTGGAATAGGTTTGCTGGGGTTTAAGTATTCAAGCATTGGTAATTTTTTTTAGTCTCATCTTGCGGAGATTTGGTAATTTGGGTCAGAGATTACAGTGGCCTGTTCATGATCATTTAGATCTTTCAAAACTACTTCCTCACTAATAAATCCAGTATAGGCTCACTTACCTGCTTCTGGCTGATCGACATCGACAGATGGTAGTAGGCAGAGTGTCGCCCGACGTTGTTAGACAAATGTTGATTGATGTTGGAAGTTGTCCGTCGATCGACTCTTGACGTCTACAGTCCATATTCTCTTCATAAGGTACATGTGTCATCAGGAGTAAGAAAAGAATATGTTAGCAACAGTAAAATAAAAATCTAGACTATATTCAAATCTAAATCTAATGGCAATAAGAAAGACTCCCCAGCATCGGCGCCAAATTTGATGTAGCTTTAATTATGCACTCTCAGATTTAACCCCTTGAACTAATTTTTACTCTCTCAAATAACAGGTACAGTGCAGTACTTAGGGATCGAATCCACATAGACTCTAAGATTACACAATAGATTTATTGTTTCGAAATAAAGCTAGTTGAAAATATAGATTTATGAATATTGAATCAAAAATTGGTTTGGTTTGTGAAGATTATTAGGAAGGATTAGACTTAGGAGAACTCTAATGTAGACTAGGTAATATAAACTAATAGAATGTTAAGGGTTTTAGTGAAGCACTTGTTCTGAACTCAAACTTTAAGGTTTAGATAAGTCACTCTCATGAATCTTAATGGAGTGTCGATCGACGGCCATTGCATGGCATCAATCGACGCTACTTCTAAACATATATGATTCGTGTGTTTGTTGTGTTCTCTAATTCTCTAGTTGAACTCTCGTTTGTTACTAGAGTTTTAGACTATTCAAGGTATGTTCAAGGTATAACCAACCTCTCGCTTGCGCTATAACATCATATAATCTAAGATTGAAGTGATCAAGTTCAACTTAGCATAAATATCTACTTTAAACAAAGAATTAATTAAAATAACCCTAACAATTTCATAACATTAGCAAGCCATTAACTACCCTAGATGAACTCAAAATCTAACAATAAACTACTCAGAAATGATTGAGATAAACATGATGAATAGATGAATAAATTGCATAGAAATAATAATAACAAAACAAGGGAATTCAAGATCTTAGTCTAATAATCGAATAGATCTCCCTCTCCAAAGGTAGCTGTCAAGGTTGCAAGTATCAAAATGGTTGTAAAACAAGTGTGTCTCTCAAAACAGCTAATAAACCTAATAAATAGCCTAAAACATGACCAAAGACTTTTCTTGCAAATAGTGGAAGTTCAGGGTATACTCGTGATTTCTTCAAATCTTAAATAACTGGAAAGAAGTGTTAACCGTTGATCAACACTCGGTGTGAGACGTCGATCAATGGTCTAAACGTTTTTTTGTTCGGACTTTGAGTTCTCGGTTGAGCATTCTTCAATGATCTAGAATGATCTAAAAGCCCTAATTGCTTTCGGTGAGTACATGAACCTGTAATGTCACTAAAACAATATGAATTGCATAGTAAAGACTCTAAAACCGTATACATATCATGGGTAAAATCAGGTAAATACCATGACATATAAACTACCACCTATGTCGAGAAAAACCTATGTGGCCGCCACTCGCTTAGCACTAGCCAAAAAAACTAAAACGGTCTTAAATATTTTGGACTAGACCTTATGAAAGGCTGCCTACGTACCCCTTTATAGGATCAAGACAAACATAGTTCAATTAAATGGTTGGAACAAGAGATCGAACTGCCTGGCGATGGTCGTCTATTAATCAAGTGCCAGTCACAAAAACCAAACTTGTCGAGAATAAAGCCAAAGGTATATAAGTTCAGAGAGTTACAGAGTCTAAATAATTGTGTCTGGGTTCCTCTTATTGGCTCCCCTTATATATCCCTCAAGGTTAGTCGTCTTTCCTTTTCTGTCCCTGATTCGAGTTTATCTCTTTGCCGAAATATTCCATTTTTTCGATCTTCATGATTATCCTTCGAAACTTAATATTTATCATCTTTTGAAAATATTCGATAAACCATCATAGTAACTTGTGCTCAATCTTGTCTAAAATCGTAAGTGGGCTTTTTCCGCGTTTTAGACTTCCTTGGCCATTTTTTGACTTAAGCGTTTTTATGATTTCTTTCGGAGAAATCTCAATTCGTACGACATCGGTTTAATGAAATAGTGGAAGCCTATCATATAGCTGAGATAACCATGGTGTTTAAGTTCACCGTTATCGTTTTTTACGACTGCTTCAAATTCATGCGAGAAAATAAGTCTTTTTAAATTTTATCGTAAAGTTTCAACAATATCTCTGATCGAAATCAAACAAGAGGTGTTTGATCGAGACTCAAAGGAGAGAGTTCTGGAGAATGAGACGAGAGTGTATGGTGTGGTATTTATCCAGGTCTCCTGATGTCAAGTCAGACAAAGATGATCCAACTCGCCAAATGGCGAGTTGGACGAGGTCGATCCAACTCGCCATCAGGCGAGTTGAACATGGTGGATTCAACTCGCTTCATGGCGAGTTAGACGAGGTCAAACCAACACCCCCATCAAGCATGTTGGATGATATGTCATTCTTTTTACCTGATTTTACCCATGATATGTATATGGTTTTAAAGTCTTTATTATGCAATTCCTATGGTTTTAGTGTCTTTACATGTTTAGGTACTCATTGGAAGCATTTTGAGCTTTTAGATCATTTTGGAGCATTGAAGACTGACCAGCCAAGAATTCGAAGTCAGAACAAAGAAACACTAAGACTATAAATCGACGCCTCACCTTGAGAGTCGATCGAAGGTTAGTATTTCTGCCGAGTTACTTAAAATTTGAAGAAATCACAATTCTGCCCAGATGTTACATTATTTGCAAGACAAGTCCTTGGCCATATTTTAGGCTATTTATTAGGTTATTTAGCTGTTTCGCAAGGGTTTTTTTTTACGCAACCCTTTTGATACATGCAACCTTGACAGCTACCTCTATTTGATTATCAAACTAAGATCAAGAACTCCCTTTTTTATTATATTATTCCTTATGCAATTTATTTATCTATTCATCATGTTTATGTCAATCATGTCTGAGTAGTCTATTGTTAGATTTAGGTTTCTTCTAGGGTAGTTAATGGCTTTCTAATGTAATGAAATTATTAGGGTTATCCTAATTAGTTCTTAATGCTAAGGTGAATTTGATCACTTCAACCTTAGTATAAAACCCTAGTAACAAACGAAAGTTGAACTAGAGAATCAGAGAACACATCAAACACATGAATTGTTCATGTTTAAAAGTAGCGTCGATCGATGCCACGAAGTTTCGATCGATACTCCGTTAAGATTCACGAGAGTGACTTATCTAAACCTTAAGTTTGAGTTCAGAACAAGAGCTTCACTAAAACCCTTAATATCTCATTAGTTTGCATTGCCATGTCTACTTGAGAGTTCCTCTAAGTCTAACCCTTCTTAATAATCTTTAAAAACCAAACCAATCTTTGTTTCACCATTCATATATCTATACTTTCATCTAGCTTATTTCGAAAAAACAAATCTATCGCGTGATCGTAGAGTCTCTGTGGATTTGATCCCTAAGTAGTACACGAAATCTCTTATTTGAGAGAGTAAAAGTAAATTATAGGGTTAATTTGATAGTGCATAAGCTACATCAAATTTGGCGCCGTTGTTGGGGACTTTTTCTTATTGCCATTAGAATTAGCTTACAGTATTATCTAGATTTTTATTTTAATGTTTCTAACATATTCTTTTCTTATCCTTGATGATACATGTACCTTTTGAAGAGAATATGGAGTCTGGACATCAAGCGTCGATCGATGAAAATCCTTCAACAACGATCGACATTCGTCCAACAACGTCGGGTGACACTATACTACTGCCATTGATCGATACCGATCAGCCGGAAGAAGGTAAGTCCGCCTATACTGAATTTATTAATGAGAAAGTTGTTTTGAAAGAACTAAATGGTCATGAACGTAACGTAGCAAGCCAAATCATTAATGAAAAGGGTATTACAATCCATGACCAAAAGACTAAATCTCAGCAAAAGGAGATTAAAAATAAATTACCAATGTTTGAATACTTAAAACCCCAGCAGAACCTATTCCAATAGGTCCCCTATCAGATTACCAGAAAACCATACGGGAAACTCTGATCTTAACGCTGAATACATTGTCTTTATAAGTAAGAAATTCTTCAGTGGTTTTCCCACCGAACATCCGAACGATCACATAGAGCTTCTAGAAGACATGGTGTCCGACGACTTCAACCGTTGCAACCTTTTTCCTTTTTACTTTGTAAGGGAAGCCAGGAGGTGGCTAAACCTGCTTCCACTGGGATCCCACACTTGCTGGAATGATATCAGAAACACTCTCATTAATAACTTCTTTAACGAAAAAAGATACTTGGAAGCGAGGACCGAAATTTCAACATTCCTTCAAGGTGACCGCAAATCCTTTAAACATGCTTGGTCAATGTTCAAAGACTATCAGTTCGCATGCCCACACCATGGTTTTTCAGAACCTCCACCCATCAACACCTTTTATAGAGGGCTAAGCCGTGACTATCAAACTATCCTGGATACAGCCAGCAAGGGAAACTTCGGTACTTGACATCGTCAGGACACTAAGAGGCTGATTGAAAATATAGTTTTAGGTAAAGCCCTTAAGAGGAAGGATACTGAAGAGAAGGAACCATCAACCTCTGCAGAAGAGAAGCACCTTTTCCAAGCTAAAAAGACTTTGGCTTCAGTAGCGGCTCTCCTAGATAAACACGTTCAATCCGAACAAAATGATGAGAATGATTATATTTCTGTCGAGAGCAAAAGACGAGTTGAATTCACGGATGCGATAATTTCAAGCGATCAGCGATTTATTGAAAATATTAGTAGTTTCTCAAGCAAATACGACATAACTGTGAAAGAAGGTGAAAGAAATTCTAAATCAATAATGGATCAAGTATTCACAGGAAACCGTAGGCTAGCAGCCGGTCTCAAAAGTAAATTGGACTTAATATACTCGGAGATGACGGAGAAATTTGAAAATCTGAGTGGGCAAATTAAGAGGATCCACAACTATGTTGCAAATAACGCCCTGTCTATCCGAAAAGAAGAAGGTGTCCTACCTGGTATGGCAGATACCAACCCTAAGAGTCATGTCAATGTTGTACCCCTACGAATTTGAAAACGATTAACTCCCAGCACAAAAGAAAGCATCACCATTGATGATTTTTCCAGAATTGCGTAGGATGAGAAAGAAAAATCAAACCCCGTTCATATTGACATTGACTGGAATTTCAGACCACGCTACGGCAGAGCAATCATTGTCAGCAGTGAAGGACGCATATGTGTTAATCCTGGTGATCTACTGATGGTTTTTCACACAGATAAGATAATCATGAAACCCTTGATCAACGGTCAAGCCTACCATATAGATCACCTTTCTGAAGTGGCTGAAGAGTCACTTATCGATATGTGTTTAATGGCCCTTTAAATAGAGCAATCACATCTCTAGAAAGTGAAATCTTCGTATTGGATGACCGAGTTGAAGAATATGCAAGATTTATGGATGCCGCCAATGAAGTAATGCACGTTGACATTGAAGAAATCGATATATCGACCACCATCAATCGACAGACAAAACCTACCATCGATCGACAGCCTTAAACAACCGGAGACTGGATTAAGGAAGAAGCACCCAAGGTTGAACTTAAACCACTCCCAGCTAGACTTTAATATGCTTTTCTTTATGAAACTCCTATCTTGTTATCATCAACACTAACCTAAATATTGGAGAGCAAGCAATTTTGCTCAACAAGTTGCAAAAGCATTGCAAGTCTATCGGATATTCTTTAGATGAAATTCCAGGGATTTCCCCAAATTTATGCATGCATAGGATACTCCTGGAAGATGAATCAAAATCATCCATTAAATATCAGAAGTTTAAATCCCAATCCGAAAGAAATAATTAAAAAGGGAATCATGGAATTTCTGGAAGCAAGCGTTATTTACCCTATATCAGATAGTAACTGTCTCAGCCCAGTTCATATTGTCCCAAAGAATGGAGGAATCACGGTAGTGAAGAATGAAAAAGATGAATTGATCGCGATGAGGATTGTAACCAGACACAGAATGTGTATTGATTACCGAAAGCTTAGTGCTGCCACACTAAAGGATCACTTTCCTCTCCCCTTTATCAACCATATATTAGAGAGACTCGGATGCCACCAATACTATTTTTTTCTCATTGGGTATTCAGGATTTTTAGAAATACCTATACATCCCAACGATCAAGAAAAGACCACCTTCACCTGTCCATATAGAACGTTCGCATACCACAGAATGCCCTTCGGACTATGTAATGCTCCTGCAACATTCCAGAGGTGCATGATGTCTATATTTATTGACATGATCGAAAACTTCATGGAAGTTTTCATGAACGACATCTCAGTTTACCGCCCAGATTTCAAAACATGCCTAGATAACATGTGTAAGGTGTTGGCAAGATGCGAAGAAAAGAATCTAGTCCTAAACTGGGAAAAGTGCCATTTCATGGTCAACAGTGGAATCGTTTTGGGACACAAAATCTCAGCAGCCGGTATTGAGGTGGACAAAGCCAAAATCGAGGTAATGACAGGTTTACCACCACCCACCAACGTGAAGGACGTCATAAGCTTTTTAGGGCACTGGATTTTATAGAAGATTCATATAAGAATTTAGCAATATAGCTAGACCTCTCACAGCACTCCTATGTACAGAAGTGAAATTCGACTTCACACCCGAGTGTCTGACAACTTTCAAAGAAACCAAATCAGCCCTCGTATCTGCTCCGATTTTGCAAGCACCAGATTTGAGTTTACCTTTTGAAATTTTGTGCGACACCAGCTATTTCTCTGTGGGCGCTGTACTCAGATAGAAAAAAGACAGCAAGCTGCACGCTATATACTATACTAGTAGGACTATCGATGATGCACAAGACATTACGCGACAATAGAAAAGAACTACTTGCTGTGGTGTTCGCCTTCAAAAAGTTTTGCTCTTATCTAGTCGGTTTGAAAGTTGTCGTCCATTCTGATCATGCCGCCCTAAAATACTTAATGAAAAAGGATGCAAAACCTAGGTTTATTAGATGGATTCTCCTCTTACCGGAATTCGACATAGAAGTCAAGGATAAGAAAAGAGTCAAAAACGGAGTCGAAAATCAACTGCCGTGAATAACAGGCAAAGACGACGTCCCTATCGAAGATTTCCTACCTATAGAAAACGTCTACCATGAAGAATCGACTTTTGTTGGTTATGTGCGTTTGAATGATGAGGAAGAATATATCGATGTCTGCGAAGAACCGTCGATCGATGGTCGTTTTGAAAAGCACAGCGAGATGATTATTCCACACGATGCAATTCTCGGATGTGATCCTTCGACACCAAATAGTGATTGTCCCGGAGGTATAAGTTCAATTCAGGGGGTCTGTGCTATGAAAACCTTTGATAGACCTTGGTACGCAGACATAGTGAACTATCTTGCAGCTGACATAGAACCAGAAATGTTTAACGGATACCCCAAAAAAAAAGAATTTTCTGAGAGAAATCTGAAGTTATCACTGAGACAAACTCTACCTTTACAAACATTGTTCTGACGGCATATACATGCAATTTGTTGCTGAATGCGAAGACGCAGATATTCTGTATCATTGCCACGGATCCGAATATGCTGGGCATTTTGCTAGTTTTAAGACAATATCAAAAATTCTACAAGCAGGTTTTTGGTGCCCAACCATGTTTCGTGATGCTCAAGCATACTTAGAGAATTGCGACCCCTGTCAAAGGAGATGAAAAATCAGCAACAGACATGAAATGCAGCAGAATTTCATACTTGAAGTTGCAGTGTTTGATTGCTAGGGCATCGACTGTATGGGCCCTTTTCCTTCTTCGCAGGGAAACAAATACATATTAGTCGCGGTAGAATACGTATCAAAAATTGTTGAAGAAATATCCACTCCGTAAAATGACGCTTCTGTAGCCTTGAAACTTTTAAAAAGTATAATCTTTCCCCGATTTGGAGTCCCACGAATTGTGATAAGCGACTGAGGTACCCACTTTATTAATAGAGTGTTCAAAAAATTACCCAAGCGACATGCAGTTCACCATCGATTACCGACACCTTATCATCCTCAGACTAGCGGACAAGTAGAAATATCCAACTTTCAAATCAAAGAAATCGTTAAGAAAAATATGGTTGGATCAACCCGCAAGGACTGGTCTTTAGAATTGGATGACGCACTCTAGGCTTATCCAACCCCGTTTTAAACACCGTTAAGAACCACCATGTTCCACTTACTCTATGGAAAAGCATGCCATCTCCCAGTTGAGTTAGCGTACAAAGCAGAATGGGCCATCAAAACAACAAATTTTGATGTTAAACCCACTGCATAAAGGAGATTTATCCAATTGAAGGAACTAGACGAGATCAGGTATCATGCCTACGAGAACTCAAAATTGTATAAGGAGAGAACAGAAGCCTATCACGACAAGAAAATTATTTCTATGCAATCGCACCTAATGACCAAGTACTCTTGTACAACTCTCGGTTAACTATGGTTCCCGGGAAATTACGTTCTCGTTGGTCTGGACCCTTCACCGTGAAAGAAGTTACACCTCATGGAACCATTCTCCTAATTAATTCGAAGAGAGAAGACTTCACAGTGAATGGGTAGATAGTAAATCATTACTAAGCTAGAGCTGAAATTCTGCATTCTGATACCACATGTCTAGAGATGCCAAATTTCCGAATGACGAGCCCAATTTCCTGTCAAGCTTACGACCTTAAACAAGCGCCGAGTGGGAGACAACTCACTTATGAATATCTAATTTTATAATTTCTTAGATGAGTTTAACATTTTAGATTTAAGAAAAAAATCGAGGAAATTGAGTTACAATATTTTATAATATAAAAATAAATTTATATTAATAAAGACTATAAATAAAGAATTAAATGTTGTTATGCGCAAAAATGAGATATGGGTAACGACCATCGATCGATGTCACAAAATTACCATCGATCGATTGTAAATAGTCGAGTGTATAAGCTCGAGGGACCCCTTTTTCATAAACACTTTCCAAAGCCGTCGAAACCCACCGAATTTGAAGAGAATATTTCTGTCTAAATCCTTGGTCGGTTTTGCTTGTTTTTTACCCTATACCACTCAATTCCCATTTGTCTGTTTAGTTTACTAAATCAACCAATCTTCAAGGTATGGTCTTTAAATCTCTTAGTTGAGGGAGTTTCTAGTGTTTGAGAGAAAATTAATTTTTTTTGGGTATATGTTGGAATTTGGAATGTTTGGGGGTGATTGATTACTAGAATATGAGCTATCAACTAATTGTGGTTGTTGTTTGCACAATCCTCGGTTCGATTTGAGAGATGAAAAATCTCGTGACAATCGTGACCGATCATCTATCGACGTACGCGAGGGTCCGTTGATCGACGGTCATATCGACTTGAAAAAATCGCTGATTCTCAATTGTTTTCCGATTGCAGATGAGCGAGAGAAGAACCAAACTGTGTTTCTATTTTGATGGCTCTAGTTCCGCACCATCGAAAATTCTGTGCTGTCCACATTGGCCTAAGGAGGAAAGGGATTTTATTGACACGTTCGAGCATCACCCCAACCCCAAGTTAGTTATAGCCTCGAGGGCATGAACCCAAAGAGCTGTGTCCTAGGACTGGGACGACTATGACAGCCTCTACTATAACGCCTGGCAAGGCGTTTCTATTGAGCCCACCAGGTTTGTCGACAGAGACGTCCTGACAAAGCTGGATCTCCGGTTACATATCCGCGACTGCCTTCGGGGGGCTCATTGGCATAGGCCATTTTGACTCCAGCATAGCCACGCAGACAGATGTCCGCCACCCGTTCCTGTGCTACGTTCTGAAGATCCTTGCCAACACCTTGTTGTGCAAGATGGAGCCCAACAAGCCGACGGTGCAAGAGCTTACACTGTTGTACGAGTCAGTCAGGGGCCTTCTTGAGCTCGATGATGAGGCCATTGCACCGCCTGTGAGTGACCAGATGGTGAACCTAGGAGCCAGGAGCACTTACTGTCCCTGAAGATGAAACCCTTCAAGGGATCCAACCGGAAGAAGGAGACAGTAGGGAGCCTCCTGACACCCATCTTCCTACACTTTGATATCAGTATCTGGGGAGCCTCCCTAGAGTCTGAGTTTGATTATTTGGATGAGGCTCACCTGATGATGGCAGGATGGCTGAAGGAAGGACGCTTCTGGTCCTTTGTAGATGATGCGGGACCCGATACGATAGAGCTATCGGTGGCCTTATGTGATAGATTTTTCTGATACCAATGTACGACTCGAGTTAAGGCCGGACGGTTGCCTCGTGCGCAATGCACATGTCTATATACGCCGCAGAGGAGGACTCAGAGCAGAACATGCGCCTGCAGAGGACCAGGGAGCAGCACTGCCACCCCTCCCCCCCCCCCACCAACATTCCCAAAGATCCCAAAGATTTCCACTAACGATCACGGATAGTTCCAGCGATTCGTGGTGTGAGAACTTCAGGCTATATGGAGTAGGTTGGAGGCCATGACACGGTGCCAGTGCTTCAGCCGTCCGCATACTTGAGCGAGGTCACCACCAACAGATCCAGCACCACGTAAAGCCGGATATGGAGACCACCGACGAGGAGTAGCCTTAAATCCTGCGCTCCTCCCTTTTATCTATTTTCAGACATGCATTATTTATTTTATTTCGTTTATCTTGTTTGAATTTAGAACTATGTTTATTATCATCGTTTGCTTCTTTAACTTGATTTTTGAGTGTCTAATAGTACTAACACAAAGAGAGATAATCAAAGTATGGAGAGTGTAGACACTTTTTACGGTTACATTCTGACGAGTTCACGCTGTCCATAGAGCATCGATCGATGGTCCTTTGCAGCCGTCTATCGGTGGATACTTTGACCGAAAGGTACGAGTTCTTAAATCCTAACAACTAATATTTACATTCCTATTTATTTCATCCCACCAATTTCAGACTATTTTCACACTGGGACAATGTTATTCAAGTCTGGGAGAGGTAGTTACTAACACCACATGTTATTTTTGATGTTTTATTCCTTACTAATGATTATCTAAAAAAATTATATGTTTTTAAACAATTTGTTAATGTTTTATTGAGTTAAAGTTAGAACTTAGTTATTGAGATATAAAAATATTAAGAGGAGAAAGAAGAGAGAGGAAAATAATTAGGAAGGTTACATGTGTCCATACACTTGCTTGGGTAAGAGTCCATGTGTCCTCTGATCGATATCCCTAGGATAAAGCCTGCACCATATATTATGTATTTAAATGAGGATAGTAAAGTGTGTGTCAGATAGCTTTTGGTAGATTGTGGTAGGGAAGATTGATTAGCTAAGCAATGTACATGGAAATACTTTAGATGTGGTTGCAACAGAAGCTTAGGTGAAACAATGTTCTAAGGACCTTGTAAATCTTTGTGTTTTCAACCATTTCTCTGATTATATCTATGTTTTGCTTGAGGTAAGCAAATGATAAGTCTAGGGGGAGTTGTAATGTCATGGTTTTTAACTGATTTTACCCATGATATGTATACGGTTTTGAGGTCTTTATTAGCCAATTCATATGGTTTCACAGTCTTTAAAGGTTCAGGTACTTATTTAAAGCAATTGGAGTATTTAGATCATTTTGGAGCATTGAAGAGTGCTCAGCCGAGAATTCAAAGTCAGTAAAAAAAAGAAAAGCTGAGCCCATCGATCAACGCCTCACCTTGAGTGTCGATCGACGGTCAATACTTATGGCAATTTTCTTAAGATTTGAAGAAATCATGATTTTGCCCAGATGTTCCATTGGCCGTGTTTTAGGCTATTTAGTAGGTTATTAGCTGTTTTGCAAGGATACAAAACCCTTTTAATAGGCTACCTTTGGAGAGAGAGATCTATTAGATTATCAGACTAAGATCTTGAACTCTCTTGTTTTATTATTATTATTCCTTATGAACTTTATTTATCTGTTCATCGTGTTTTTCTCAATCATGTCTGAGTATTCTATTGTTAGAATTAGGGTTCTTCTAGGGAAGTTAATGGCTTGCTAATGTTATGAAAATTGTTAGAGTTATCCTAATTAGTTCTTTGTTTAAATAGATCTTAATGCTATGTTGAATTTGATAAATTCAACCTTAGATTATAGGATGTTATGGCGCAAGCGAGAGCTTGGTTATACCCTAAAACATAACTTAAACAGTCTAAAACCCCAGTAACAAACGAGAGTCGAAGTAGAGAATTAGAGAACACATCAAACACACGAATCGTTCATGTTTAGAATTACTGTCGATCGATGCCATGCAGTGGTCGTCGATCGACACTCCGTTAGGATTCACTTATCTATACCCTAAGTTTGAGTTCAAAACAAGAGCTTCATTAAAACCCTTAATATTCCATTATTTTATATTGCCTAGTCTACCTGAGAGTTCCCCAAGTCTAATCCTTCTTAATAATCTTTACAAACCAAACCAATCTTTGATTCACTATTCATAAATCTATACATTCATCTAGCTTTATTTCGAAACAATAAATCTATTGTCTGATCTTAGATTCTCTTTGGATTTGATCCCTAAGTACTACATTAAACCTCTTATTTGAGAGAGTATAGGGTATAAGGTTAATTTTAATGTGCATAATACAGGCTACATCTTTGAACGTGGTCGGTGTAGCTCGCTTGATGGCTAGTCAGATGAGGTCGTTCAACTCCCCATCAGGCAAGTTGGACACGTTCACTCCAGCTCACGTGGTGGCGAGTAGGACGGGGTTGTTCAACTCTCCATTGGGTGAGTTGGATGGGTCGGTCCAGCTCGCCTTATGGCGAGTTGGACGTGGGCGAGTAGGAGAGGTGTGGTCGCCTTGTAGCGAGTTGTATCTAGCTTGTGGAGAGTTGGAACTAGCCTGATGGCGAGTTGGAACTAGCATGATGGCGGGTTAGAACTAGCCTGATGGCGAGTTTGAACTACCCTGATGACGAGTGAAAACTAGCGTAATGGTGAGTTGGAACAAGTCCTGATGGTGAGTTGGAACTAGACTGATGGCGAGTTGGAACTAAACTGATGGCGAGTTGGAACTAGTCCTGATGGCGAGTTGGAACTTGCCTGATGTCAAGTTGGAACTACCTTATGGCGAGTTGGAACTAGCCTGATGGTGAGTTGGTTGGAGTTGACCAATCAAGCCTGCGGGCGAGTCCGATTGCCTGTTAGCGAGCCCGATCTTCAATTATCGTAAAAACCTTCTGTAAGAACATTTTCCAGATATTTGCATGCTTAGAAAGAAATTATTTTATTCCTTGTCCGGGATTTAAATATACGAAGTTCATTCTTGTATCTTTTGGCAAATTGGTTTAGCTTATGCCGTGTAGTTTCTTCGACATTTCCAACTTATATTTGGTTAAGCCATAATTTCTCGGAGGATTTTAGCCATTGATTTTGACCCCAACAGTTAGCCCCCCAACTCGTAAGATTTTACGTGAAGTTTCTTGCGAGATAGTGATAGGCCTGTTAGGTGGAATCAATGGCTAAAAAGGTCCGTTTGCGGAACCAGTTTTTTTTGGGTTGGGGCTGCCCCTTATGAAGGCTGCCTACGTCCTTTTTGAAGGGATCAAGCCCTTCGTAGTTCGTCTTTGAGTTAAGATTCTTACGATCTGTTTTCCAGTGAGACCTTTACAGCTAAGTTATGTATCGTATAGAGATTATAGAGCATGTTGCTGTTGATGGCATTTTATATTGGAATTTTGTGGCCTCGAGATTAGCCTTTTTGGCTGTTTTCTCTGGCCAAGTGTGGCCGTATTTATATTTTTTGGGGACTGGCCCCATGTGGCTTTGAATCCATGCCGCTTTGCGGCTGCTTTCTAATGAATTGTGCTTCTTGTTTTAAGAGTATGTTTGTATTCATGTGAATGTAGAGGGAAGAGTATGAGTTGTCATCTCATATCTAACTCTTTGTAGATCGTTATATTCGCTTTTTGATTTAGATGAGAATGATTGAAAATTTTGATTATTTCGGAATCTTATGAACGTTGGAATACAAACGAAGATACATATTTTGAGATCTCGTATCATTTTGATATCAAGCCTAGAGATGTTAGAGACAAGTGTGATGGGTATAGGGCAAGACCTAGCCATAATAACGGTTTAGGGGGTGTGATGACTACTTCGGCTTACGTTTCGCGTATCGTTTTCGACCTAATTTTGTGCCGATTTAAAGTCCGCGATAGGTTCCTGACTTATACAATTTGTCTGCTAGGAATCGACCATCTCTCGAAATACAACTTTAAGTCGTCTAGAAATGCTGACAAAATTTTGGATTTCTTTTATAGTGCTATTATCCTTGTGTCCGATGTATGAGAGCTATCTCTATGAGATGGCTTAGTCTGTTTAGGACGTTAAGATTTTGTTGTGATCAGCAACAAACATAATGGTTGATATTACCGTTTTTGATTCTTCGTGAAGGATATGTGTTTGGGAAGATGTTAGTGCATATGACTCTTTCACCTTCCAAGAAGTTTTTTTTTAATCAAGGAAGGTAATTTTGTCAAAAAATGGTTATTCTGACGTATGCGACGTCTCACGATGCTAAAGTATGATTTTTCTTTCTTATGATGCATTTTGTGCTTGAAATGTGTGCGGGCTTAAAGATATTTTGCAGTGTTGCAAGGGTTCAGTCTTAACCCTGCGTTGGAGAAACATTTTGGTTTGTCTGCAGATGTCTGCAACCAAAAACTATTGGTCATGTTGAGATGTTAAGTTGTTTGATTTATTATTGAGGAATTAGGACCAAGGGGTCGCGTAGATTTTTCCCTGGGAAGAAGCATTTTCTTTCACTGTCCTTTGTGAAGACTCGGCCCTGTGAGATTTATTTCGTGTATTTTTAAGGATGTTTCGTATTTCTCTAGGAGCTTTGTTACGAGTTTTTCCTTACTTGCCACATTTTTATGGGTAAAATATCGTGGTCTTAAAGTTAAATGTGGAGTATATAGAACTTGATCGACTATTCGAGAAGTTAATGCTTTCTGTTAACCGTTTGGTTATTAGGACTGAGTCTCGTGGTGAAGACTTTATCGTATAATTTCTGATTCTGGGTTATTCGGTAATCATTTGCATAATCGTCAATTGGTATTTTTTGACAAATCGCGGATTGCCATTTATCCGTTTAAGTGATCAAATGGAGTGGTGGTTGTTTGAATGTTTTCGCTTCGCACAAAGGATGTGTTCAGCCCTATGGCCGACGACGTTGCTGGTCAAGGATCAGACCATGGAATTTTCATTTTAACATTAAGGTCATGTTAGTTTACAATTTTCCTAAAGGGGATGCCGAATTCTGGTTCGGACTGTACTGGAAGAGGTAGTTTACGGAGGGCCAAAGAACATTTGTCAAGACTAATAGGCCAAGTATGCCGGAGTTTTCCGTGTTAAGATGGCCGGTGGTTGTAGAAAATGATTTTCCTCTTTTAGGTTTCCATTATACGATGAATTTGCTTCGTACATTGTTTCCTTAGCTGCATGAAAATTGTTTTGTGTTTGTCCGAGGAAGACGAACCCTAAGAGGCTTGATATAGAATCCGTGCGGAGTCAGTTGCGAAATGATTGCATGTTCGTATGTAACCGAGGGAAGTGAAAAGCAGAAGCTAGCTAGCCGCAGGGCTAAAGAATTAGATCTGTTAGATCGTAGTGTGAAGAGATAAAGTTTAGATTGGTCGTCGAAGGTCAGATCGTACGGGTTTGTTTTTTTCTTGGTTATACGAAAAACACTTCTTCGTCAAACTTGTTATGTTTAAATCATTTTAGTTATATGAAAGTGATGGGTGATTGGTGCATTGTAGTGAGATGTTAAGGTAGCGATGCTTTCGCATATTTTTTTGAAAAACATTCCCACTTTGATTTCGATCATTTGGTGAAAGTTGCTTGGTGACACTCATGGATTTTTACCGAATGTCATTTCGTTAAGAGTTAGTCGCACAATGTTTTTGTAGGTTTCTTGGGCGGAATGAATAGGTCAACCAGGGGTAGATCTAGTCAACGAGCAGGGAGAAAGAGTTTCCTTTGCTGTGCTCTCTGCTACATGTGTTCTCAATTTTGCTTTTTTGCAAATGTTTTTTTGATGCTTTTCCGTGACTCACTTGGTTCAACAAAAACTGAGAGCAATGCTCTTATGCTTCAATATTTCTCGTATAAATTTTGACTTTTATAAGAAACTTGTTTTATTAAGTTGAAAAGATCTTCAAGAGTTTGGTTGATCTTTGACTGTCAATTTGATATTGGTACATGGTTTCTTAACGCATGATTGCGACAAGAGATGTTGTATAGTCCTCGATATTATGTTTGTGATGGTTTGGATATGTTGCTAGCAATTAGATAAATCATAGATTGTCAATTGCTTTTGGAACGATTTTGATGAGGCATCGAATTGCCTAAGTTTTTTTCTGCTTGTTGCTGTGAGAGTTTGCTTTGTCAAAAGCGTTTTCTTGATGCCGAGGCAAAAAAATTTTGAAGTATGGGAGTATACGAGTAAGGTATATACACCTACTCCCTCGTTTTCTTTTACAAAAGAAAACGGCTGAACTGTCCTTTCGAAGGGTTGTGTATGTTTTTCCTTTCGAGGACTGAGATGATCGACAATCTGGGTCAATTTTTAAGACAACGTTAGGATTTTGATTTTTGCTTGTCACATCATTGCCGACTTGGAATGAGTTTGTTTTTTTAGAAAAGTGCTAGGAATGAGTCGGTTTTAAGATGATGCTTGTGTCTCTAGTTATTTCTTTCTTTAGGAAGTGAGATGAGTATGGTTGAATGCGTGACGATCATATCTCGGTATTACGAGAGACTAAATCAGTTTGCAAGTTCAATTGAACATGACTGAAAATATCGCATAAGACTCAGCTTGCTAGACTATCCACCTAGATTCTAATTTCCCTAAAGTGTAGGGAAGTTTCCAAGACGTTTTTTTATCCTTTTCTACGAAAAATTACAAGTCCGATTAAAATTTCTAATCGGAGATTCAGTTTTGTCTCTTCTCCATCTTGCTTGCTCATTTCCCATGTCTCTTCTCGTGGCTGTCCACCCCTTACGGACAGTAGGAATATCGATTATTCATGGATTTCTCTACTTTACTATCCACGTTTAAGCTGAAATCTGTCTTGCAGTTTTGGTTTGGTGATCCATATTTTTCCGATCTGGGTTTCTGTCTCTGAATCATTTGTTTTACGAAAACCAACAAGTATCTCGTCGTAAGCCTATTGGCGTTTTGGGAATAGCCAAGGGAAACCAGGAAGACTCATTGCGGGATGAGGTTTTGGTGAGAGAGGACGGTGAGATCAGAGAGAGAGGAAGATGGGCGAATTTTGAATCTCAGCTTTCGCTCCAATTCTTTCCTTATCCGAGAGCCTTGTGGTCCAATCTTTGTTTGATTTTCCGAAGGTCGTCAGATTTCTTTGATTTTTGTTTACGAGAGTTGTTTCATAAACGTTTTCAATTTTTTTCTACAAAAGTTGTATCCTAAAATACTACCTCATTTCATTTGATGAACGATGTTTCGTAAGATATTGTCGAGTTTAATTTAACGAAATATGTTTCTTAAAACTTTTCGAGCTTTATTTAACGAAAGTATTCCGCAAAATTTCATGTGTTTAGTTTTAAAAAAAGATGTTTCATAAAATGTTGCAAAGTTTAATTTTTTGAAAGTCATTCTGTAAACATGTTTTCGAATTTGGCGGTATGAGAGCCGTTTTTTTGGAAAACTCACGTTTTGCCGCCGTTCCGAAAATTAAGTACATGAGTTTAAGTATCAGAAACTCTGGCTGTGATGAGCTTAATTATCGTGACTAAACTCAATCAGAAATTTTCTCATTTCCTCAGGATTGACCGGAGGGAGTTTTGAGTAGTTCTTTTGAAGTAAGCTTAGGTGACAATCATCGAGAACTCACTGAATATGTTAGTATAGAATCGAAGCTTGAATTTTACGAAATCTTAGGTGTAAGAAAAAAATTAACAGTGAGGGACACGATCTCTCACTTTGCTTTGTTTAGTCTTCGTGAGCCGTTTTAGGTTTTGAGTGATTCAATAGAGAAATTTATTCGAAAGAAATACAACAGTGGGAAATGGCCAACTCGATTTGGTGATCTTCTATTTCTGCGATTAATCTAGATTTTCTCCGCGACTTCGAGGAGAGTACGTTTTATTTTTCTGCGAAGTCTTTTGGTTGAACCTTTACGCGCTGAGATTTCTCTATCTTGGTAATGAGACAATATTTTAAGGGGTTTGGTAGATTTTATCGTTGCCCATTCTGTTTAGATAGAGATATCGCGAGCTCAATTCGGTGTTCTTCTTGTGGTGAAAAGTCACGACTAAGTTTAAATATTCCACAAGAGCAGTCAGTGCTGCGAGTTTGTCTTTCATCTTTCAAAACATCATTTCTATCAAGCGTTTTGTTGCCATGGGTTAGAGTAATCCGTACCCCCCCTACCCATCTTCTTCTAGTGCCAAACTATGGGAACCAAATTTCACATTGTTGAGTTTTGTAATAGGAGGAATGCTAGGAAAACCTAGCTTCCCTTGAGGTCCGGATTCTCTGCGAGAGCCAACGACAAGTGACCAAATAAATGTGAAAAATATGGAAAGATAACAAAACGAATTTATGATGAGTGTTCCAGAGACAAAAGAATACATGAAGCTTGTCTCGAAATGGGATTACAAATGAAATGTCTAACAAAAGTAGTAAAATGAGACTAACTTTGCTAGCACTACCACAAATGTCGAGAAAAACCTATGTGGCCGCAACTTGCTTAGCACTAGACGAAAATGACGAAAACGGTTTTAAAGATTTTGGACTGGACCTTAAGAAAAGCGGCCCACGTACCCCTTTCGAGGATCAAGCCAAACGTAGTTCAATTAAAAGGTTGGAACAAGAGATCAAACTACTTGGGCGAGTTCGTCTAGTAATTGAGTGCAAGTCATTTTTCGACAATAAACCCTAAGGTTTCTAAGTCATTTTACTTAAGTGTTTTTTACGATTTCTTTTGAAGAAATCTCCTTTCGTATGATGTCTGTTTTATGAAATAGTGGAAACCAATCGTAGAGCTGAGATAACCATGTTGTTTAAGTTAATTGTTATCATTTTATATGTTTGATTCGAATTCATACGATAAAATAAGTCTTTCTTAATTTTATCGTAAAGTTTAAACGGTAACTTCGATAGTGATGAAACAAGAGCAGTTTGATTGAGACTCGAAGGTGAGAGTTCCAGAGAGTGAGACGAGAGTGCATGGTGTGGTATTGTTCCAGGTCACCTAATGGCAAGTCGGACAAAGATGATCCAATTCTCCTAATGGCGAGTTCGACGAGGTCAATCTAACTCGCCATTAGGCGAGTTGGACATGGTTGATCCAACTCGCCATCAGGCAAGTTAGACGAGGTCGTTACATTCTCCATCATGCAATTTGGACATGGTCGGTCTAGCTTGCCTGGTGGCGAGTTGGACGAGGTTGTTCAACTTGCCATCTAGACAGTTGGACATGGTCTGTCCAGCTCGCCTGATGGCGAGTTGGATGAGGGAGAGTAGGAGACTCGTGTTCGCCTTGTGGCGAGTTGGAACTAGCCTGATGGCGAGTTGGAACTAGCCTGATGGCGAGTTGGAACTAGCCTGATGGCGAGTTGGAACTGGCCTGATGGCGAGTTGGAACTAGCCTGATGGCGAGTTGGAACTAGCCTGATGGCGAGTTGGAACTAGCCTGATGGCGAGTTGGAACTAGCCTGATGGCGAGTTGGGACTAGCCTGATGGCAAGTTGGAAATAGCCTGGTGGGGAGTTAGAAATAGCCTGATGGGGAGCTGGAACGAGCCTTATGGCGAGTTGGAACTGGCCTGATGGCGAGGTGGAACTGGCCTGATGGCGAGTTGGAACTAGCCTGATGGCGAGTCGGAACTAGCCTGATGGCGAGTCGGAACTGGCCTGATGGCGAGTTGGAACTGGCCTGATGGCGAGTTGGAACAAGTCCGGATGGCGAGGTTGAACTAGCCTGATGGCGAGTTGGAATGAGCCTTATGGCGAGTTGTAACTAGTCCTGATAGTGAGTTGGAACTAGCTTGATGGAGAGTTGGAACTACCTGATGGTGAGTTGGATACAGCTGACCAACCACGCTTGCTGGCGAGCCCGGTTGCCTGCTAGCGAGGTTGATCTTCATTTATTGTAAAAAAACCTTCTGCAAGAATGATTTGCCGATATTTTCATGTTTTGAAAGAAATTCTTTTGTACCTTTTTCGGCATTTAAATATACGAAGTTTATTCTTGTATCCTATGCAAATTTATGTGGCTTATGCCGTATTGTTTCTTCGACAATTCCAACTCATATTTGGTTAAGGCACAATTTTTCGTATGATTAGCTGCTGATTTTGCCATGACCAATTTTGACCCCAACACCGCTGAACAAAACGCGGGAACACTCGAACCAAATTGGGAATGGCCTTACAAAATAATAAAACAAGTCCGACATACGAAATCACTAACATGCAAGACGTCAAAATTTTGTGAACCTGGAATGCGATGCAGCACAAGCAATACTATCACTAAACAATAGCGTCACAACAAAATGAACTACAAGACGGCTTGATCCCTTAAAGGGGTACGTAGGCAGTTCATCACAAGAAGAGAAGAGCTGCCCCCCTCCCTAAATATCCGTTCGCTCAGACTCGATATTTTTTTTATAAAAAGTAAGCAATACGGAAAACGCAGACAGGCTTACAATAAGTCTCGCTAACCTCTTATACAAAGTAACACTTCAAGGCAACAAAGAAGAAGAAGAAACATTTAAAATAACGCCCAAGAAACACCAAACAAATTTTAAAAAATATATAGCATCAGACATACTTCAACAACCGTTAAACTCTGCAAGCCCGCAAACGCTCAATCAAGAACTGCGGCAAACCAAAGAAAAACCAACATTACGAATCGCGAGACGTCGCAAACGCTTGAAAAATGCTTCTTGACAAGAAACCTTCCCAAACGAGACCCCCATCTCGGAAGCCCAAACAGTCATACGCACTAAATCCTATTCTTTGCGAAGACTCAAAACGGTAACACCTTCCACCATGCTTGTTTCTGATCACAACAAACGACTCTAACGTCCTAAACAGACAAAGCTGTATCCTCCCAAAGAGACAGCTTTCCGACATCCGACAAAAGGATAATAGCACGCTCTAAAAGAAACCTGAAACTATGGTCATCACTTCCAGACGACTTCGAAATTGTATTTGGAGAGATGCTCGATTCCCAATCAAAGCAAGTCGTATAAGTCGAAACTCATCATAGACTTCAATATCAAGAGGGAACCAGGTCAAAAAGGCTACAAGTAACGTAAGCTGAAATAGACACCGCAAACTCTAAACCGCTATTAGGCCTAGGTCATACCCTAAACCCATCACACTTGTCCCAAACATCTGAAGGCATGATAACTAACCGATACGAGATCCTAAAGCATGTCTCTTCTCCCAAATTCGAACGTTCATACAATTTTGCAAAATATATTTTTTCAAATCTTTCGCCATAAATGAACGACGAATGTGATAATTTACAAAAATTTAGGTAAGAGATGACAACTAATATTCTTCCCTCTACACAAGATCTTACGCTTTCAAAACATAACATACCGTTTATTAAAAAGGCGCAAAGCGGCATGGATGCAAAGCCACATACAGCCAGTCCCGCTAAACATGGCCGTGTGCCGGACAAGGCAAAATCAAACATAAGAAGAAAACATTAAATAAACATCCCAAAAGGGATCATAACAATACTCATCCACGAGAGACGTGACCTCTTCATCTTCCATTGTGTCACCACAGATTAAGCAGCGTCGCCTGCGCCTACCTCTACCACATCGCAAAGCTCAACGTCCATGGGATCCTTCCCCTCAAGGGTATCCGCAAGCGGCGGAAGAGTGCACTCAGAATTCAGATCAGCGAGGATTGAATCGAAATCTCCCTCACCATGAAGGTCTGGCCTCTTCAGCCTCTAGAGACGAATTTCCTTCACCCTGAAGTAGCTGGACGCCCCTTTGATAAACTATTAGGTAGATGCTGAAGAAAGTGTGATCGTTCCTCCGAATTAGAATATTGAGGTCATAGGTAATTTACCTACCCCTCTTCATCTCGGGAAGTCATCTCAATCTTTTAAGCTATTAGGTAGATGATGAAGAGAAAGAGAGAAGGGAACCAAAGGTGCAAAGACTTATACCTACAGACTTTGCAGAAGGAATCTGATCCAGTGTATTTCAAGCCCCAAAGCAAGTGTTGGAAATCAGCTTTGGTTCCTTCAAATTTTTAAAGCAAGTGTGACATAATGGTAGGATGATCCACTTTGGTATCTCTAGTAATCTCTGCAATAACCTTATAAAAATGGTGCTAAAGTGTGGTTAGTCAATAACAAATCTTAATCATAGTCCCCTTCTTGACTCAATAAAACTTTTGGAAAAACACACACACACACACATATATATATATAGCAACTAAAACTCAAAACAAATTAACAAGCACTGGCGAACCTCCCCCAGACTTAAATTACACTGTCCCCGGTGTAATTCGCCTCGGATTGTTTAGGAAAAATTAAATCATAATTCAATAGATAGGTAGAAAAAACTCGATACCAAACTCTGTGAAGAGTATCGATTGATGGTAGGCATGTGTGGTCGATCGATGTTTGCGATCCAGCGTTGACTGATGGTACCTATATAGTGTCTATCGATGGTGACTCAAACAGTCTATATAAAACAAAGTAAAGCTCGAAATAAGTAGTAGTAAAAGTAAAAACTAAATAAAAGTTTACTAAATAGTGGGTTGCCTCCCACTCAGCGATTGGTTATAGTCTTTAGCTCGGCGTTGTGAACATTCTGACTAGTAGGAAGTTGGATCAACACTTGTAAAATAAGTGTCTACATCTTCTTTGCTCTTCTGAAACCATGTACTGATGAAGTTCCTTAATGCCTCATCTCCTTTGGTTTTCCCATTCCGTGTTACTGTTATGAAAAAGTCCATTGAATGCATTCTTTTTCTAGTCTCTCAATACTGCACTGTAGCATCCTAAGTCTGGCAGATGTAGTCTCTGATAAATTTTCAAATTGCTAAGGAATATCTTCCTTCATCAGACTCTGAGAAAATGCAATCTCATCTCATCAAATTGTCCGATCAGAACGGTTTCAGAAAAGTCGCGGCCTGTTTTAGGTCATCTTATAGGCTCTAATTAAGGTCTATAATATGTGCCTAGGATATGTTTTAGAGTATTTACAGGTCCAGGGACGTTTTGGAGATACTTGGAGCTTTTGAAGCATTTAGAGGAGAAGAATATGTAGCTGACTATTGAAGGTGTCGAAGTACAAGCATGTCGTCGATCGACGACACGACCTTGGAATCGAACGATGATGAAGTCTAAGGTCGATCGATGCTGCGCACTTGCCATCGATCGACGCCCTACTCGTAGATAGCCGGCTGAAAAGCCCATGTCCAAAAGAAAGAAGACAAAAATACCTTGGATGAGTTTTGACCTATATTTTAGGGTATTTATATTTATCCACATGTATTGAGAGCATGCAAGTGTGTGCTTGTGTGGGCAAGTTGCAAGTACAATCTTAGCCAAGGTTTGACAAAACCCACATAGCTTTATTGTTTTATGATTTAGGGGAGAAGATTCATAACTCCTTAGGGAGATTTGTATTGGAACCCCTATATTTTAACTATGCATTCTATTCAGATTATTTTTTTTTTGATTATGTCTGAGTAGTCATCAACTAGGTTTATGGTTGTATGATAGCAAACATGGATTAGCCCAAAAGTAAGATTTCTACAAAGTCAATATCCATCAATTGAGTTGTGCTTAATGCTTGCATTCTAGAGTAGCTAACTAGATCTTAAAAGTAGGACATTGACGACTATGAGAGTAGGTTCTGTGCCAGAATAGACCACGTTGAACTAGGCTATTAGGTGCGTTCGAGAGCTGGTCTAACAAATCTGGTGGACTTATCAAATCTTGTTTACACTTCCTTCTGATTTCACCATCGATCGACATCAGACCTTCACCGTCGATCGATGGTTTTTCCTTTTGCTCGCATACAAGAGTTGGAGTTAAAAGGGTCAGAATAGTTAATATTACATTTCTAGAATATTTACATATCTATGCTTCCTATCCAGTATAATCCACTAAGCTTGAAACCGTAGAACTAGCATATTAACATTTGCATCAAGTTAGTTTACTAGAATATTTTAATATTTGCATTATTAGCATATTTTCATATTGCATATCTACGCCTTGAAGAATAATATTTCCTTAACTGATTGTTTGCCAACCTATATAAATATATATATTCACCTAGCTTAATCTTTAGTAATAAGAAATCTATTGTATGTCATAGCTCTTCGTGGATTCGATCCCTAAGTACTACACCTGATCACTTTTAGCAAGAATATTATTTTTGTGTTAAAGACTATGGTTAATTTAATAGTTATTTGTTTAGGATATTTATATCCTGCTTGAACAATTAAAACACGCACGTCAAATTTGACGTCATTGTCGGGGATCATTGATCACCATTATATTTAATTACTAGGATTTAGTTTATGTTTGTTACTTCATTAAAGTTACTAAATTTTCTTTTCCTTGTTTTTCAGGTGCAAGCAAAGAAACACCAGGACCAATAAAGGACAAGAACTACTATTCTTAGACCCCGATTTAATCAAACGTACGATCTGCAAAAAGAGATGGCACGCATCGATCGACAGCAACAACTCTGCGTCGACCGGCACATCTTTTCGGACAGAATCGACCAACATTAGAACTCAAGCATATACCAACACTTATCACAAACCGAAGATCGATAGCACATTATCTGCATTGAATGACAAAAGCCAACGAGTTCAGATGATTGTGACATTGATATTGACTCGGGGTGAGGATTGGAACCTGCATGACCAAGATAGTCATCAGCTTAATGCAGCAGGTCAAAAGATAGACGATCAGGGGGCTGTAATCCCTGATGCAGAAGTAGAATCATACGCTGCAGCAGCTCAACCTAAAGCTAATGCCCAAGTTGCTCAGATAACACTGGCTGACTACAACCGTCCAGACCAGTTCTACACCAACAGATCCGCCATTCGCCCTCCATGTGGAGCACTGGCTGACTACAACCGTCCAGACCAGATTTTCAGAGGAATGATTTTGAAACCAAGCCTGCCTTCTTCTGACTTGTAGCGCAGACACCTTACCATGAGTTACAACATGAGCACCCTATGGGTAATCTGGAGAAAATCGAGGATCTAGTGACTGAAATCAAAGCCAATGGAATCCCTAGGTACTATCACTTTTGTAATCTCTTCAAGTACTCACTTGCTGGAGAAGCTTCTTATTGTCTTAAGCAGTTACAACCATGATCTTTGACATCCTGGAATGAAATCAAGAATGCTTTCTTGCGCAAAGGAGTGGCTTTAACCAGGGTTCACAGCTAAAGCCCTTCAACAACAACATGACTAATGGATCATGCTAGTACCAGAATCCTCCTCGAGACACCCAAGAAAGCAAGATTGAAGCAATGGTTGACAGAGTTTTAGAGGGACATCAAAAGATGAATATGGAGTTCAAAGGAAAGATAGATGGGCTGTACCTCAATCTCAACCCCAAGTTTGAGAACCTCAGCACCCATGCGAAGAAGCTAGAGAATCAATTGTGGCAAACAAGTGAAACAATCAGCAGACATGAGAGCCTGATCAAGGAGAAAATTGAACCTATACAGAAGCACCACGTTAACGCATTAATTGATGATTATTTTTGGCAAGAAGTTAAGAGCGAAGAGCTCCAAGAAGGAGATTCTCGTGTGGAAAGTTTAATGTCATTTGGCAGTTTGCATTGGTTTCGATCGCAACCAACCAAAGAGCATCGATCGACAGGAAATCATGCAACATCAGTGGCTTCGTCCGAATCGACTAATGACGATCAACACCTACCTGTGAAATTCAATCGACAGAGTGATAGAGGGATCAATCGACATTGCGATCTGAGCCTCGATCGACAGATGAGGAAGCCGGTTTAACTACCAACATCATTGAAAGTTTTATTGTGCGTCCAACCAGAACGGTTTCAGAACAGTTCATTGACACATCTGAAAGTATGGATATTGATAGAGAAGATGAGGAATGCTCCAAGAGGAAGCATAAGATCCCCAAACATCTATGTAGAGAAGCAAATGAAAAAGAGATGGAGAGCTTTGCCAAAAGAATCCACAAAATTCCTTTAGATACCCTTTTTGATGAAGCTTATTATACTCACAGGTTGTGGATGTTTTTCAGGGAAACAAGGGTGATAGACAATGATATAGAAAAGTCATGTTCAATCATCTCAGAGAAAAGATGAAACAGAGAACTTGCCTAAAGAAGAAGAATAATCCTGGAAAGTTTTTGATTCCATGCTTCATCAAGGAAAACAAATACCCCAACGCCCTCTGTGATACTGGATCATCAGTGAGCATTATGCCAATAAATATGGCAGGGGATCTGAACCTGAAAGTGGAACCCTCCAATGATTCTTTCACATTTGTAGACTGCTCAAAAGTGACTACAGGAGGGATGGTAAAAGATGTTCCAGTGCAGATCAACAACACCTTAGTACCAGTAGACTTCCATATGATGGATATTAAGATATATTGGAACTCTTCACTATTACTTGGAAGAGCATTCATGTATATTGTGGGAGCTAACTGCGATATGAAGTTAAACAGGTTGTATATATCTCTAATTGATCAAAATATTTTTATGAATCTGTCAAGAATAAGAACAAGACTACTCTGATGGAATTGTGTGATAATGCATAACTTTGGCCACATGCTTCTGAGATTATGACTTTGATGAAGAGTCGGAAGATGGAGCATCGATCGACACCGAGCCCATACTATCGATCGACACATATGCGGTTCAGCAATCGCTCGACAACCACCCATAGTTATCGATCGACACTCACACTCCAGAATCGGTCAACACTACCACACAGATGGTAATTACAACACAGCCTACCCCGAGTATGAAGACCACTATAGAGAGGAAGAGATGACTGAGTGATGTGGTATTGCTATGGAAGAGGCTGGTGTTTTTAATATATCCCATAAATTTGGGAATACGAAATCAATCGACGACAACCCTACACCAACGATCGATACTGACCATGAAGCAGCAACCAAAGAAGATTCAGCTACAGAATGGTAGAAGGCATATGGTTATTTATAACTCAAGGACTTCATTATTATGAGAGATCCAAACGGTCACACAAGAGCTATGGATGGTAGACTGCTTAATGTCACGAGAAAATATATTGCAGACATACTTGCCATGGCAAATGGACCTGGAAACCTTTCCGCACAACAGTCTGGTTATCGAGCATTGATCGACACTCACCATACACCATTGTTCGACACTGTCCAGTATGCAAAGGATACGATGAAGATGACAGAGAGGAAGAGATAGATATTGGTAACCTTAGACCAGATGAGTTTGGTGTTTTCAGAGACCGAGAGGGACATGCACGTGCTATTGATGGTAGACTCCTACATTTGTCCAAGGAAGATGTAGCAGATTCCCTTATTTTGGCTAATGGATCGGATAATATATTTGGACAGCAGCGGAGGCCATTGATCGACACAGCCATCTGGGCATCGATCGATATTGGTGAGCAGAGACATGAGCTCATCCGTACTGATCCAAACACAGTCAAGCAACCATCGATCGACACGGCCATCCGGGCATTGATCGATTGGCGTTATGAGCAAGGTACGAGATCCTTTGATACTAAAGGCAACAAACTTTTCCACTAGGAAAAGAAAGATGAATATGGAATATACAGAGATGAGTATGATAATGCACGAGCTACAGATGGAAGGGTAGTGAATATGCAAGCTGATGACATTAGAGCAGTTCTAGAGAGAGCTAATTTTTTTTTAGCAGAGCTACATATGTTTACCAGAACATGCGACAAGGATCGCTATGTCTAAGAAGGTTCAACAGACATGCATCAAAGATGAAATTGATGATATTGTGAATGCGATCTACATAACTCAAGATATGTTACTGGATGATTTTTGATGAGATTGATGATATTGTGAATGCGACATGTTCAATGAGATTGCATTTTCTCAGAGCCTGATGAAGGAAGATATT
Source organism: Moricandia arvensis (assembly GCA_905132765.1). Lineage (NCBI taxonomy): Eukaryota > Viridiplantae > Streptophyta > Magnoliopsida > Brassicales > Brassicaceae > Moricandia > Moricandia arvensis. Next base: position 20,835 of record CAJHQP010000410.1, on the reverse strand, counting down.
TCTCAGCCATTGGAGGATTTATCAGAGACTACAACTGCCAAACTTAGGATGCTACAGCGCAGTATTGAGAAAATTGAAACAGGAATGCATTCAATGGCCTTTTTCAGAACAGATACAAGGAATGTGAAAAAACATAAAAGATGAGGCATTGAGGAACTTCTTCACCACATGGTTTCAAAAGAGCAAAAAAGATGTAGACACTTGTTTTCCAAGTGTTGATCCAACTTCCTACTAGTCAGAGAGTTCAGAACAGTGAGCTAAAGATTATAACCAAGCCCTCAGTGGGAGGCAACCCACTGTTTAGTAAGCTTTTATTTCGTTTTTATTGATACTAATACTTATTTCAAGTTTTACTTTTATTTAATTCACCATCGATCAACACCATAGAGGCACCATCAGTCAACAATGGATCCCGACCATCGATCGACCACACATGCCTACCATCGATAGATACTCTTTACATAGTCTGGTATCAAGTTTTTCTACCTATCTATTTACTTATTATTTATTTTTTCCTAACCAATCCGGGGTAGATTACACTAGGGACAATGTGATTTAAGTCTGGGAGAGGTTTGCTAGTCTATTTAAGTTGTTTTGAGTTGTATTTGCTATATATATATAAGTTCTTCAAATAGTTTTATTGAGTCAAGAAGGGGACTATGATCAAGATTTATTATTGACTTACAACACTTTAGCACCATTCTTAGAAGGTTGTTGCAGAGACTAAGGATACTAAAGTGGATCGTCCTGCCACTATATCACACTTTCTTAGAAATTTTGAAGGAACCGAAGCTGATTTCCAACACTAATCCTGACATTATCTGCTTAGTTTGGGGCTTGGTATACATTGGATTTGTTTCCTTCTGCAACTCTGTAGGTACAAAGCATTGCACTTTTGGTTTCCTTCTCTCTTTCTCTTCAGCATCTACCTAATACCTTAAAATATTGAGATGACGTCCCAAGATGCAGAGGGGTAGGTAAATTACCTGTAACCTCATTATTCTAATCCGGAGGAACGATCACACATCGTTGGAAGCGAGGGGTAGGTACATAACCGATTATCCCACTATTCGCATACAACTTTGCCCGAAAAGCAAAATAAAAGAAAAAAAAAGAAGAAAGGGAAAAGAAAAGAAAAGAAAAGAAAAGAAAGAAAAAGAAGAGGAAAATCAAAAATGAGATGGCAAGATGGACTGTATCAGCATCATTGTCCATTGAGTTTGAGATCTAGAAAGATTCAAAGAGAAAGGGAGGACAAAGGAATCAGAGAAGACTTTGTGCCTAGTTATTCAGATACTTGCAGAGGTAGAGTCCATTTGTCCTTTGTCGATACTCCCAAGGTAAAGCCAAAACTTTATTTTATGCAAAGAAATGAAATCAGTAGAGGGGTTAGTAAGACTAGTATTTGCTAAGTTGTTGGTAGACTGGATTTGGTTGCTATACTAGGATAGGGTATATAAATTTTCTCTGTGATTGACTTGATAGGATGTGTTTGCAATGGAGTAAGGTGACAATTATACTTAGACATTATGTGAATCTCCACTTTTCAAATCTCTTTCACAGGCTTAGTTTGCTTGAGGACAACCAAAAGGTTATTTTGGGGGAGTTGATTTCTTTACACTTTATTTTATGAAAAGAAATGAAATCAGTAGAGGGGTTTGTAAGACTAGTATTTGCTAAGTTGTTGGTAGACTGGATTTGGTTGATATACTAGGATAGGGTATATAAATTTTCTCTGTGATTGACTTGATAGGATGTGTTTGCAATGGAGTAAGGTGACAATTATACTTAGACATTATGTGAGTCTCCACTTTTCAAACCTCTTTCACAGGCTTAGTCTATCCCTAAGTACTACACCTGATCTCTTTTGGCAAAAGTATTAGATTTTGTATTAAAGAGTAGGGTTATTTTGATAATGATTTGTGTAGGATATTTTTACCCTGCTAGAACAACTAAAACACCCACGTCAAAGTACCTAAAACAAAAATAAAAACCTAGACTACTTCTATTAATCATGTCTAGTAGTGAATCCCATGCTACCCGTCAAGGGCGGCAAATTTGATATCTCTCAAATTACACCATAGAAAATTTCTCTCTCAAATAAGAGGTTTGGTTGTAGTACTTAGGGATTGAATCCACATGGAGAACTTCCACACAATAAAATTTTGAACTCAAGATAAAGCTAGGCAATAAATATTAAACATCAAATAGAGCAATAAACAAGTAAGTCAGTTGGCTGTAAAGTATATGAGAAAATAGATAGACTTAGGTTTTCATGCAACCATAATTATGAGTTATAGATGCTAAGGGTGTGTGTTGAACCGTCCTAGATTTTGAATGGAAGTAAGATATCCAGCACTCGCTGCGAGTCTAATCAGATTACTACGTCCTATGTTTCAGCTCTCGCATGCGAAAAAGGAATGAGTGTCTATCGATACTATAGAGTGTTGATTGATACTTCCTTATGCAAGCATTAAAGTCCTAATCGATATGTTCACTAGGTGAACTAAACCACCTCTTGCATGCATCTAACAACATAGTTCAGCATAATTATTATCAGGTAATGAACCTAATCTTGTAGTTGTCAATTATCCTAAGTTCGGGTTCTAGTTAGCTATTCTAGAAGACAAGAAGTTAGATAAATTATGTTGAAGGATCCTAATAATTCACCCTAGCTTTTATATGTTTCGGTAATTTATCTAAACCTTAATAAACCCTAAATCTAACAAAGAAAAATGTGTGGCCATATGTAGAAGAGATAGGAGTTGTGTGGCGTCATAGAGGAGAGAGAGAGAGAGAGAGAAAGAGAGAGAGAGAGAGAGAGAGAGGATGTGTGGCAACATTGGGGAGTGATAGAGGCTGTGTTGTGACATGGGGGAGCAAGAGAGGCTGTGTCACGACATGGGAGTGAGGTAGGCTGTGTCGTGAATTGATGGTATTGGGTCACCATCGATCGATTTTGCATTCCAGGTTCCATAGGATCCTGTGAAATTTCCAGCCTCCTCTAGCGCAAGAGCACGGTACTCGTTTGCTTCTTCTTCAAAATATGAAGCGTCGTAATCTGGGTTAGCCATCTCACGATATGCCGTCCAATGTAGATTATGTCTTCTTCGTCATGTCCTTCGCATGACCGTCGACCGATTTTGATGATGGGTGATGTAGGTTTTATTATGCACTTTAAATTAACCTTAGAAGCTACTTTTACTATCTAAAATAAGAGGTTCGATTGTAGTAATTAGTGATCGAATCCACAGGAATCATGGGCACACAATAGACTATAGATGATTAGATTAAGCTAGGCAGATAATGTTAAGTAATAGTAGACAAGTAAGCAGGTGATTGGTTTGAGAACATAAGATGAAATAGCTAGGTCTAGGGATTTATAAATCAATAGATTCAAAATAACAATCAAGGATGCTATGGGTTTTCTAGATCAAATTCTAGAACTCGAATTCAATAAACAAGTAATCCAGCTCTCGCATGGAATTACTAATCAGATGCCTAAGTTCTATGTTAGCTCTTGTATGCAAACAAGGATCAAGCATCGATCGATACAAATGCTTGGTATCGATCAATGCTACCTCAGACAAGCATTAACACATATATCGATAATGTTGAACTAGATCGTAGACTAACTCTTGTATGGTCCTAGATATCTTATCAACACAGGGCTCGGTTCCGTTAATTAATTGCACTCTTGTTCCTCTTAATTGTCCTATAATTCTTGGTTCAAGTAATCAGTCACACTCTAGTGCTATTCCACTACTCTAGATCCTACTATTACAATCCACCCTGGTGTAGAGATCTATAGATAACATAGCAATCCTATGACTATCAGTTTGACAATAAGAACATGAAATCCCTAAACCTAACATGATGACTACTCAGACATGATCTTTGTCACAGAAATCATAGATGAATAGAATAGATATAGAATAGGAATCAAATAAATAACCAAAGGAGTTCCAGGAGAACTCTTAAGGAGTTCATTTCTTCTATCCTAACCCTAGAACAATAGATAGAATAAAGCTTAGCCGTCAACAATGGATTAAAAAATTATATAAATTATGTCTAAACTCGTCCAGGGTATTCTAGTAAATTGTCGTGGCTTCTGGGTTTTAGTCGGCCATGAAACAAGTCGGGCCTGTATTCTGGGATCACCATCGATCGACACCAAGGCTTGGCCGTCGATCGACACTCATTGATCTTCTCGACAGACTCCTCTAGCGGGGCACACAAACCACCCTTCAATAAATTGGGCATAACTTTAGATCTAATCGTTAGACGGACCTCAAACCGGTGGCATTAGAAAACTAACTCAAAGATATATTTTGTGTCCACATATTATAACAATATAACCATGGGAAGATCTTCATCTGTAGATAAACGTCTGACGCATCTGTGCAGTTTTGCATCTCAAGCAGCTCCAGAATCACCAAAGTACTCCAGAACATACCTGAACCTGGAAATACTCTTAAACATACTCCAAAAAATACATAATCGACTCTAATAGGGCTGATCTCATGGCCCACAATAGTGGTTATTATCAGGCCCATCAAACTCCCCCAGACTTAACCTTTTGCTTGTCCCAAAGCAATCAAGCCCGTGAAGAGGTTTTGAAAAGCGGAGACTCACATAATGTCTAAGTATAACTATCACCCTACTTTGTTGGAACCACATCATGTCAAGCCAATCACCGAGAAACTTTATTACCCTATCCTAGTTATAGAATCCACATCCATTCTACCAACAACTTTGCAAATACTAGTCTGACTCACCCCTCTACTGATTTAATTTTTTTGTATAAAATAACATGCAGGCTTTACCATGGGAGTATCGATCAAATGACACATGACCTGGTAACAGCTCTTGTAGAAGCTTCCCATAGCACATTGACCTTGGTAAAAGTTTGTAGACTTCCTTTGCAGCACATCCTATACTCAAGACTTCCCTCATAACATCACTAAGGAACCGGTGACAAGAAATCTGCATCTACCTTCTTTTTCTTTACTTCTCATGGTCCTTCCCCCAGACTTAGGCTTTTCAATCACATGTCACTCTTAATCTGGAGAGTGTCAATCCATGCTAGTATACTCGTGTCGATCGACGCTAATGCTGGTGCTGTGGTTTCGGGGTTTAAATCAGATGCAGGTGCTGGATCTTTAGACGGCTCTTACATGAAATAAACCCCTCAATTCTGATCTTTTCCACAAGATAGTAGAAGACATTTTGATCGACACTAGTAAGGCACATCTTATTCTTCTTGAGATCACAAACTGGCCCCCACTGTAGCCATAAAGGCTCTTCCAAATATTAGAGAAGATTCTCGACCTGATTTGATTCCCAAAACATGAAAGTCAACAGGGACAGTGCATTCACCTATCTCTACTTTAACATTCTTGATCTTGCCTGCTGAGTTTACATTGGAGTTATCCACGAAGGCGAAACTATCTGAGAAGGTTCCACATTTAATCACCAACAGTTCAGCAGTATCCTTGGCCATGATGCTGACTGTAGATCCAGTATCACAGAGGGCGTATGAGAAATTTGTGTAATGTATACATCATGGAATTAAAAACTTCCCAGGATCGTGTTCCTTCTTCAGTGTCTTCTTGGATATACGGATGACCATACTAAACATCATTTCAATGTCCTTATCTTTCTCCTTGCTCTCTCTGAAGAAATTACCAAGTATGTACTGGTGATATGCATCCTCAAAAGACATATCCTTAGGAACCCTCTTCACTCTCTTTTGAAATCCAACAAGTTCAGCCTTGTTAGCATATCTTCTGAGGTGTCTGGGAAAATATGGTTCTCTATATTTCAATCTCTTCTTTGGACTTCTTTCTTTTGCTGCCGGCCTTTTCCATGACAGATTTATGTTCGTCCAGCTGGTGTTGATCGATATATGGTGTGTACCGTTGATCGACACTGTCAACGAAAGAGGTTTCAGTTGGGATCAATTGCCCTAGTTCTGGTGAATCTACATCCTGCTGATTGGTGTTCATTGTTGGCCTTTATGAAGAGCGGTGTGCATTAGTACTTGCCATGGGCGGGTGTCGATCGATACTCAGCTGCTGTTGTTGATCGTTGCTCACCCGTTTATGTCGATCGATGCCGTCCTGTTGGTGTCGATTGACGACGTTCGTTTTAACACAGTACGGTCTGGGAGGATGCGGGTGTCATGTGGTGAAGTCTAACTGGTTCTGAATTCTCACCGTTCCTACGTGCTTTTCTATGGGCATCAATCGAGGCTCATCTGATGGTGTCGATCGCACCACTTCGAGCTGCCTAAAGGAATATAACTTTCGACTAGAAAAGCAACTTCTTCCAGCTTCTCATGCTCGATTATTTCCTAAAGTTATTATCTAAGATGCCATCAACCTGATGCCTCTTGCTCTCCTAAGCTCTCTCTTTAACCAGAGTTTCTTGCTTCTTCACGACTTCTGTTGTCTAAAAAAACTGGGTGTCTAGCATCATGACATGGGCGTCCAAGGCTTCAAATTTTCCATTCACCTCTTTGTGGATAAAATCCAACCTCAGATTTAAGTATGCACTTGTCTTCTGCTGAATTTCTATTACTTTTTCGATCATAGATTTCATCCTCTAAATATGGCCCTGAAAACTGATTTCATTTATATGAATCTAGTCCTCTTCTGCAGCCTGTTCCACCAACGAGACTTCATGTACATAACCTGTTTTGGCCTCGGCCTCAATGATCTTATCATTATTCATAACACCTGATTGCATCCTGTGAGTATCCATATTCCCTGATAATGTTGCTAGAAACAAAGTTCTGAATCAGAGTCTAAGCTTCCTTTGGATTACTGGTCTTAAAGTTCCCTTCGCTTGCCTGATCCAGAGTCATATGATATCAATACCTTTGCAGAAGAATCCCAGCAATTGAACCTTCGTGAAACCATGATGTGGACAGTCTTTTTGGTACCCCCTAAATCTGTCCCAAGAGCTTCTAACCCTTCAGTACGTCCATGAGAGAATGTCAAAATATTATCTCTTAGCTCCTCGGTCTCTGCATCATCAAAAAGAATTACTCAAAACTCAGTCTTGACATCATCCTAGGTAGTGAGAGATCCTTGTGGTAGAAGTTTAGCCAAGCAACTGCATTCCCAGAGAGAAAATACTTAAATAACTTGCAGAGGAGATAGTCTGTAGTTCCTTCATGCTCTGGGATGCTAAACAAAAAATCCTCTAGTGTTTCAATGTGGTCCATGGGATCTTCATGGGGAAGGCCATGAAAGGGTGCTCGCTCACATGAGTGAATTATTCAGCTCTTATCTGGCCGTCGATCCCCTGGATTTCTCGAGGTTGAATTGTAGGCCTCTTAACATACACTTGAGTAGGCCTAATCAACTTTGGCTATCGATCGATGTGCAGGGATTACAGCCCCCTGTGCATCTAATTTCTGACCTGCTGCATTACACAGATGACCCTCAGGGTCATGCAGGTCTCCATTCCCATCCCTAGTCAGAATGAGTGCTGCAACCATCTCTACTCGCCGGTTATTGTCGATCGATAGTATAGTAGAAGTGTCGATCTATATTCATCCAAGAGTGGTGTCGATCGACGGAGAAGTGTTGTTTTCGATCAATGCTAGAGGTTTCTCTCAGCGGATGGTGCGTTCACTAGCTGCTGCGTCTGAGAAAAGTAAGTCTTTTTTCCTCTTTTCTCTTGGTACTGCTCTGTATTCACCTGAACTACAAAAAAAAATTATGTAAGTAACTAAAACAAAAAATAAAAACCTAGATTAAACCTATTAATCAAGTCTAATGGCGATCCTCTCTCCCCTACAACAGTGCCATATTTGATGTAGCATTTATTATGCACTTCAAATTAACCCTATAAGCTACTTTTACTCTCTCAAATAAGAGGTTCGGTTATAGTACCTAGGGTTCGAATCCACAGGGAGCGTGGGCACACAATAGACTATAGATGTTTACATTAAATTAGGCGGACAATGTATTAAAGAAGTAATAGTTGAAAAGTAAGCAGGTGATTGGTTTGATAAAAATAAGACGAAATAGCTAGGTCTAGGGATTAATCAATCAATAGATTCAAAACAAAAATCAAGGATGCTAAGGGTTTTATAGATCTCTAGAACTCGAATTCAATAAGCAAGTAATCAAGCTCTCGCATGCAATTACTAATCAGATGCCTAAGTTCTATGTTCCAGCTCTCGCATGCAAACAAGGATCAAGCGTCGATCGATACCAATGCTTGGGTATTGATCGATTCTACCTCAGACAAGCATTAACATACACGTCGATAATGTTCAACTTGATCCTAGACCAACTCTTGTACGCGCCTAGATATCTAATCCACACAGCGCTTGGGTTCAGATAATTAATTGCACTCTCGTGCCTCTCAATTTTCCTATGATTCTAGGTTCAAGTAATCAGTCACACTCTCGTGCTATTCCACTACTCTAGATCCTAGTATTACAATCCACCCTGGTGTCGAGATCTATAGATAACCTAGCAATCCTATGACTATCAATTTGACATAAAGAACATGAAATCCCTAACCTAACAGGATGATTACCCAGACATGATCTTTTTCACAGAAATCATAGATGAATAGAGTAAATATTGAATAAATATAGATTATAATATAGAATATAAATCTTCTCGACAGCTTCCTCTCGCAGGCAGACAGACCACTCTTCAGTAAATTGGACATAACTTTAGTTCTAACCATCATATGGACCGTAAACTGGTGGAATTGGAAAGCTAACTCAAATATCTATATTGTGTCCAAAAATGAGCACCATCGCACCATGGGAAGATCTCCATCCATAGATAAACTTTTGACGCATATGCGCAGTTTTACATCTCAAAAGCTCCAGAATCACCAAGTACTCTAGAACGTACCTTAACCTGAAAATACTCTAAAACATACTCCAAACCTATATAATAGAATCTAAATAGGGCTGATATCTTGTCACAATAGTGGTAAATATCAGGCCTTATCAATTGATACCGATCAATTCTAAAGGGTGGCTTTGTGCAGGTTTTGTATGTAAGGCCCATCGACCGATACCATTGGTTTGGTATCGATTAATGTTGTGTCCGCAGACTCCTCATCTTGGTCGTAATTTCAGAATCATGTAGAAATTAAGCTTGGATCATCACCCAATTATATCAGAGTAGCCTTGTTCTTGACTTCAATAGGTTCGTAAAAGTTGTTTGGATCAATCAAGGATAGATACAATCTGTTTGTCTTCATGTCGCAGATAAATCAAACTGTGGACAAGAATGCTCGTCCAAGGAGTAAGGAAGAGTTTTAGTCAATCTTTACATCCATCACATGGAAGTCTACTGGGACTAAGGCGTTGCAAATGTTCACTGGGATGTCTCTGGCTATTACCTCTGAATTCACCTTGGAAAAATCCACAAAAGTAAATGAATCACTGGAAGGCCCCACTTTCAGGCTCAGCATCTCTTCCATTGTTCTAGGCATGATGCTGACTGCTGATCCAATATCGCAGAGGGCATTGGGATACTTGTTGCCTTTGACAGAACATGGAATCACAAACCTCCCATGGTCACTTTTCTTCTTGAGAGTGATCCTCTGTTATGCTTCTCCCTAAGGCCATTGACATGTGCTCTATGTCCTCTTACGTCTCTTTGGATTCCCTGAAAAACTTCCACAATCAATAAGTATAGTACGTTTCATCAAATTGAGTTTCTAAGGAATTTTAAAAACTCTTTTGGCAAAGCCATCCATCTTGTCAGTTGCTTAACTGTGCAAATGTTTAGGAATCTTCTACTTCCTTCTGAGGTATTTTCTGTGGACTTTTCAACAATCATTGGCTAAGGTGTATTAGAGTTCTGTTATGGAGTCACCATAATTGTATGTCTGACAAACAACCTTGCATTCAGACTTGGTAGGCGTACTGGTTTTGCAGTTGGAGACCGTCGATCTATGTTGATTCCTCGACATCGATCGATGTTTGAAGACTCACACGAAGCTACAACCTCTGAAGGTTCCGTCGATGGATGCTCAGCAATGGGTGTCGATCAACACCAGTGTGAACTGCCGAAAGACATAGCAGTTTCCACTTGGAAATGTCCTTCTTGGAGCTGTTCCCTCCTCATCTCTAGCCAAAAATCATCCCCTATCAATGCACTGACGTTGTGCTTATGACTAGCTTCCTTTTCTCCTTAGTTAGGGTGTCATGTCTCTGAATGCCTCACTTTCCTGGACCACTTGATTCTCCAACTTCTTTACATGAGTGTTGAGGGTCTCAAACTTTGTGTTTAGGTTGATATACAGAACATCTCTCTTTACATTGAAATTCACAATCATCTGCTGCTGCTACTCCAATACTTTGTCAACCATAGCTTCTAACTTGCTATGTGAATTCTTATTGTAGTTGCTCATGTTGCCACCATAGATTTTTCTGTTGTAGCCCTGATTTCCTTGTCTTCAGAAACCGTTTCCACCAAAAAAATTCACATAATCTTCTACTTCTTCTTCCATTGCTTTCACTTCTTCCTTCCTGAGAAACGTCTAAACACCGTCCAGCTTTGCTTTGACTTCATCTATCTGCTCCTTGCTCAAAGATGGAGCTGATTTATTCCTCTCATAATCAGTGTTTTTGGTGCTATTGCTAGATGTCATGTTTTCAATTAGCTGTGTTGCTTCTTCTGGACTCCTAGTGGTGAAATTCCCTTCACTAGCTGTGTATAAAGCCATCTGGTACTGCAAATCAATACCTCTGAAGAAGGGGCTAAGTAGCTGCACCTCGTTGAAATCGTGGTGTGGGCAGTCTCTGGTAGGAGTTGAATCTAAACCAAGAGCTTCAAAATGATTCTCCAGGTACATGTTATAATTTAGCGATTCTGCTTCTCAAGTCCTCTTCTCGCACATCATCAAAGAAATTACATAGGAATGCATTCTTGATGGCTGTCAAGGATGTCTGAGACCCTGGTGGTAGCTGTTTAAGGCAATGTGAAGCAACGCCAGCAACTCAGTACTTGAAGAGCTTACAAAACAGATAATCTGTAGGGGCTATATTGGCTTTAATAGCAGATACAGGATCCTCAAACCACTCCAGATGTTCCCTCAGGTGCTCATGTCACGATCCTTTGGAGGGTGTCTGCACAATAAGTGTGAAAAGGACGGTTTGATATCAAAGTTGTTCCTCTGGAAAGCTGGAAGATGAATAGCAGATCTGTTAGCATAGAACAGGTCTGAACGATTGTAGTCTACTAGGGTCCGTTGAGCCGCTTGGGCATTAGCTTTGGGTCGAGCTACTGCAGCATTTGCTTCTACTTTTGGTTCAAAGATTCCAGCCCGTTGATCATCAATTCTCTGACCTGTTGCATTACGTAGATGACCTTCAAGGTCATACAAGTCTCCTCTTCAATCGTGGACCACAACTAGAGTCGCAACCATCTGATCTTGCGAACTACCGTCTATCGATGTCGTGTTGGTGTTGTCGATCGTATGTATACCAAGCCCAGAACAAGCAAATATAGTTACTTAGTTTGGAGGTTAGCTTTGGTTCCTTTAGAAGTTCTTAGCAAGTGTGGGTGTTACATGATAATTAATCTACTCAGCTTTTCCCTTCAATCTCATAATGGTGGTAGAAATTGGTACAACAAACTGTTCCAGAAAAATGTTATGGTCTATAACTAACTTCTAACTTTTGACTCAATAAAACATTTATAAAAAAATTTAGATAAACGTTAGTAAGGAATAAAACATCAAAAATGACATGTGGTGTTAGTAACTACCTCCCCCAGATTTGAATAACAATGTCTAAATGTTAAATTAGCCTGAAATTGGCGGGATGAAATAAATAGAAATTTAAATAATTGGGTGTTAATACTCAGGAACTCGTACCTTCCTGTCCAAGTCTCCATTGATCAACGGCGACAAAGGACCATCGATCGATGGTTGACGGACAGCACGAACTCGTTAGCATGTAACAGTAATAATTGCCTAAGATCCCCTCATTCTTATAATCTATCTTTGTGTTAGCTCTGTTAGATACTCAAAAATCATATTAAAGCAGCAAGCAATAATAATAAACATGAGTCCAATAAATATCCAACAGAAGAAAAAACATAATAAAACATGTCATGCCCGAGCCTGAAGTAAAAATAGAAGGGAGGAGAGAAAAAATGTAAATTACTCCTCGTCGGTGGTATCCATGTCCATCTGGCGTGGTGGTGCTCGATCTGCTGGTGGAGACCTCGCCCTGGTACGCGGACGGCTGAAACAATGGAACCTAATCATAGCCTCCAACCTACTCCATATAGTCTGAAGTTCTCCCACCACGAATCGCTGGAAGTCTCCGTGATCGTGAGTGGGAATCTCTGGAATCTGCGGGGAAGCTGGTAAAGGCGGTGGAGGTGCTGCTGCCTGGTCCTCAGCAGGTGCATGTTCTTCTCTGAGTCCTCCTTTGCGCCGGATACAGACAGGTGCAGTGCGGACGAGGCGTTCTTCTGGCCTGAACTTGAGGCGTGTATGGGTGTCAGAAAAATCTGTCACCCTAGACACCAGGAGCTCTATCAAATGGGGACCCGCCTCATCTATAAAGGACCACAAGCATCCTTCCTTCAGCCACCTTGCCCTGTAAGGTGAGCCTCATCTAAATACTCGAACTCAGACTCAACGGAGGCTTCCTGAAGGCTGATATCAAGGTGTAGAAAGATGGGTGTCAGGAGGCTCCCTACAATCTCCTTCTTCGTGCCGGATCCCTTGAAGGGTTTCCCCTTTAGGGATACTAAGTTCTCAACAAAAATGGCTCCCATGTTCGCCATCTGGTTGCTCATGGGCGGTCAATGGCCTCGTCTTCGAACTCAACCAGGCCATTGACTCATACAGCAGTGTAAGCTTTGAGCTCCATCTTGCACAACAATGTGTTGGCAAGGATCTTCAGAAAGTAGTACGGGGACGGGTGGCAAACATCTGTATGCATGGCAGCGCTGGAGTCGAAATGGCATGTGCCAATGAGCCCCCAAAAGGCAGTCTGACCAGGGAACGGAGGGATGGTGCAGCCGAGGTACTCTTGCTAAACCCGTAGATGCGGCAGTGATTAGGGATGGTGATGTTATACCTGATGCCCCTGATCATGAAGGTCAAATAGGCCTCGGTCGCCCTCTTTTCCCTTGAGAGCTGTGGCCATGAACTTGCGGACAAGGTTGGGGTAGAATGGCACAGTAGCTATGGTCCCCATTCCAAGCACCCTCATCTTGTTGCAGACGTCAGATCGGAGGCCCCAACTTTGTCAGAACGTCTTTGTCGATGAACCTGGTCGGCTCGATAGAAACGCCTTGCCAGGGTTATAGTAAAGGCTATCATAGTCGTCCCAGTCTTGGGACACGGCTCTGTGGGTGCACGCCCTCGAGGCTACAGCAGCCTTGCGGTCTGGGTAATCCTCAAATGTGTCGATCAAATCCCTTCCTCCTTAGGCCAACGTTAACGACACAAAGATCCAGCTGGTGCAGAACTAGAGCCACCAACATCGAAACGCGCCTTGGTTCTTCTCTCGCTCATCTGCAACAGCAAAACAAACGAGGATCAGCGATTTGTCAAGTCGATGAAACCGTCGATCGACGGACCCTCGCGGGCGTCGATCGATGGTCGATCGCGACTGCTATGAGATTTTCATCACTCAAATCGAACCAACGATCGTGAAAACAACAATCACAATTTGTTCATACCACCTATTCTAATAACCCATCACCCTAAAACATTTTAAATTCCAACCTATACCCAACAAAATTCAATATTTCTCTAAATCCCTAGAAACTCCCTAAACTAAGAGATTCAAAGACCATACCTTGAAGATTGGTTGTTTAGTGATCTAAACAGATAGAGGGGTGGAAATCGAGTGGTTTTAGGTCAAACACAAGTAAAATAGACCAAGAATTTAGGAAGAAATCATCACTTGAGATTCGGTGGGGTTTGGCAGTTTTTGGAAAGTGTTTATTAAAAAGGGTTCCGTTGAGCTTATACACTTGACCTTGTACCATCAATTGATGGCACTTATGTGGCGTCTCGATGGTCGCAACCCATATCTCATTTTCGCGAATAACTACTATATATATATGTATATATTATTATTATTATTAATTTTTTATTATTATAAAAATATTTTAAAAACAAAAAATCATATACGATGCTATAAAATTAGATATTCATAAGTGGGTTGCCTCCCACTAAGCGCTAGTTTAAGGTCGTAAGCTTGACAGAAAAACTAGTTTGAGGGTGGGGAATTTTAGCTCTAGCCCAATATTCCTTTATTCTCTGCCTATCTACTGTGAATTCTCCGCCTTTTGAATTAATCAGGACAATCGCCCCATGAGGTGTGACTTCTTTCACGGTGAAGGGTCCTGACCAACGAGAACGTAATTTTCCGGGAAACAGAGTTAACCGAGAGTTGTACAAGAGTACTTGGTCATTAGGTGCGAAATGCCTGGAAATGATTTTCTTGTTGTGGCAGGCTTTAGTTCTCTCCTTGTACAATTTCGAGTTCTCGTAGGCGTGATGCCTGATCTCATCCAGTTCATTCCATTGGATAAATCTCCTTTCTGCAGCGGGTTTAGCATTGAAATTCATTGTTTTGATGGCCCATTCTGCTTTGTGCGCTAGCTTAACTGGGAGATGGCATGCTTTTCCATAGATTAAGTGGAAGGGGGTGGTTCCTAATGGCTTTTTAAATGCAGTTGGGTAAGCCCAAAGTGTGTCATCCAATTTTAAAGACCAGTCCTTCCGGGTTGATCATACTGTCTTTTCTAGGATTTCTTTGATTTAGCGGTTGGATACTTCCACTTGTCCGCTAGCCTGAGGATGATAAGGTATCGCTACTCTATGGTGAAATCCATGTTTCTTGATTAATTTTTCGAACACTCTATCAATAAAGTAGGTACCCCGTCGCTAAAAGTTTCAAGACTACTGCAGTGTCATTTTCCGAATCGGGGAAAGATTATACTTTTTAAAAGTTTCAAGACTAGTGCAGTGTCATTTTCGGAGTGGCTATTGCTTCAACCCATTTGGATATGTATTCTACAGTGACTAATATGTATTTGTTTCCGTGCAAAGAGGGGAAAGGGCCCATAAGATCGATGCCCAAGCAATCAAACACTTCAAATTCAAGTATGAAATTCTACTCTATTTTGTGTCTCTTGCTTATTTTTACTCTCCTTTGACAGGGGTGGCACTGTGCTACGTATGCTTGAGCATCACGAATCATGGGTTTCCACCAAAAACCTGCTTGTAGGATTTTTGACACTGTCTTAAGACTTTGGAAATGCCCAGCATACTTAGATCCGTGACAATGATACAGGATATTTGCGGCTTTACTTTCAGCAACACATCGTCTGCATATGCCATCAGAACAATGTTTGTAAAGGTAGGGTTCGTCTCAGTAGTATCTCCGGATTTCTCTCAGAAATTTCTTTTTGTGGTATCCTGTAAATAATTATGGTTCTACGTCAGCTGCTCGATAGTTCACTATATCAGCGTACCAAGGTCTATCAAAGGTTTTCATACGACACACCCCCTGACTTAAACTTCTACCTCTGGGAATTTAACTTTTTGTGTCAAAGGATCGCATCCGACAATTGCTTTGTGTGGAATGTTCATCTCGTCGTGCCTTTCAAGACCATCGATCGATGGTTCTTCGCAGACGTTGATCGATTATTCGTCATCCATCGAATGCACATGACCAACGAAAGTCGATTCTGCATGGTAGACACTTTCTAGAGGTGGGAAATCGTCGATAGGGACGCCGTCTTCGACTCTTAGTTGAGATAGGTGATCTGCGACTCCGTTCTTGACTCCTTTCTTATCCTCGATTTCTATGTCGAATTCATGTAAGAGGAGAATCCATCTATTAAGCCTAGGTTTTGCATCCTTTTTGTTCATTAAGTATATCAAGGTGGCATGGTCAGTGTGGACAACCACTTTCGAAACGATTAGATAAGAGCAAAACTTTTCAAAGTAGAACACCACGGCAAGTAGTTCTTTTCTGTTGTCGCGTAATTGCGTTGTGCACCGTGAGAGTCCTACTAGTATAGTATAGAGCGTGCAGCTTCCTGTCCTTTTTCTGTCCGAGTACAGCGCCCACGGAGAAATCGCTGGCGTCGCACGTAATTTTGAAAGGTAAACTCAAATCTGGTGCTTGCACAATCGGAGAAAAACTTACTCTTCGTTACCACAAAATCAACTAGTCAATTATATGGAAGTGTTAAAACCTTTTTTTTGCCAGAGGTTTTTCTTTAATTAATTTAAATAAACTTACAAAATTTTAATAGAAAAGAATTGGTACAAAGCAAAAGAAGAACAAAAAGTAAACGGGAATTGAAACCAGCTCTACAGGCACGGAAGTGCCAGTTCACCGCTACATCGCCAGAGTGGAAACTGAGTCGGCTCTCATATCGTAAGACTGATTTTCACCTTCGTTTCTCGGCTTGTCATGACAAGTGTGACGGAGCTCTTTCTCTTTGATAAACCATGTGCGGAAAAGCGGGATAAGAAGATGGATACACCACATGATCCTAATTCCAAGACTTGCAAAAAAGAAACGAGCCAATCCACAGAAGAAACCAAGTGATAAACTCACGGCGCTGCGGAGAGGAAAGTGATCCTTTCATGTGGCAGCATTAAGCTTTCTGTAATCGATAAACATCTTGTGTCCGGTCACAGTCCTCATCGGGATCAATTCATCTTTATCATTTTTTACCACCATGATTCCTCCTTTCTTTGGGACAACATGAACTTGGCTGCCCCAATTATTATCTGATATAGGGTAGATAACGCCTGCTTCCAGAAGTTTCATGAATTCCTTTTTAAATACTTCTTTCAGATTGGGATTTAAACTTCTTTGATGCTCAATAGATGATTTTGATTCATCCTCCAGGTGTAACCTATGAATGCATAAATTTGGGGGAATCCCTGGAATGTCATCTAAAGAATATCTGATAGCCTTGCGATGTTTTCGCAACTTGTTGAGCAATAGTTTTTCTCTCCGCTATTTAGGTTGGCGTTGATGATAACATGATAGGAGTTTCATAAAGAAAAGCATATTTAAGTCCAGCTTGGTGCGGTTTAAGATCAACCTTGGGTGCTTTCTCATTACTCCAGTCTTCGGTTGTCGATCAACAGTAGGTTTTGTCTGTCGATCGACGGTAGGTTTTGTCTGTCGATCGACGGTAGGTTTTGTATGTCGATCGAAGATGGTCGATATATCGATTTCTTCAACATCAACGTGCATAACTTATTTGGCGGCATCCATTAATCTTGCATATTCTTCACTCGATCATCCAACGCGAAGATTTTGCTTTCTGGATATGTGATTGCTCTATCGAAATGGTTATTAGAACACATATCCATAAATGACTCTTCAGCCACTTAATAAATGACTCAAGGGTTTCTTGATTATATTCTCCATGTCAAAAATCATTTGTAGATCACCGAGATTGAGACATGCATCTTTCTCTAACATCAATAATCGCTCCAGTCGTAGCCAAAAATGGTCTACCTAAAATTAGGGGCTTTTTCAGTTCTTGCTCGTATTGCAGCACTACCAAGTCTGTTAGTATAAGACAGTCATTAATGCGGATGGACACATCTTCAAGTACACCTTCTGGAATCCTAGTGGACCTATTGGCTAAAACGAGAGTTATCCCTGTAGACTGGAATTGAGTTAGCCTAAGGGCAATGATAACCGAGTAAGTCATCAAGTTTACACTAGAGCCTAAATCACAGAGTGATCTTTGGAAACTCTCAGTGCGGATGGTGCAATCTAAGACAAAGCTACCGGGATCATGAAGTTTAGCTGGAGTATCTCCTTGAAAAATCGCCCTCACTTCCTCGGAGACCATAATTATGCTATGTTCTTTTTCACTGAATCCTCGTAACACTACCTCTTTCACATATTTCTCGATTGAAGATGATACATGTATGGCATCGCTAAGTGGCATCTGGAGGATTAGTTTGTCGAAAGCCTTCTTGCATATTGCTCGATATAACTGCTTTTTTTCTTTCGCATTACTAACAGGGTATAGGGATCTCTGTGGGTAAACCCCAGTTTTGACCTGTTCAGCTAATCTTGGATTGGGGATTACGTGTCGATCGATTCTCTATGTCGGATGTCGATCGATGGTTTTTTCCGACTGTCGATCTATTCTAGATGTGGGCTGTTGATGAACTTTATCGCGATCCTTTATTCCTGTCTCTCTCGAATTTGCTGGTAATTCCTCTAGGTTGTCAGTGTGGTCTTAAATTCCTGTTTCGGGAAGAATTTCAGGACTATGCGTGTTAATGTCAATATGAACGGGGTTTGATTTTTCTTTCTCATCCTGCGCATTTCTAGCGAATTCATCAATCTTGATGCCTTCTTTTGCGCTGGAGTTAACTTTTTAACTTTGTATGGCTACAACATTGACATGACGCCTAGGGTTGGTATTTGTCATACCATGCAGGAAACCTTCTTCTCTTCTGATTGACAGAGCTTTATTTGCAACTTGGTTTTCAATCCTCTTAATTTGATCACTTAGAGTTCCGAATTTTTTTGTCATATCCGTGTATATGTTCAATTTATTGTCAAGGTCGGCAACTACCCTACAATTTGCTGTGAATATTTGATCCATTCTTGATTTAGAAATTCTTTCACATTCTTTCACAGTTACGTTGTAGTTGCTTGAGAAACTACCAATATTTTACCCAGAACGTTGATCGCTTAGTATTATCGCATTTGTGAGTTCAACTCGTCTTTCGCTCTCGACAGAAATATCTCCTTCTCATCATATTGCTCGGATTGAATGCATTTACCTATGAAAGCCGCTACTGGAGCCAGAGTCTTGTTAACTTGGACATGGTGCTTCTCTTCTGCGGACGTTGATGGTTACTTCCCTTCGGTATCTTTTCCCTTAAAGGCTTTACCAAAAACTAGATTTTCAAACAGCCTTTTAGCGTCCTCAGTATTTCGAGTACAGAAGTTCTTCTCGCTAGCAGTATCCAGGATAATTTGATAGTCTTGGCTTTGCCTCGATAAAAGGTGTTGATGAGTTGAGGTTCCGAGAAACCATGTTGTGGGCATGCAAACTGGTAGTCTTTGAACCTTGCCCAAGCATCGTTAAAGGATTTGCGGTCACCTTGAAGGAATGTCGAAATTTCTCTCTCGCTTCCTAGTATCTTTCTTTATAGAAGAAGTGATTAAGGAAAGCGTTTCTGATATCTTTCCAGCAAGTTATGGATCCTGGTGGTAGCAGGTTTAGCCACCTCATGGATTCCCTACAAGGGAAAAAAAAATCTTGCAATGGTTGAAGCCGTCAGACACCATGTTTTCAATAAGCTCGATGTGATCGTTTGGATGTTCAGTGGGAAAATCAACTGAAAGTGTCTTACTTATATAGGAAATGTATTCAGCATTAAGATCACAGTTTCCCCGTATGGTTTCTGGTAATCTGATAGCGGGCCTATTGGAATAGTTTCTCCTTGGGTTTAAGTATTCAATCATTGGTAATTTATTTTTACCCTCATTTTGCTTAAATTTAGTATTTTGGTCAGGGATTTCAGTCTCCTGTTTATTAATGATTTGGCTTGCTACATTATATTCATGCTCATATAGATTTTTCAAACAACCTTCTCTTAATAAATTCAGTATAGGTGGACTCACCTGTTTCCATCTGGTCGGCATCGATCGATGGCGGTAGCAGAGTGGTCGCCCAACGTAGTTGGACGAACGGCGATCGATGTTGAAGGATCTCCGTCGATCGACGCTCGACGTTCAGAGTCCATATTTTCTTCAAAGGATACCTGTGCCATCAGGGATAAGAAAAGAATAGGTTATCAACACTAAAATAAAAAATCTAGACGATATTCTAAACTAAATCTAATGGCAATAAAAAGAGTCTCCGGCAATGGCGCCAAATTTGATGTAGTTTTTATTATGCACTCTCAAATTAAGCCTATAGCAGCTTTTACTCTCACAAATAAGAGGTTCAGCGTAGTACTTAGGGTTCGAATCCACAGAGACTCTAAGATCACAAAATAGATTCGTTGTTTCGAAATAAAGCTAGATGAAAGTATAGATTTAAGAATAGTGAATCAAGGATTGCTTTGGTTTGTAAATATTAAGAAGGATTAGACTTAGGGAAACCCTTAGGTAGACTAGGCAGTTCAAACTAATGGATTATTAAGGGTTTTAGTGAAGCTCTTGTTCTGAACTCAAGCTTAGGGTTTAGATCAAGTCGCTATCGCGCGTCTTAACGGAGTGTCAGATCGACGGCCATTGCGTGGCATCGATTGACGCTAATTCTAAACATGAACGATTCATGTGTTTGATATGTTCTCTAATTCTCTAGTTCAACTTTCATTTGTTACTAGGGTTTTAGACTGTTTAAGATAAGTTTCAGGGTATAACCAAGCTTTCGCTTGTGACATAGCATCCTATAATCTAAGGTTGATGTGACCAAATTCAACTTAGCATTAAGATCTACTTAAACAAAGAATTAATTATAATAGCCCTAACAGTTTTATAAAATTAGCAAGCCATTAACTACCCTAGAAGAACCTTAAATGTAACAATAGATTACTTAGACATGATTGACATAAAAATGATGAATAGATAAACAATTGAATAAAGAATAACAATAATGAAACAAGGGAGTTCCAGATCTTAGTCTGATAATCGAATAGATCTCTTTCTCCAAAGGTGTCCATCAAGGTTGTAAGTATCAAAAGAGTTTTGTAGAAAGTGGTCTCTAAAACCAGGTAGGGACTTGTTTTGCAAATAATGGAACATAAGGGAAGAATCATGATTTCTTCAAATCTTAAGTAACTAGGCAGAAGTGTTGA
>CAJHQP010000409.1:0-196677 GCA_905132765.1 Moricandia arvensis | reverse complement strand
GTCATCAAGCCTAGGAATGGGATGCCTATACTTTACCGTGATGTTGTTGATGGCTCGGCAGTCCACACACATACGCCATGATCCATCCTTTTTGGGTACCAATAGGACTGGTACGGCACACGGACTAAGGCTCTCCCGGATGTAACCTTTGTCGAGAAGGTCACCTATCTGCTTTTGAAGTTCTTTGGTTTCCACCGGGTTGGTGCGGTACGCTGGTCGGTTCGGTAGAGATGCACCCGGGACGAAGTCAATCTGGTGTTCTATGCCTCGAACCGGTGGCAGTCCCTTTGGGTTCTCATCTAGAAAGACATCAGAGAACTCCTGCAAAATATCTAGAAGTTCACTCGGAATCTCCGGTGGAAGGTCAGAAGAAGGGGCAGCCATAAGAGATTCTTTGTACACAAGTAAAAGAAATGGCTTTTGGGAGTAAAGAGACTTCCTGACCTGACTTTCTTTGATAAAGAAGTTGGAGTTTCGAGTGGATGTTTCCGGTTCATCTTTCTTAGGTTCCTTGTCTCGACTCCTCTTGAGCTGGATCTGATCTTGGTGAACTTCCGAAGGAGTCAATGGGACCAATGTGATCTTCTTGCCCTTATGATCAAATGAGTGTCGGTTTGTGTAGCCATCATGCACGGCCTTCTTATCAAATTGCCATGGTCGGCCCAAGAGAATATGGCATGCGTCCATGGGAAGGACGTTACACACAACCTCGTCCTCGTATCGTCCAATGGTAAGAGGAACGGTGACTTGTTCTTTCACCATTTGTTCGCCCGCTTCATTTAACCATTCAAGCCGGAACGGTCGAGAGAGGGGCTTGGTCACAAGTCCAAGTTTCCTGACAAGAGTGTCACTAGCAACATTAGTACAACTTCCACCATCAATGATCAAAGAGCAAACCTTATTAGAAACAAGACAACGAGAATGAAAGAGATTCTCCCTTTGTTCCTTTTCATTGGTTTTGGGTTGGACACTTAAAGGATCGCCTAGTAACAAGCAATGGACCATGGACTGGGTGGTCGAAGACAGCTTCCTCATCATAAATTGGATAGGACTCATCGTCAAAGGTCGGGTCGAGAACATCGACCAGCCGGTCGTCCTCCTCATCGAAGATGGGTTCGCCCATGACCTTTCTAGTGACAAGCAAAGGTCCGTGATGTGGATAGTCAAAGTCCTCCTCTTCCTCATCAAAGATAGGACCTAGATCCTCCTGGTCCTTCTCTTCATCCTCGGACTCCACCTCACCATTATCCAAGAGAATCATCACTCGTTGGTTGGGGCAGTTTTTGGCATAGTGTCCTAGACCTTGACACTTGAAGCACCTAATGTCTCTTGCTCGACCAGAAGTCTCAACTTCCTTTCCTTTGTCCACACGAGCAGGAACATTAGTCTTAAAAGCATTATGTGTTGTGGAAGGAGACTTACCTTTGTCCGGATAGCTTGGTTTTGGAGCGTATGCCGGTTTGGAAGTAGGAGCCGGCCTGGAGTAGTTCTTTCTTTTGACTTGCTGTTCAATCAAGATGGCCTTGTGTAACATTTGCTCCACACTACCATACTCTTGAAGCTCCATACGATCTTGGATGTCACGGTTGAGACCTGAAAGAAATCGTGCCATGGTGGCATCTATAGGTTCGTCCACATCCGCCTTGATCATCAAGATCTCCATCTCTTGGTAGTAGTCTTCCACAGACTTGGTGCCTTGAAGTAGGCGTCTCAGCCTCTGGTGGAGGTCTCGGTGATAGTGAGCAGGGACAAATCGTCTCCTCATCAGCATGGTAAGTTCATCCCATGTTTCAATCGGCCTTTCACCTGTTCTCCTCCTATGAGTCACAACTTGGTCATACCAGTTAATAGCATAGCCAGAGAATTCAGTAGCAGCCAATCTAACTTTCTTAAGATCAGAGAAGTTTTGACAATCAAAAACAAGTTCAATCTTTCTTTCCCATTCAAGGAAAGCATCAGGATCGTTTTTACCATCAAAGGTTGGGATTTTCAGTTTTAATCCGCCTAAACCATCATCAATACGATCATTTCTAGCAAATGGATTGACATCACCTTGCTCTCGGTTCCTATGACCTCTCCTAGGTCGGTTGGTTGACCTTACTTCATCCTCTCGAAGATCGTCCCCTAGGGTCTCATCATCGGACCGGTTGTACCTCCTTGGGCGATCTCTCCTTGTCCCGGTTCTAGGATGAGTTTGTTGACTGGCCTGAAGCTCATCAAGCCGTTGATGGAGCTGTTCTAAACCTGCATTCATCAAGTTAGCCATAGAATCATTCAAAGCACGCATTTGAAGGTTAGACAATCCAGCAAACGAGTTTCCGGGTTGGTTTCTTTCTCCTTCACTACTCATGGTTCCTGAAATTTCTTAAACACAAAACGTTAGATAAAAACCTCACACTCTCAAGTGTTTGATCCTCACCCACACACGTGTTTCTCTCAGATTTTTGGTGATCACACACGAGCTTCAACTCTAGGTTCTAAGAGAACTGATCAAGAATTCCGATGGACAACTCCAAGTAAACAAGAGGGAATTTCTTAAGATAGAAAGATAAGAGAATTGGGGTTTTGAAATCCGCTTTAACCACCTCAAAGGCCGGATTTCTCCTCGGCCAGCAGGCTTTCTCTTCCACCACCAATCCACTAATCAAACTCTTTGAATCTTTTCTTTTTTTTTTTTTGATCGATTTTCTTTTCTTTTCTTTTCTTTTCTTTTCTCTTTTTTTTTTTTTTTTTTTTTTTTTATATACTAGTGGATGGTAATGAGGGGCCCGGATTTAAGATAGATAGAATAAGAAGTGTTTGAAGAAAATGGAAGATGAGAAAGATGGATGAATAGACAATACCGGAAGAGTGGCTCTGATACCACTTGATACGCCCTAAGTTAGGATCACTCGTCCGGATTGGTTGGATATGAACTCCGAAAGGAGAACTGATGGATTGAAGGGTCGCACGAAGGTTGCGGAAGGCCTCCGATATTCCCGACTTCAGTTGGTGCTTGATATGACTCACAAGTCCACCAAAGGAAGCTCCTCTTGTCGTCGCTTGATATGACTCACAAGTCCAACGAGGTTGAGGTTTGTTTATCTCGGATATGACTCACCAAGAAAACAAGAAAAGTTCTTAAAAGAACAAAGAGTTTAACTCAAAACTAGATTGATTATCGAATGAATTGTTGCTGAAATGAGATTACATATTTATAGTAATGAAAGGCATGTGAAGAGGCTAAAAGAATTGTGGAAAAACATGTAATCTAGTCAAAATGTCTCTTCGGTTCATGGTCTTGGTTGAATGACTCTTGGTGTCTTGTCCTGGTTCATCGAATCTACTTCTGGTCACAAAATGTCCCTTCGCCTACTGTCCAGGTTCATTTGTACACGACGGGTGTATTGCGGTAAGGAGCAGGACGCACTGTGGTATGTCCGTGTGGTTGATTGATGAACTTTCGTGAACGGATGACAACTTTAGTTGAACCAAATCTTCAGAAAGCTTAAGTATCCTCGCCTTAGAGAGATTAGAAGGATCGATCATCATGAAGTCTTCAATCTGGTCGGAAAAGTCATGATCATGTCCTTCGGGCCATGCGGTACGAACCAAACGGGTCAGAAGCGAAGTGTTGTGTCCGTTCTCTGGTTCCACTCGTTGATCTTGAATTCTGACTTGACTGTTGGTCCTAGAATGTCGAATGGGTCGGGAAAGACTTGCTGTGGGACGGTCAATTCGTTCATCTGGTCGTGGTTCCAGCCTTAGGTCATCTCCGGGTGTCCGCGGGTTGATCCTGTAGACGACACTGTCCGTTGATCCGGTACGGTTGGACGAGTGAACCTCGGTTGGGCTGTTCTGAACGTCCTGATCACCGTGCTGGCCTGGTTCCATATCCTGGGGCGTATCAGGCGGAGTATAGAGAGTTAAGAAACTCGATTTTAAAAACAGGTTTCATTACACTTCAACTTATGATTATGCGGATTTGGAATCATATTTTGAGCTTCATTTGAATATTCGGAGAGATTGTTCATCCATGATTTGCAACCATATTTGAGGATTAAGCTAATTTTTCTGTAAGTCCAAGATACCCGGATTAATAAGAAAAACTGTATATTAAAAATAAAAATTTCTAAGGTTAATGTAGCATGAGCTTGCAACAAAAAAGTGTAGCATGGATTTCTGGTGAAACAAGTGTGATGGGCTTGTCAACCCATTTTGTAAGAGACCTTTACATGGCGATTTGGTCGATGCTATTTAAGTGATTTCCATATATAGCAAATGTATAGATTCTCAGACATCTCTTTTGATATTAAAAAGAACATAAAGGAACTTTCCACCTATGAGTGACGAGTCTATGACTTATCTTGATTCTTTTCAAAAGCGTTGCATAATCTAGAAGAGTTCAGTAAGATAAATGGAATCTCTCTCTACATTAGACCGCACGAACATATTTGCACCAAACAGACTTCTTAGTGCGATAAGTTTTGTGGAGAAAGGAGTACAGAAAGGGTTTAGACTTCATTACTTTCGATTGATATCTTCTAATGAAGATGGATTAGAGATAGCTCTAACTAATTAGATAACTAATGAGTTAGGATAACCAATAGGAAACCGACACATGGAGCATATAGGGAGACAAATGAAGTAACATAAGTTTTCACTGAAGGACCCCTTCATTGAAACTTGAAAGAGAAGAAAGTGGTGTTAATGTGGCAAAGCACAAGAAAAGTTAGACATCATTTTGCTTTTGGCCACACTAATCTATCAAGATTATATATGATTATGTCTTTTCTTCTATCTTATCTTACCAATTAGATTGTGCCATAGAGAAAATCGGCCATACAAGCCCTCTTTTCTCATTATTAATCAATTTTGAGATATTTGTTTGCCTTGTTTTCTAAGCTTAATCTATTTTTTGTTAACCACAAAACACAGATGAAATGATCATAGCGGGAGAAAGCAAATGAGGCAAGCAAAAAGTAAAATCGGAATAACAATAAACAAACACAAAACTTTGTTCGCATAAGTTGATGTACATATATAAAAAGAGCGCACCATTATCACTTTATCAGATTTTAATATGGGTAGTTTTTTTTTCCAATTAAAAGGAAAATAAAAAGACAAATCTTTCAAATAGACTTTTTGAAATTTTTGTCATAAAAAATAAAAATATACCTTAAAAAAAACTAAAATAAACCTTTTTATTTTATTTTTTTTTTAATTTTTTTTTAAATTCAAAACCTCATTTCTAAAAACCACCCCATAATTTTAAACTCTAGATCTAGTTAGTTAACACATGGGGTATAAAAGTATATTTACACTATTTAATAAAGTTTATTTTCATCATTTTTCTCCTTAAATGTTATTTTGGGGACAAAAACTTTTATAAGTGTATTTTAGAGTATTTCTCAAAATTTAAAATGTAGAGAAAAGTAAATCTAATTCAAAATAAGAGTAGGATGATTAATTTTTAAGATTTTAGAAAATATAAATATAGGTAGTTAAGTAACAGAAGTTAATATAATATTTAATTATATTTTATAATGTGATAATTTAATTGATAGAAAAATAATATAAATATGATATTCAAATAAATAATACTTGATATGACATTTTTCTATTATATATTTTCATATCAGCGTTTTAATTTTTATTTTACTTTACTTTGTTTTATTTTCCACACTATTCTTTTAAACAGATTATAATGAAACTTCAAAATTATTGAAAAAAGAAAAGAAATAAAACGGGTCCTTAGTACAAGTGCTGCATGTGCTAATGTTTTCTTGATGATGAGATTAAATGCTGAACGGGCCAATTAAGATGGTATACAATTAAGGTCACTTCTCGTTGGGCCCTCTCTCTCTAGTGACTTCATCCTCTTAATCTAAATGTACTATCATACTTTCTTCTAAGTCCTTTCACCTTTTCTAAATAATTAAATTCTTATTACCACAAATGGCCGATGATTCTTCCGTCAAAATCATCGTAGAATGTACTTAAATATTGTGCATTTTCACAAACCTTTTACTGGATGCATCTTTTTGTTAGTCATTACGAAATATAATTGGTAGTTACGTTAGATGGTCTAAATATTTTTGTTGAAAACTATTGTACGTAGATTCTTAAGTAAACAAGAGAATACATCGATATGTATTATATACCTTGCAATGATATCTTGTTATTCGATTCTTGTTTTCTTATTAGTTATTTTGTGCTTCTTCAGCATTAAATAGTTTGGTTTTGATTGCCAGATATGTACTAGTAATATAAACGTACATCGAAACCAAAAGCGCCGTCAGATCATTTATATTCTTTTGTTAAATTTTGATAAAAATGGGAGCCCTAGGAACAAAATAAGACCTAGATTTAAACAAAGTTTTCTGTGTACACATACTATACCAGACGTGGTAAGTGTACAGCCTTTTCTTCACATTTTGTCGGCGAAGATTTTATAATCCTCGTGAGTTGTGCCAATAGCAAACGACAACGACCGTATGACGTAACCCTTCTTCATTTTAGACACTCAAATCACACTAGGGCACAAACCAACGGAGGTGACAGTGAGGATAATAGCCCTTTTATGAAAATAAAAAGCAAGAGGAGGGTTGAGTTGAGAGAACATCTCATTTGTTTCTCATGTGTATATTCTTAGTTACAATGGTTTATATTAATGATAATACTTCCAATTTATAGCTAATAGCTACAATGTAAAACTTATTTTCTAATGCATGAAGATTAACCATGCAAACTATTCATTCCACCAAAACAAGGCTTCGTAAAATGTGTTGATGACTACATTTACATCACTACTTATTACTTTCAACTATCCTATATTAAAAGACATGTTTAAGTTATTTTCGTTTTATTTATAAGATATTTTATACTTTTATACAAATTAAGTATAATTAATTTGTATGATGTGTATTCTATATTGCCTGTAATGATTGGTTAAACTGTGTTTGTTAAATATTAAATGGTATTTTAATATAAACACCAAAATAGTATAATTAGATTGTTTTCTTAAATTTTGCACTTTTACTTAGAAAAAAAATATTTCATCTATTTCAAAAAAATATCTATATTTTAGAAAAAAAATATCGCTTCAAAATTTTTCTTTTTGAATTTTCAATGTAATAGTTAATGATAAATTGTATTTTTAAAAAAAAATATTAAAATTCTATTGGTTGAAAGTTATGGAGAATACTAAATTACAAAAAAAATATGTATTGCTAATTCAAATTTCATATGTTTTTTTTAGTATTCGTAAAATTTCTAAAACATACATCTTTACAAAATATAGGTAGTATACCGGAAAAAATATGTACCGTATATTTTACTATGTGCCCGCATTACATGTTGAAATCTGTAGTTTTAGTTATTATGGGATATAAATAAGTTATTATCTCGTGAGTAAATTGATGAAATTAAAAGTTACTGAAATTATTAATTCTCAAATTATTTGCATGTATGATCTTAATCTAAACACGTATAACTTTGGAAAATCACTAGATATTGAAAACAAATTAAATAAAATATTTAGTGGTATAAGACATCTTTACGTATAATCAAGGTTAGTCTTTCAAAGAACGAGATTAGTCTGAAAACTTGAAAACAAAGAATAAAGATGCATGCTCCTAATCAAATCAAAATCAACGCCTAAGAAATCTAAAATCGGATATGGTTTGCATATAATGGAAGGGTTACGGCGGAGATATATGTATGATTGTCATATAATTGTATGATCGATGATGACCAAATGATAGGTCTTAATCATGCATGATCCTAATCGAATATATTCCATTTCTTAAGGGGATAATATTATATAGTGCAGTTAACATAACGTTTTATTTTCCTTGATATACTCCAAGAACGTATTGATTGGTATTAGACTATTAGTTTATTGAGTATGATTAGAAAAGAAATTCGCTATAATTGCAAAGTCGTTCCCTTATTCTTTTAATTAATCATTTGGGTGAATTATTTAATTCTAAGTATCTTTTGACAGCCTTGGTTCGAGATATTCTACAATAAATCCATTAGTCCATTTATTTTATTGTGTTTGGTTATGAGCATTCATGTCGGTTTTGATTATTTTTATGAGAAGGGATCTCTTGGGTATTATTTAGCGAGTCTTCCTTTCGGACTCTGCATGAACAATGGCATTGAACAATATATTCTCTGCTTAGAGGATTCATAATATTGCGGATGAAAAAATAATTCCATTATTTGAAAATTGAAATCAGAAGGTAAGAGTAAGGTATGAGGAATACAACCAGTTATTAGCAAACCTATATCTGAGTTCGGAAATAAAAGTACGAATGTAATAACGTAATAATGAACTTCACCACATATATCATTTTTTATAAAGGTACATATATCATTATTATTAATAGTCTTTTTGTCATAATATGATATTATTATTATATATAGTCTTATTCTCTTAATTTTATATAAATTTTGTGGTAAACATGTTTATCAAACAAAATATTAAGATGCATAACCATATCTAGTAGAAATTTATATGGAGAATTTGCAACTATAATTTCATTCGCTTTTGCTTTTTTTCTTTAATCAAATTTACTCACTAACCAAAAAATCGTGTTGTCTACAAGCGAGACTGGTAGATGCGCATGTACTATATCTTAATGCAAGTATATAAAAAAGTTTAAAAAGTATATAAAAAAGCAACATAATAAATAATTGTACTTTCATGACGTTAATAATCATATATATTATATGTATAATCTTGGGTCCCAATAAACAAATGGCTTATAGGTAAGAGTCTAACGAGCGGCCGTCTACGGATCAAATTCTACCAATCTACCACGCGTAGATTATGATTTATTTTATATTTTACGATGTCTAATTTTTTATTTTGATATATATATATATATATATATATATATGTAATTTTTAAATACTCAAAAGAATTTACAAATATTTATGGATATGTCATCTATTTTTATATATATAAATATAAAAACTATATAAATTTATTTTCCAAATATATCTTTTATATAATATAAAAAGTAAAAATTAGTGAAACTAGATATTTCATAATTGTTAAAATTTACTTAAATTTTAATTAAAATTTAGAAATATTGTAGTTTCTATAAAGAATTTATATTCATTTTTTAATTTAATACTCTATGAGTAATTTATTACAATTATAGTATGTTACAATAATTCTTATACAAAATGATATATTTTAATTTTTAGATTTAATTGTAGATATATATATTTATATATATCTAAAATTCGGAACAAAACAAAAATATGACTTTAAAATTTTAGTATTTATGATTTCGTTCGTTTTAATTGATATATTTTAAAAAATTTATGTTGCTTTGAAGATTTATGAATGTCCAATTTTATGAATAGTAAAAAATAACAAATTAAATCAAAATTAAATGATAAAATACCCATCCCGGGCCGTCTCTAGATAATTTAAGAAAACTACAAAAATTTAACATGTGAATATTAATTGAGGGAAAGTTTAGGTGAATGGACAAAGAATATACCCTCTCTATTATGACTTGATTTATAGGTTTTTTTTTTTTTTTTTGCTAACCCAGTCTCCGACCACTAAGCCTGATCGACTAGCCCACCGAGCCGAAGTCCACGCTATTACAGGATTTTTAAGCCTCCACTTAAGGGCCCCTGGTTACGTTAGTGGTCTGGGGCGCTGAGGGCCGCATGTGAAATCCCCAGTGGCCCGAGAAAGTGTTTGCAGCCGGCGGGAGTCGAAGCCAGAGTATTGGGGTTAAACCCCTCAGCTGGACATCTCCTACCACTAGCCCACTTAAGCGGGTTTAAAACTGTAT
Source organism: Moricandia arvensis (assembly GCA_905132765.1). Taxonomy (NCBI): domain Eukaryota; kingdom Viridiplantae; phylum Streptophyta; class Magnoliopsida; order Brassicales; family Brassicaceae; genus Moricandia; species Moricandia arvensis. Next base: position 186,871 of record CAJHQP010000409.1, on the reverse strand, counting down.
AGGTTGAACTTTTTATAGTGACTGGGCTCACCCCGAAGGGTCACCTCGCCAGAAACCATAGAACGTACCCGAGAAACCTCTAGGACACTTAGTGGCCCAGGCCATCTGCGAGTACTGGTTTTTTAGCTAACCCAGTACCATCCCGCTGTCCCCGAATATCGAACCGGCGACCTCGAGTAGTCATGTGTGAGAAACAACCTGAGTATTGCCGCTAGGCCACCTCGGTGTTCTCAAAACTGTATAGGTTGAACTTTTTATAGTGACTGGGCTCACCCCGAAGGGTCACCTCGCCAGAAACCATAGAACGTACCCGAGAAACCTCTAGGACACTTAGTGGCCCAGGCCATCTGCGAGTACTGGTTTTTTAGCTAACCCAGTACCACCCCGCTGTCCCCGAGTATCGAACTGGCGACCTCGAGTAGTCATGTGTGAGAAACAACCTGAGTACTGCCGCTAGGCCACCTCGGTGTTCTCTAAAACTGTATAGGTTGAACTTTTTATAGTGACTGGGCTCACCCCAAAGGGTCACCTCGCCAGAAACCATAGAACGTACCCGAGAAACCTCTAGGACACTTAGTGGCCCATGCCATCTGCGAGTACTGGTTTTTTAGCTAACCCAGTACCACCCCGCTGTCCCCGAGTATCGAACTGGCGACCTCGAGTAGTCATGTGTGAGAAACAACCTGAGTACTGCCGCTAGGCCACCTTGGTGATCTCTTGATTTATAGGTTAGAAAGGAAGAAAAATGCCAAAGAGAAGTGTGTCAATTTAAATTTTAAAAATGCATAAAGCAAACAAGAGAGACACTTAATTATTCTCATTCATATGCAGAAGAAACCATGTTTTTCAAGCAAGTTTTCTAAATTCCGTTATTTAGCCATTTAATTCCATTTAATCATTTTTGGAAACATTAACCATTAATGACAATCTCTTGCTGGTTATGAACCTTTTCCATTAGTTCCTTTAGTTGATGCGTTCATCTTAACGAAGATTAAGTCCTTATTTAGCATTTGCTTTTAATTCATTGCAGAAGTCTTGCATGACGACAACGTAGAGCTCTTCTTTTTCTTCATTCTTATCTACACACAACCATATCTAATGTGTTACTTTAATTGTTCCATTCTCACTGTAAATAATTTTTGTACAATACTTCGACAGCTCTAGTAAATATTAGGTTTGGATTGATATTGATCTTTTAGTAAATCTCCCATCCTAAACATTTCAATAAATTTTGTCGATTTTGGGAAAGTCAGGTACACCTGTTGACATAGATACTCAAATAAAAGTTTTTAGAAATTTTTGAAAATTTATCACTCAAAAGAGTTTTAGGACACATTGGTCCAAGCTCTCGTCTATGTGCGACTTTGTGACAAGTTTGTAACACTCATGCCATCTACGTATATGTGGATTGTGGAATCCACATTGTTTCATCTATATATATTATCCACTAAATGTTTGTTGACTCATCATGAATATTACCACATACTATTATTTTTTCGATGCTTTATTCTCAGTCAGAATATACTAAAAAACCATTTATAAATTATGTTTTATTTTATTTTATTTTGTCGTTCTGCCTTACATGAATGTATAGTCGCTCTCCAAGAATTAAAGAAATGTTTTTGTAAACCTCGACTATCTCCGAGGAGCAAAAATAAATAAATAAACATGAAAAACTCTTTAAAACTCACATAAATCTCCAAAATGTAACTCTATAAGATTTCCCGAGGTCATGCCATTTTCGTCTGCCTATTCGTAATATAGGCTGAACATGAATGACCATGTCTCCACTACTTATAATCACTCAATCACACTTCTAAAATCAATTTTAACTCATAAAAGAAAGATAGTTTTTGGCGACTGATTGAAATTAATGATCATATTTTTAATTGTTGCATTCGAATGTATGAAAATGGGTCAACAGGCACATGACGAATGTTTTGATGATTGGAGTGATGTAAAATGTCAAAACTACAACATGAACTCCATACCATGCCATCTCTTACCATTGGTGTGAGCCAATCCGACGTGGACCAATAAATTGTTTTTACAAGTCTTAAAATACACACTTTTTTCTCTCTCTATCTCTAAAGAGACCAGATAAAATTATACTTCATCTGTTTCATTTTACTTGTCGTTCTGGTTTTTTACACACAAATTAAAAAAAAATTAATTTTACATATTTTCCAAATAAAAACATCATTACCTATAAACCTAAACACATTTCAACCAATCAAAAATATAATAACATATAAAATTAATAAATTTTACATTGAAATCATAAAACGACACTTATTTTGAAACGAAAACTTTACTCTACAACGACATCTAATTTGAAACGGAAAGAGTATCTAAAAGGTACTCTATAACCTCAAATACGGAAGGAGTAACTTCAAATTTGAAGTTTTAAAAAGTTTACTACTCAAAAATTCCAATTTTGAAGTTTCACATTTTTATTTTCATTTTAGTTTTTATAATTACACATCATTTTAACTTTTAATATTTTTTCTCATAAATATTTTAAATTTGTTTTTATAAATTTAAATTTTACACACAAAATTAAATAAAAATTTAAGATAAGAGTTATATATGAGAGCATTAAAAATAGTTTCATGGAATAATTACTTGTAATTTCATATTTAATGCCATGTATTTATATTGAAAATTTGATATGTTAGTGAAACATTCTATTAATTAATATTGCTGTAATAATTTTGATATATGTACTAATTATTTATAAAACAAATTAGTTAAATTAATTCTAAAAAAAATGACTATAAAAATATTTTGATTTTAATGAAAACACGTTTAAATTTTAAATGTAAAGTTTTGTAAAATTCATAATAGATTGTTTTTTTTTGGAAATGCTCTAAAAGAGTAAATAAAATTCAATAATCCCCTTACTAAGAAAGCGACTTTTCCTAGTCCTTATTAATACAGTTGAACAAAAAAAAATCCTTATTAATACTCTCTCTCTCTCTGGAGTTCCGTTACTTCATTTGTCCACCTTTCTCTTTTTTTTTTTACTCATTTCTCTGAGGCTCAATTAACCTTTAAAAGTTTCATATACATTCTCTCTGCTCAAAACTTTTTTCTTTCAATACTTATAAAGAAAAAAGAACAGAGCTTTCCTCTCTTTCCTTGCTCCTTGACACAACATTGCAGCTTTAATCAACTAAAATGGGGCGACATTCTTGCTGTTACAAACAAAAGCTTAGAAAAGGCCTTTGGTCTCCTGAAGAAGATGAGAAGCTTCTCAATCACATCACCAATCACGGCCATGGCTGCTGGAGCTCTGTTCCTAAACTCGCTGGTAAAACATTTTCTCCCTTAAAACTCATAAGCAAAACATTAAAAGAACTCATTTTTAATATTTAATCTAACTCCACTATACAGGTTTGCAGAGATGTGGAAAGAGTTGTAGACTAAGATGGATCAATTACTTGAGACCTGATTTAAAGAGAGGAGCTTTCTCTCCAGAAGAAGAGAATCTCATCGTCGAGCTTCATGCTGTCCTTGGAAACAGGTAAGAACATACTCATAGGAAACAGAGGATCATAAGGGTTCCTCTGTTTCTTGCCCTACTCTGTTTTGATCATGTGTATGTATGTGTTTAAGCCTCCTCTGTTTTTGATCAGATGGTCACAGATTGCAGCAAGGCTTCCGGGAAGAACCGACAACGAGATCAAGAATCTATGGAACTCAAGCATCAAGAAGAAACTGAGACAAAGAGGCATTGACCCAAACACACACAAACCCATCTCCGAAGTTGAGAGCTTTAGCGACAAAGACAAACCAACAAGAAGCAGAAACGACAACAAGTCTCCTCCTAGTTCCTCCTCTCAAACTAACCAAGACTTCTTCCTCGAAAAGCCATCTGATTTCTCAGACTACTTCAGCTTTCAGAAGCTTAACTTCAACTCCAACAACCTTGGACTCTCTGTTACACATGACTCTTCTCCTCTCTGCTCCATGATCCCAGCTCAGTTTAGCACAGGAAACATGGTTGGTTCTGTCTTTCAGACTCCGGTTTGCGTAAAGCCTTCAATTAGTCTTGCTCCGGACAACGGAGGTGATCATGTGTTTCAGACAAACAACACCTCTAACTTCTTTGACAACGGTGGATTCTCATGGTCAATCCCAAACTCTTCTTCTTCCTCACTAGTTAAACCTAATCATAGCTTGGAAGAAGTGAAGTGGTCAGAGTATATGAACGCACCGTTCTTCAATGGGAGCACTCAAAACTCTCAACCGATCTACATCAAACCAGAGGCAGAGTACTTAGCCAATGTTTCGAACATGACAGATCCTTGGAGCCAAAGTCAGAACGAGAACTTAGCCACACCTGAAGCTAGTGACGTGTTTTCCAAGGACCTTCAGAGAATGGCCGTCTCTTTTGGTCAGTCCCTTTAGGTTTCTTTTTCTTAATTCTAACAGATGTGTAGAGCAAAAAACATTTACAATACATGCATACGTATACAATCGGTTCAAGTGGTCTGTATATTCATTTTAAGTGTGTGTTTATACGTTACATATTCTTCTATCTTTTGCAAACCTATCGGTCTCATACTATATAGTCTTATGGAGTATTTTTTTTGTTTTGTTGTTAAGATTATGATACATAGTATTCCAGATGATTCCATAGGTGTGTCTATGCAATTAATCTGTTGAAGAACAATGATGAACGTAATAAATTAGTTTCTGTCTGTTTCCGTGAACGAGTTGTGATCCAGAGTCGCATCCTTCCCCATTTTTCAGACCTGTAAATTAATTACAAGACAAAAGAAAACATAAAATTAAGGATATGACCTTAACAAACATGAAGAAAGTGATAGGATGTTATTTTATAACACATATGTTTTTTCAAGATTCAAATCCAAAACAACCACCTTCTACTTTTTCGAATTAACATAACGCAATAACTCGACCAGTAAGTATCAAATGTTTGTTTGACTTCGATTTAAAAGCCAACATTGTATTTTCTTAAATAACAGAAAATGATTTATCAAACACATTAGTCTAATTTCAAAATTATAAAAAATGAAAGGGAGGATATTTAGAATTTGTTTCACTTTTGATTTATTTTTCGCAAATTAATGTATTAACGGTATATTATTTTTATAGGTATATGTTAACCATTTACCAAAGAACATATTAATAAGGTTTAGATATTATCATATGCATTTAGTTTATAATAAAGTTTAATGAAACGCGAGAGAATACATGTAAGCCGAATAATTAGTGTTATATTGAAATAATTATTATGTTAATTTTGATTAGCATATATTATATATATGATTAACATAAACACTTGTTCCGGTTTGGAACAAATATATATATATATATATATATTGTGAAAAAACAATGGAGAATGTCGTGGAATCTTTTTGCTCTCTTTTCTTCTCTTCTATAATCTATTTACTTATATACGTTGACGTCAAATAAACTTTTAAATTAATTATCTTAATACAACGAGGTTCGGATATACGGAAACCGTGTTAGACATGCTGGAAGCTTCGGAAGTTTTAATTTTGTAAAGACATCATATCAAAAAGAAGAAACGTTGAGAAGACTTCGAAGGTTTTATGATTATTGACTAGATGATTGATTGATTGATTGGCAAGAATATTAATTTTTAGTTCTTACAACATACTCAGTAACGATTCTTGTTGTCACAAGGATAATCAGAGTCTATGAGCTTGATTTATTTTGCTCTTTCAAAATACCAGTTTCCAACAGCTACAGCAATCCCCTGTTTTTGTATTTCCAACAAGTGACAAACATTAGTTCTGCATGCAAGTTTGTACATGCTTCCAAATAAAAATAAAAAAAGGGGTTGGAAACAATTATTATAGGAATCATGATCATCAATAGTAGTAAAAGAGTGTTTTTGTTTTTGTTTCTTACCTTATTACCCGCTTGAGAGTTTCTAGGGAACCAAACATCTTGTTTCTCAGCTTGGCAATGAGCCCAGCCTGAGGTAATTAACACTCTATTCTTTCTTTTCGTCAAAAAGGTCTTTAACGCATTTAACATGCTTATCCTGAAACCTGTAACTCAGAATTTGAATAACAAGAAACAATCTTGAATATCACATATGTACCTTTGTTTAAAAGAGCCGTCTCAAATTTACATGAAAATCATGTGTAAGTTTTTTTTTACTTCATGTATTATACTTCCATTCCATTAAGATAGATGGTTTAGAAAGAAAAAAAAACTGTTTCATAATAATATATTTTTTTGTTTTCATAATTGATTTTATTTTGTTGTTATTGATTAAAAATTATTGAAAATTTAAAATTACGGAAAACAATATATTTATTATAGTGGTTTAATGCATTTTTTGGGGGGAATCTTTGAGTGTTTTAGGTTACATGAAAATATCATTATAGTACCTTCCAAGACCTTCTTCTGAGCTGCGTTGCACCTGAACATGAAGCTGCAGTCATGCCAACTGCCACTTGGATCTGCAGATGGTGGAGCTAAACTATTTCCAATCTGCAAAGAAAAAAAGAAGAAGTTAATATACTTAACACGAGAAAAAACTCCACATGATTCATATTATAGTGAACGAGAAATGATGAAACAAGATCGAGTCAATAAACATAACCTGCCACGAATCAAATCCTGAGTTGAGAATGAACAACGGAGTCATCACTTGGTTGATTATGTTTTGAGGGAAAAAACACTGTCGAATAACATTGATACCAAGTTAAGCAAACAAATCATAGCCTTTATTACGCAAGAAAACATATCAAGAGCAACAAGAAACAGATACCGAAGTTGGATCAAGATGGTTTGTACATGTGCTGGGAAGCGTGTTTTGCAAACCCTAATAATCAAGAGAATACTAGTTTATATATTCAACTAGATATATATATATATCATCTTCAATACATATAATAATAATGTTAAATGCTTGTACCTGGGTGTTTACGACACCAGAATACATACGCCTTAAAGAACGACCTCCAGATATATCAACGCTTCAATTATACATACAAGACATAATTAACCAGTCAATATTATACTAAAATTCTCCATCTATTGCACAAAGAAAGCTTTAAAATAAAATAAAATAACTCACGTATCGAGGAAGAAGCCAGCATCGCTCATGCATTTTACTTTGGTGCTTAGAGGAAACAAGCTCTTGAAATCATCGCATCGTAGAATCGATGAAAGACCCCCAGCAGAACACCCACTGAGCAAAGCCTTTAATGTGATATCATTTACACTAATTACTTTGGGATAAAGAAATATACAAATGAAATAAAATTTGCAAAAAAATATATATATATATGTATTTACCTGCTTTGCATGACGCATTCCCTTTGCCATCAAATCTTCCATGACAGCTAAAAATATACGCTTTCCTCTAAACTGAAGTTGTGCGGCCTAATTGTAATCAACCATATAGTAATTAGTAACCTCAAGTTAATTACTAATGATATATATATAGAGAGAGAGAATCTATTAGCAAATGAAGAGATCTTTAACCTTGTTTTCGCTGTCACCGCTAAAGGATGCACCATCGCAATACCGGACTTTAACTTTATTCCAGTTGTAAAAATCTATAACATTTGATTTTCTAGAATACATTCAATAACAGTATTCCACAAAACATCAAATATTTTGTTTCATCAATAAGGGATCTTGAGAGAGACCTGGATTTTCTGAGGCTTTATTGCTTAGTATTCCGGTAAATGCTAACGCTTTCTCCATTAATGTGGACGATCCGTAACTACTTCTTTTACGGTATTGACAATTTTTTACGCTGTCACACCACGCACCACCCTTTTAACAAAATTGGTCTTATTGATTTTAGGCGATCGATTATGATACGTTATATATAATATGCATGAAGATTATATCTTATGTACAAACCTGCAACTGTATAATCCAGTTGTTTGCTCCTGTACCGTACCCACGATACAAATGATATCCAGGCACTGACCCATCCAGACACACTGCCACACACAACGCCAACCTTAGGTCATGTTTATTGCATGTCTATTAACATGAGTTATTAATTTTTTTAAAAGACATTTCTTAATTTTTAATTAAAAAATCGTCTTTTAAATAGAAAATATAAGAGTATTCCTCATTGGCAAACCCCTCCAATCTCGATTCTCAATGTATATTTTGATTAATTTAATTTTTTTCATTTGATTTTTAAAAAAAAATAATAGTCGAACCAATCGCGGGCTACCACGTGTCGTGGGGCCCGCGGAACAATGACGATACAGGTTCATAGTGGAGAGCTTTTGTGATACATGTTCATAAAAATGACTTTTTATATTATTTCTTTTTTTTGGGAACTATGTGAACCCCATTCTTGATATTTCAATGGGAATGCTTTAAGAGTCGTCTCTTAACAAAAAAAATTACAAAAAAATCAAAATAAATTAAGAACCCCACTATAAGAGACCGGGAATAAAAATGGTCTTACATCAACAAAAAACCTTAAATGATAATGTAAAGTAATGGTGAAATAAATTATGGTATCCATTGTTTTTTTTGGAACGTTTTTTACGTCATATTTTAATAAAATTATTTGCTTAATTATAAACACAAGTGAAACAGCGACCCTTATAATCTTGCAAAACTATTTTTTTCACAATTAGTGTAGATTTTTTATTTAAGAAATTAGAAAATGTGGAATAAATTTGAGTTAGCCTCTATGAGAAATGAATGGGAAGAAGATTGTTTACCGGCTCCTTTGGCAGCAGCGGCTTGAACAAGAGTGAGTCCTACCATCAGAACAGTAGCACCATTGTCTTGTTTCTCATAATCAACACTTGTATCGTTGAATCTGTTGAACAAGTCCATTTCATCAAAACCCATTACCCCATTTGTAAAAATGCCTAAGAGAGCGAGACTCCAGCACCACGAAAACGCATTCATTCTCCTCTTAAGGATTATCGAGACGTATGTAAAGTGGGTAGTTATATAAACAGCTAATAAAGCTAAACCATTGGTCCTGGTCATTTTTATATGCATGGAAACAAAGACCATAGAGCGAGATAGAATACTGAAAGTTGTAGGAGAGAAATAGAAACTACCAGTATAGGAGAGTTATTCACAATATTTGTTTCCTTAACCTGACCAAAAAAAATATTTTGCTCCCTTAATAAGGATTCCTTTTGTTTTTTTTTTTTGTTTGAACGGAGGATTCCTTTTGTTTTTGTTTCTGTCTAAGGTTTTTTTGTTTTTGTTTCTTCCTAAGGTTCATGATTAATATCTCCTGAAGTTGAAGGCAAGTCGTTGGTCGTATTTTTTTCCCTTGTTTTTCTTTTGTTGCCAAGGTAATAAATTGGTAGGGATAGTCCCTTGATATTAACATAATTACCACAAAAAGAAGTGTTATAATCCAACAAGTAAACAAGAGTTATCATTCAAAGTCTAACCATTTCCGACTTTAGCTTTGATGAGTTCTTTACTTCTCAGAGGTTTAGTCGTGTAAGATTTCCAGGAAGTTGCCACCTCGTTTTCATCACTAGGTTGTCTAATGTAAAATTTCATATATATTTTTTACAGAATGAAATAATTCTATAATATGCATTGAGAATGAAAAAAAAAAGTAACTTTTAAAAACATATTTTTTCTCTAAAATATGGATTTTTTTTTTAAATATGGATTTCTTTCTTTCTAAAATATGGATAGTAAAAACGATTTGCTTTCCTGTCTTCAAATCCACAAAGCGTCGCCTTAGATGAGAGGCTTATTAAACATTAAAGCCCAAATGTAAATTATAGTGATAGACCCAGCCCAATAAAGACAAATAAAAGTATTTGGAGCTAGAAACAAAAGCCCATCAAAATCGAACTTTTGCAAAATCAAATATTCAATAGTAGTAAACAAATACAGAAAAGAGTAAGACAAACATTACGTGATAGATACATTAGGTAATAATGATTCCATTTATTAAGTATTTTATAGAATCATTAAAATATCTTTTTTTTTTGTTAACCGAATCATTAAAATATCTTTACCGTGTAAAATACCAAAACAAGTATAGGCCATTTTTTCCAATAGCACAGCCAAGATCCATCCGGTTTAGTATTCTATTCGTTGACTTTGACATTTTTCATTCGGGAAAATCGCATTAAAAACCTCTAAAGTGTCATTCACTAACACTTTAAACCTTGAAGTTTTTTCACTAACACTTCAATCTTTCAAAGTGACATTTGTAACACAAAAAACATTCAAAGTCAAATTATGACCTTTTAAACAGGTAAAACAGGTAAACTGCCATTGATGATGGTTTCAAATAGTTTTCTCAAAAACATAATCTTGTAATTTTTAAAAATTATTTTGAATTTTTGAATTTTCTATTATTTTATGAATTTTCTTTAATTTTTGTTTAATTTTTGAATTTTAATTTAATTTTATGTAATTAAGTTTAATCTTTTAAATTTCATTTATTTCTGAATATTTATTTATTTTTTCAATTCACTTTATTTATTTTCTGAAATTTTTTGAATATTTATTTATTTTTCTGAATATTTTTATTTATATTTTCGATTTTTAAAATTAATTTTTCTATTTTTTTTAAAAAATAATTATTTTATTAAATAAATAATTATTTTTTGGAAAAAAAACTGACAGTTTACCTGTTTTACCTGTTTAACAGGTTATAATTTGACTTTGAATGTTTTTTGTATTACAAATGTCACTTCGAAGGCTTGAAGTGTTAGTAAAAAAACTTCAAAGTTTAAAGTGTCAGTTGGTGTTTTTAATGAGATTTTCCCTTTTTCTTTTTCATTCAGACAAAGAAGGAGAATTAAACAGAAGCATGTTCCTTGCTTCTTCTCTCCCACGAAGAAAAAGTCGTCTCTTTCTTCAATCTCCATCCTCTTTATAAACTATCATTCTCTCAACTGTTACAGTCACACCATTAAAACAATCAACATGGCTTCTTCAACTCCATTTCTCTCCATCTCCCTCGCTTTCCTCTTCTTCATTACAGTCTCTGCAGATCCCGACATGCTCCAAGACCTCTGTGTCGCTGATCTCTCCTCCGGTAATAAAAACTTTGATTTAACATCTCTCCTACAAAAAAGCTTTAACCTTTATCGAATTTTTCAGGAATCAAAGTCAACGGCTTTCCTTGCAAAGACGCAGCTAGTGTCACACCACTCGATTTCTTCTCACAAGGAATAGCGAATCCAGGTCTCACAAACAACACATTCGGGTCCTTAGTCACAGGAGCCAACGTGATGACCATACCAGGACTCAACACACTTGGTGTCTCCCTCGCTCGCATTGACTACGCACCAGGTGGGTTAAACCCACCTCACACGCACCCACGTGCCACTGAAGTCGTCTTCGTCCTTGAAGGAGCCCTCGACGTGGGGTTTCTCACGACGGGTAATAAGCTCATCGCTCAGTCTCTCAAGAAAGGTGACGTCTTTGCTTTCCCCAAAGGACTTGTGCATTTTCAGAAGAACAATGGTCATGTTCCTGCTTCTGTTGTCGCTGCTTTTAATAGTCAGCTTCCTGGAACTCAGTCTCTTGGTGCTACTTTGTTCGGTTCTACGCCTCCTGTTCCTGATAACATCTTGGCTCAAGCGTTTCAGACATCTCCAGGAACTGTTAAACACATTAAAACTAAGTTCCAACCCAAGAAGTGATGATCTTCTTGCTGGTTTTGTTTGGTTCTGTTTTTTTCTAAAGGAATTATCCTTTTCTCCTTTATTTATCTTGTGTAATAAAACCCAATAACTGATCTCTGAGTGTGCACAGCTTCATTGTATCATGTATTATCTTCTCTATAATCCAAGTTATCTTTTTGGTTTCACGTTGACTAGATATAGGTAAAGCTGATGATGGTGATTTTATTTTGAAAACTTAAAGCAGGTAAGCCTTAATATTATAATATAATCAAAACTTAGAGAGACTCTAATTACGTATGAGACTTTGATAAAATGATTAATTAATAGGTAAGATCAGATTCTATTCTCCCCACCCCCACATGTGCTAAGTGCCATTCCATATGGCCAGCTAACTAAAACCAATGTAGAAGTTAGAAGTCTGTCTGTTTCTTCATGGTGTTAAGCTAAAGCCAATTTGTTTAAACAAAGGATTCTTGCAAAAGGCTCAAGGAAAGGATCACACATGATACATTACCTCTAGACTCTGCTATGTTGTATTATCCTGTGGGATACGCTCCAGCTACGGCGATCCCGCCTGTTAAGCAGATCCATTCTATCATTAAGCTATACTCAGAGAGACAAGAAGTTGTCAGTACAGTTTGAATAAAAACCTGAAAGAGAAGATTATCAGACTAAAGAGAGAATTCATGTGAGGAGTTTATGTTCTTATGATCATCATAGACTGTAAATTAGCTTATTTTTCATACATCATCAAACCAAAAACACTCGAGTAGGAATTAGATATGCATCCACATTTACAGCTTCAGAACAACACAGATAACAGAAGATGTAAATGGATGGATATTTCATCGTTATTGGGAAGTTGAAAGTGAAAACAAAAGCAATAAGGAAAGTTGCAAACAAAGAGAAAAAAACAGTGACTTAATATTTTCTTTTGGGGACTACTTGTTTGCTGCAGCGAGTTCTGCAGTGATAATGAAACTCGATTTCCCAGCTTGTCTCAAGTACTGAACATCTCCATTCATCAGCTTCACTAGTTTCCGGCTAACCATCAAGCTTAAGCCTTCCTCAGACACATCTTCCTCGGTTCCAAACATTTGGTTCAGCATAAACTCTGGTAACCCAGCTCCTGTATGCGTTATTCTGTTTTCATAAACAACAAAATCAGCAATGCACTTTCTCTTAACATCATATTGTGTATCTTGATTGATAAAAGAGTTTTTTTACCTGATCTCTAAATAAGCAAGATGCACAGATCGCCCGAGCTGATCTTTCCTCAGGGAAGCTGTAACAGTTAGCTCTCCTCCGGATGGTGTAAAGTTAACAGACATCAGCATGAAATCTGCCAAGACCTGTTGAAGCCTAATACTGTCTCCATACAAAGTATCAGACATCACTTCTTCTCCTGTATCATTTGTTATCCGAACGCTCTTTCCGTTACTCTTCATCATTACTTGACTGGTGGAAGCAGTCAACACTTCGTTTAAGCTGAACTGTTTCATTTCCAGATCCAAGCACCTGCACATAAGAAAACATATGAGAATCTAAAGAGAACCAAAGACTTTCATTGTTGCGTACCCTTCAATGATGCTTTCAAGATCAGAATCATCCAGGATCTTGCTGAGTTGCTTCTGACATAAAGCGCTAGTTTGCAAAATCCGTCTCTGCTCTGGTCCTAACTCAGAGCCTTCCATCATTTTCCTTGTAAACATGATACCGGAAAGCGGATTCCTGATCTGTCTTTTTATGTAAGCTAGAGCCTTTAATCTCTTCAACGCGGTACGCTCAGCTAGACGCTGAACATGGAGGGCTTGCTGCAGCTCATGGCTGGCAAGTTGCAGGAAACAGAAGACGCCTGTCACTACACCTTCCCTGTCTAGTTTCTTACTCACACATAACAGACACTCCACATACTTTCCACCTCTCGTGAAGAAAGCAAAGGGCACTTTCTCTGCCTCCTGACTGGTCACAGCATTGTTTAGCACAATCCCAAGGTTTACAAATGCTTCTTGATTCTTTAGACGACAACATGATTTCTGCGTCCCAAAGACTTCTCCTAACAGCATCTTGTCCATAACTTCCTCTCGCTTCAAACCGGTTAACTTTGACATTGCTGGATTCCACTCCGTGCACCACCCGAACTCGTCGGTACCAAATATTGGCGGGATCAGCGGGTTTGGATTCTGGATGATCGCCTTGTAATCACCTTCAATACGAGTAAACTTGTCCATCACAGTCTTCTGTCCAGTAAGATCATGAGCTACAAAGCACACCCCAACAACGTTTTCATGGAGATCTCGACTTGCACATGCATTGACAACTAAACTTATTGGTCCAGCATCAGCCCTTGACAGATGTGTCTTGATCTCAAATTGAACATTCTGCTCCTCAGTTCCTGCATAAATAATCAACCAACGTTCACATACCCTATTGGAAGTTAACAGTGTCATCTAGTTGAAATATTCTCAGCAAAACTCAGTGTAAGTTAGGAAGAGAGTTACCTTCTAATGCATTCTCCAACATCCTCTTAACTCTTTCCACTGAAGAATCTTCAACAAGTGTGAGGAGATGCTTCCCGATTGCTTCATCAACCGGAAGACCAGTCAGCTCAGCAATTTTCGTGTTCCAACCATTAACCAATCCATCAGAATCAACCGCCAATATTGGCACCGTAGCAGTCTCGATTAAACGAACCATCTCACTAGTGACAGCTTCTAGTTCTTGTATACCATCAATTTTTAGATCATTTAGCTTCGAGTGGATGATCTTTGTATTCATATCAGCAGTTTCTCCATCCTTGAAAGCATTCCTCAGAATAAGTTGCAAGGAGTGTATGGCATCCATCTCATAGTCCTTCCAAGGTAAACTCCTTGTCTTGACCACTTCAAGGAAAGCCTTGAACGATGACCTAGGGTGCATTCTCCTTGCATCATCCCTATCATCTGGATCATGCTTTGCACCTCCCCATCTCACTTCACCAGCGGTATGAGAACGGAACCAGAAAATCATGTCTTTGGATGATATCCTCACAGCCGCCATTCCACATACCGAATCACCAAGAGCTAGAGCCCTAGGAAATCCAGCGTCATGCAAGCTATCAGTGCTCAGACCCGTTGAATCCGTGTGGTATTCAGACAACCATGAAGCTATCTCCTGCAGGTGGAAGTCACTTGGAGTTATTCCCAGTCTCCATACCTTGTCTTTGTACAAGAGAGCTGCTCCATCACATTTCACAAGGTCCATTATGTTGGGGCTCTGTGTGACAATACCCAGCGGAGCATCACGCATCAGCATATCGCACAAGAGCGTCTGTGTGCGCAAAATGTTCTTCTCCACAATCTGATTCTCCAGTTCCACCTCCTTATTGACGTGTATCGCAAACACTTGAGCTAGAAACTCACAGGCATACCTGAGAGGAAACGGAACAAACCTCGGACTCGTGTTATGACAAACCACCAAACCCCATAGCCTCTTTCTCTTTTGAGGTGCAGTAGAATCAGGGGCATCCCCTTCTCCATCCTCCTCGTTTACTACAACCGCCATAACCAGAGATGCAATTGAATCCATGTTGGCCATGTACTGCAAATGGCAGCTGTGTGGTGCTCTAAGGGTGGAGCCACACAAGGTAAGATCAAAGGAAAGCTTTTCATCTTGAAGCACCCTAACATGTTTTGCATTGCAATCAACTATCATCCGAACCTTGTTCTTCATAAACAGAAAACGGGCTGCTTGAGGGATGTCAGTGGCTGGATAATGCAGCCCAAGATAAGGCTCCAGTCCAGGTTTTGTAACCTCAGAGACAACCTCGCCGTGATCATCATCATGAAATTTATAAGCCATCACCCTGTCATACCCCGTGAGTTCAAAAACCTCCTGAACCATCGTATCGCAAAGCCTTTCCATGCTCCCGCTGGGCAAAGATTGCAACCTAGTGATTGCTTTTGCAGCGAGCTTGTATGATTGCAAAGCACCAGCAGCTGTCATGGGAACTTCATAAGGCTTCACCGGTTCAAAGTCGACGATGATGCTCCCTGTAACCCTGTGTACAATCGCATAAAAGGGCTTTGCAGAAGTCTTGCAATGCACAAGAATGGGATTCAAGAGGGAGACATCTCCAAATCCAAGGGCTTTCTGCAACGCAGAGGCACTAGGAGCAGTGAAAAGGCTCCTTATATCCGTCCCTATGCCTAGAGCACCTTGTTCACCAACACTAGGAACTGCATGACTGGCCATTGTCAACAGCTCAGCAGCATTCTCGCTGTATGCAATGACTTTGAAGGTCTTCTCATCCAAGGCAAGCAAACAACCAAAGGGCTGAATCAGCTTTCCCTTCTGTATGTGATGAAGATAGGTCGTGGTCACTTTGTCAGACCTTGGTGGCTGGTTCTCCACAACCGGACCAGTGACACGCACTGAGGTTGAGTAATCAAAAGAACTGCCTGATTCTTCAAAATCAGCATGGAGCTTTGCATCAACAGTGGTCTGCGCAATAATCCTAGCACTGTGTCTTGACCGCCTTGAGCCCTCGGAGGACTGGCTTGGCCTAGACCCTGACATGTTTTACCTGACACCAAAGACAAAACAAAAAAAATTAAATGCAAAACATTCATGCCGTAATATTACGAGGACAAGAGATTCATCATCTCTCACACATTCGTACAAGAGAATACTTAAAACACTAAAGAATTAATCGAGAATTGAAACAGTAAATCACCGCTATAGCTTAAGTTCATTTCACATCAAAAAGAGGCACAAGCTAGAAATAACTCCGCCTAGAAAGTCTACCTGGCTAAACCAAGAAACAGATGCATGAATCATCCTGTCATGTTCCACTATTCAATGACTCATTATTTACAAAGCAATAAGCAACTGAACCACCTTGAATATGATTGATAAAAAGATAGCTGAGGAGTCAGATTCCATGAACACTACCTTTCTAAGTCATCATACAATCCAAAAATCAACAAGATCTAGACAATAAACATGTACCACAAATGATAGTTGATACTCAACATGGAGAATCCAATACGCAATACTAAAACTAACCAGGATCTGAGCCAATCTGCCTTCTAACTTTCAAATACATCTAAGTAAAACTAAAAAGGTAACTCCTAGAGACTTCTTAGCTAATACCTTTCGGAAAAGAGTGATAGAAGTCCCACAGCAAAAACAAACGTAAGAGTAAAGAGCGCTAGTAAGAAGGGATGATGTGATGCTTCTTCTTATGAATGGTCATAGACTACAAAACTTGAGATAAAACAAACACACATCAAGCTAGATCAAAAGAGACCTGCAAAGTATATAATCGTAGAGAACAGGAGGACATAGATGACAACAAAGAATAGCTTTTAACTAACTAACATCAAAGATAACTATAAATTCCAAGACACAGAAACGAGAAGAGCTTACTCAATCAGAAGAGTAAGAGTCCAGTTGCTGCAGAGCACTCAGATCAGAAAACAAAACAAAGCAAAGCTTCAATATTTATATGTAAAATCAACAGAAATGAAAAAAAAAAATTGGGGAAAAGGAAAGTAGCTACCTTTAAAAGGAACTATGATCAGATCTTGTCTAGTCACACTCTTCAGAGAGAGGCTTTTATTCTTTTCTTTGCTAAATCTAGACCTCGAATCACCGCCTCAGCTTCTTCTCTCTTCTCTATTATTTGTGCTCCCTAGCACAGACGACGACGATGACTGGGACCACCTAACATACGTATGCCCATGTATCGGAGTATGGAGCAGCTTTGTTTATATTTTATTGGCGACAAGTTAAAGAAGTAAAGCTAGTTTTGGATAAAAGACAAACTTCACACACTTATCAAGAACAAGGTCGGCTTCTCCCTTAACACTGTTTCCTCTCCAAAACAGAACAATGGTCTAAGCATAAAAAAAGAAAAAAACTATTTTTACTGCTTAGTTTTGGAGTTAAATCCATTTAAAAACTGTTATTTTATTTTTGATCGGTGTAACTATCAGTGTGCAAGTGGGAGAACAAATTGAAGATGGTCTCAATCTGATCAGAGAATCGTCTAAAGGATAAGATAAAAAAAAAGGTAGATGATATTTTAAAAAAACAAGAGAGAGAGAGATAGGGATGGGGGCAATGTTTTTAATGAAGGCAAGAGCCAGAAGGGAAGTCCTGATGGGCTTCACGTTTTCTCTGGCTTTTTGTGGTTTGTTTATTGCCTCTCTGTACCGATTATATTTTAAAAAAAGTAAGGGACTTTCCAGATTTGTATTCCTTTTTATCGACCTTTCACGTTTTAGATGCCTATTCAGGGAAGTCCTTATAAACCTAAGTTTTAAGTCGTTGTTAGAGCATCGTTTTATTAGTAGTTTTGTGTTTTTAGAATATACAATGTTAGGGGAGATACTTAGGTTTGAAACAACTCTTTAAGCCCGGTCTGAATTTTGTCTATATTTTGAGATTGTTTTTGAACATTTTACTCAACTTAAGTATAGAAAAATTAGACCAAAAATAGATATAGATTTTTGTTACTACAAAGATCCCCATAATATATACCTTAATATTATTGTATTTATCTTTTAAGTGTTTAGATTCCTATGATCTTGTACTTTCCTCTTGTATCAGCCCATTGGGCTTTGTCATAATGTTACAAAATGTTGACAAAAATGTGAAATACTTTGTGCAAACTAGAAAAACAGAAATATCTTAATTTGAGCTTATAGATATGGGCTTTAAATCACTTGTAAAGAAACTTCGGCCTTGGGCCAAGCAATATAAAAAGAAGTTGACAAAAATAAACAGAAGCATCCATAAAATAACTAATATTGTGTTGAACATATTCGGCCCAGGAAAAAATATGTTGGATCTTTTTGGTTGTTATGTTGAGCTTGTCCGGCCCAATAAAAATGGAAGCCCTTTGGCCCAAAAAAAATTTGTGGATCACTAGAGCAGCACATCCAAGACAAAGAAAAATGGTTTCAAACATCAAAGAACGATGTGTTCAAAAAAAAAAGAAAAAACATCAAAGACGGTAAGTAAAATTGAAACAGTTAAAATATGTCAAACAAATCTTCACAGTAATAAAAATGTCAATGGTTACTTATGTATGATAAGGAACATACACACACAAAGATGATCCAAAACAACCTTTTGTCACATTAGCAAAGACAAAGAACAAAAATGTGTAGTTTTTGTTTGTTTAAATCAATCTTTAGGACTCTGCAATGAATCCTCCAAATCAAGTTCTAACCCAACACGGTTCCTTATAGTCGCTGCCGCATGACAAGACGAAGACGACGTCGTTTTACACATCCTACCCAGTTCCTTAAACCTCTCCACATCAAAGTGTTGACTTTTCAACAGCTTCCTCTGCCTCGAAAGGAACAGTCTCTTCATGAAGTCCTGATAAGTCGGATCCCTCGAAGTGATCAAGAAGTAAGCATAACCCACGATGATACTCGTCGCTGTCGCAAAGAACGTGATTGGTTCCATCACGTCCCACGAGAACTCCCAGAACGTTAGTCTAACGAACAGACCAATCTGAACTACCGCAGTAGCTAGACCGCCCCAAAGAATCTTCCTCACTTGTCTGTGAGCTAACACATCGATCTCTTCCTTCATGGTTCTTAACTTGTTGAACTCTTCCTTGATCTGATCTTCCTCTGGTGTTTCATCTAAAGGCATCGCTCGTCTGATCAGATCCACCACCTGAAAAAAAAAGGATTCAATATTAAAAAAAAAAGACAGAGAAAATTAAAGCTTTTTATTTCTCGGACCTTGTCGGGATGAAGATAGACTTTGTCACGGAAGATCAAGACAACTCCAGCATCATCAAGAACGCGAGCAAAGACGTGAGCTTCGTCGGGAGATCTAGCGAGACCCATTCCCTGAGAAGTTTCAAGAAGTGAACTGTAAGGGACAACGTCTCTCTCCGACATTCCGACAAGCTTTTTCTTCATGTCTTCAACATTCACCAACCTCATTAGCTTCTTGGCTTCCGCCATAGTGATCTCCTTCTTCATTTCCTCCTCGTTCTCCGGCGAAGTTTTGACGGTGAAGCTTCTTAACCCACCACCATTAAGCATCAATGTCCTCTGTGAAGAAGCTCTATTCACAGCGGACATCGCCGTACGTCTTATCAAACCCATTGACCACATTGTTTTTCACGAACAGGTTTGAAGATCTACGTGAAAGCAAAGTAATTAAATGAGTCTCGTAGATCAAGAACTATAAAAAGCTGTGAATATGAATTAAAAAACATGTGTGATTCGATTCGTTAAGTAGTGACTTAACGCGCTCAATTAAGAATCTTAAAACTCTTTTATAAACTCCATAAAGATCACATGATTAGGACATTATGAAAAAAATTAAAAGAGCCATTAACTTTATTTATTGGATTCAGATATTATAAAAAAAGTAAAGGATTCTGTAAGGTGCAACCATTGTTGACTTTGCATGGAGAATGGCTTTTTCTACATCTGTAATCATCACACTTTCAACATGATTTTAAATTTCTTTGTTGTTCGAGTATAGTACTATTTAATAATATTTATGAAACTTTATTAATCCAACTAACCTCCTGACAAGAAAAAAGGATGATCCCCACTACACTTCTGTGACGCGGAATGTAAACGGACCAAGCTACTTCATTGTCACATGAACAATACAACATAACAACACGTCTAGTGTAAAGAGACGTTCCATTTTGAATCCATAGAAACGAATAAAAGCATCTGCTGCTAGAAGCAATCTAAATCCTGAAAGAGTATGAATAATGTACGTACCTGAAAAGTACTTCAATGTTTTTTTCTTTTCTTTTCTTTAAATGATAGTGTGAATCAGGAAGAAGAACAATTTTTTTTTTTTATTAGAGACACTATCCACAGCTTGAGAGATTGTGCGACTCTCTCAATCTCTATCTCTCTTTCGAAGCACTGTTTTGAATAGTTATGACGTCCCTGTTTTTGCCCCTTTTTATCTCCTTGAGAATAGCTACGATCGTTATACGATCTCGAGGGCCAGATTTGTTTGTTGAACCTTTTTTTTTCTTCTTTCTTTGCGATTTATACACAATTCCAGAGAAGATCACTACATTTCAGGGCATTTTTTTAATAGTGTCAATTTCCACGTTGATTTTATTGAATCAACAACTAGACAATATTTTATTATTGTAGGTGATTAATGAAATATATATATTGCACAAATAAACAAAAGTTTGAACCACGTTACTATTTATGAGCAAGCATAGGTTTAACGTGCAAACAAAGAAGAGTTTATTAAGAGGTTGATTGAACAAGACAATATTTATATGATGGAATAAAATGATTAATAAATTTGGAATTGATAAGATTTTAGTGCTAGATTTGAATTGACTTTGCAATTAGGGAACCATTTTCGTAAGGGATATATCATAGCAATTATTAAAAATACTTACGTATACTACCAATAATGACACTATGAGTTGTCTTAATGAAAAGATGTATAAAATAATATCTCGCTAACCTGGCCATATAATTATCAAACATTGCTTTATTTCATCTAATAGTTAGAGTATGCCAATTTGTCACATTTTTCGGTAATCACGAAAGTTTATTTTTTTGTCAGCAAATCAATTCGATATTAATCAAACATAATTGCCCATGGGTAGCCCAATTGTATGGGTAAATATCACGAGGCCCAATAGTAAAAGTAGTTTAAAAAAAAGATGAACAAACAGAAAAACGAGTGAGAGCAAAGATAGGCACACGACCACAATACACGGATCGATGAATACTATGAGAAAGTTTGTAAGCTCTATGAAGATGCATCCTAAGAAGATGCAACACAACCTCTTCACGGTACTCCTTCTGTTAATTCTGGTTCTGGTTAGTGAGGCGGTTTGGCTAGACGTGCCTACCTCGGGAACAAAGTGTGTCTCTGAAGAAATCCAAAGTAATGTGGTTGTCTTGGCTGATTACATCATCATCTCCGAGGATGATTCCTTATTACCAACTATATCCGTCAAGGTAAATTGTCTTGGATCTCTGTTCCGAATCATCAGCTACATGATATGAATCTGCATTTTGTTACTTGAGCCATAGGTTACAACTGGTCCATGCTCAAAATGTCTGAAAGTAACCACGGTGAATTAATAGAGTGAGTGTAAATGCTCGATCCGAGTTTCCTTATTTAGACAATTGTGATCATGATGTTGCATGTTTTTCTTTGTTTGCTATAACTAATTTATTTTTACGTTAATTAACGAAGGCAGTTTCAACTCGTTTGTGGTGGTAGTGGTACCTAGGATTTCCATAATAACAATGTTCTAAAAATCGTTAGATAGTAATTAGATATTTTATAAATGATTATTGTTTAAGTGATGTTTAGACCGATTTTTTAAGACTAGACGAGCGTTTAAGCTCCGGCCTAGACCAATTTTTAGAACACTGCTAATAACACAAAACATTTCAAATGTTAGCGTCATAATTGCTACGAGAGATCTTTATATGATTGTTTTGGAGACTTGTCACTAGATTGAGAGCAGTCTTGGATGTAGACCGTTCATCTGTTCCTTGTGCCTCTGAGTTTTGAGAATCTTATATGTTGTAGGTGACGTCCCCATACGGAAAGAATCTGCACCACATGGAAAACGTGACGGTTGGGGAATTTGCATTTACATCGCAAGAATCAGGGAACTACATGGCGTGCTTCACGGCAGATGCAAAGAGTCACGGAAACCAAAACGTTAGCATCAGCGTTGACTGGAAAACTGGAATCGCTGCTAAAGATTGGAAAACTATTGCTAAGAAAGAGAAGATCGAGGTGAGCTTTCAAACACATGTTTTACATTTTCAAAGTGCATTTAAATAAATGATTTGGTGCTTGGTAACGTAGGGAGTGGAGCTGGAGATAAGGAAACTTGAAGCTGCAGTGGAAGCTATCCATGAAAATTTAGTTTACATAAGAAACAAGTAAAAAATATATAAATGAAGCTGCATATTCACTTCTCTTGCCTTTGTTTGCTTGAGTCTTAACTCTCATGTTTTGTGTTGCAGAGAAGCAGATATGAGGACAGTGAGTGAGAAAACGAACTCGAGAGTAGCTTGGTACAGTACAATGTCGATGGGTATTTGCATTGCTGTTTCTGGTGTACAAGTAGTCTACTTGAAGCAATACTTTCAGAAGAAGAAGCTTATCTAAAGCTCTGGTTTTTGACTCATCCACATCGGTTTTCTTTTGGTTTAAAAGGAATAAATATGGATTTAATTTGCAGTTTCTGTTAGTTCAGGGCTATAGGCCAATAACAGATTCCATTTCTGCATAAAAAATAAAATCTCATAGTAATTTGTAATAATTTTATCCAATCTCAAAAATTTAGCGATATAATTATTTATTGTGTATATGTGTTTTGGATTAAATGTTATTTTAACTAGTCCAAATGTGCTAATGTTTTGACAGTTCTCACCAAATTAAATCCCCCAAATCCTCTAAGAGCATCTTCAACCAAGGGCTCTTGCCCTTGGTTCCCACAAAATCCCACTTCCCAACATAAGCAAGGTTGCTTATAGTGCCTAATTAAGCAACTTTAATCAAGGGTGCTTGCACTATTCACGCCACGTGTCAGCCCATCATTGGGCAAATCTTTTTTTTTTTTTTTTTTTTTTTTTAAAATCAGAAAAGAAAAAAAAAAGAAAAAAAAAAAATAAGCACCCCATTAGGGGTGCTAGGGTTAATGGTGCTCTAAAACTCAAAATCCAATAAGCCCCTTAAAATACACAATTATGTTTATTAACACCATATCAGTATTTACAGTGAAGGGCCAAACTTATAGAGACTATATGAACAAATAAGCCCATATAAAAAGGCCCATTAAATAAACCCTAGCTTCAAAAACACATACATAAGCGTCTTTCTCCTTTCCTTGGTTCGGCGGCGTTTTCACTTGTTGCAGGAAAAAAATGCCGGCAGGACATGGAGTTCGTGCTAGGACGAGGGATCTGTTCGCGAGGGGGTTCAGGAAGAAGGGTACAATCCCATTGTCCACTTACCTCAGGACATTCAAGGTCGGCGATTACGTCGATGTTAAAGTGAACGGTGCGATTCACAAGGGTATGCCTCACAAGTTCTACCATGGTCGTACCGGTCGTGTCTGGAACGTCACCAAACGCGCCGTTGGTGTCGAAGTCAACAAACAGGTCTGAACCACTCACATTGACTTGATAGTCAAGTCTGTTGATTTTTATGATGAAATGTGCAATTAATTAGTTCAGGTTTTGAGATTTGTCTCAAAGGTTTTATTTTTATTAGATTTGTGTTATTTGTGCTGGAACTAGTTATCTACTGTGCTGTAGCTTTGTTTCAGATTTCGAAAGTGTTTGCTTTGGTTTTGTTTTGTCTTTTGGACTTACAATGCTTTGTGTTGCATTTAATACATAGTTCAACTCAGTTTTGTAAGTTGTACTATCTGGTTTTCATTGATTGATTACTTCGATTCCTGATAGCAATAGTGCTGGTATGTTTGCTATCTGACTTTGTGAATTCTAACTTCAAATCAAGCACACGTATTTGTAGACCTCTAGTTTATCTGTCACACAATTGATTGTATCTGGTAATTTTGATAAGCTTATCGACACATATCTTTTTGCAAGGGTAACATGATTGACTGACATATATGTTTGGTGGGTGTGTTTTCAGATTGGTAACAGGATCATAAAGAAGAGGCTTCACGTGCGTGTGGAGCATGTGCAACAGTCAAGGTGTGCAGAGGAGTTCAAGCTGAGGAAGAAGAAGAACGATGAGCTCAAGGCTGCAGCCAAAGCTAGAGGTGAGACAATAAGCACCAAGAGACAGCCTAAAGGACCCAAACCAGGATTCATGGTTGAGGGTATGACCTTGGAGACTGTCACTCCTATCCCCTACGATGTCGTCAACGATCTCAAGGGAGGCTACTAGTTCTACTTTCTTCCCCGCAGTGTTTTCGAGCTTTCCTTCATATCTTTTGTAGCAACTTGAAACCTTTGTCTTCAAACCAAAATCTGATTTTCAATGACAGATCTTTTGTTATGGATAATTTTGCGTTGACCAGTATTAAATTGTGTCTCATCCCACAAATTAGCTTAGATTAAATTATTGAGTTTTAATTAGAAGCAAAGTGACGCAGCCATTGTGGGATCGTTGAGGTGGGGTAGCTACGTGGCGTTCACGTAGCGTCTCAGCAACACACCCTCCTCGTTAACTTGTGTTTCAACACTCCACTCAAAAGAGTCAAGTGTAGTATATACATGTCTTTCTGTTACTCCTCCCTCTAAAGACAGATAGAAACCAGCTGCTTCTTCTTTCATTTTCTCTTTGAATGAATCTGTTTTGCTCTTTGAATTTCCCAAAATAGATAAGAGAATTCATCTGTTACCTAAATATTCTCACTCACTATTTCAGGAATCACTCTCATATTCCAATCTCTCTCTGTCTCTTGATGATCTTTCTTCTCTACTGACCAAAGTCTTCCCTTTGATTCTTTGATCCACGTTTCGAAATCAGTCTTTCCTCATCTCACATTCTCCAGTTTTGTTAGATCTACAAAACCTCCTCTCTGTTTTGGTTTAATCATAAATCAAAGTACGAATCTTTATAGATCAAAAGCACATTTTGATCCAAAAAGCTCGAACCTTTACGTTGTTTAGTGGTTGTGAGAGGATTTGATTGTTCAGTGAAGAAGAAGCATCAAATCAAAATCACACAGTTTCCTGATTCCTATCAGGAAGCTGTGGAAAGTCATGGGCTGCAATTGCTCCAAAGGAACACGACCAAATGATATCATCGACGAGAAGAAAGAGAGAAGGAGCAAGGCTAATGATAAAACCTCCAAGAAGAAGAAAAAGTCTGTTTCTTTGAGCAGAGCCAATGTAGGATCCGAGGAAAGGTCCAGCTTTATCAATGGCAACAGCAAGGAATCCACATTGGAGCTGTTGATACCCTCTGATGCCACAAACTCTACTCCTGATGGTGCTGAGAAGAAGGTGAATCTCGAGAGAAAATCTTCCAGATCTGTGTTTAAGAGAAGGCTCACCACTGAGACCAGTAAAGTAGGAGCATTACAGCAACCTAAGATGACTAGGATATGCAGTGTTAGAGATGGCGAGAGAGGAGCTCAGGTTGTGGCTGGTTGGCCTTCATGGTTAGCTGGAGTTGCTGGAGAAGCTATCAATGGATGGATTCCACGCAAGGCTGATTCGTTTGAGAGGATGGAAAAGGTGAGGCCTTTTGTTTGGCTATGTTTGTGTAAATCATCATTTTGATTGACATTGTTTGTTTACTGTTTAGATTGGACAAGGCACGTATAGTAGTGTGTACAAAGCCAGGGACTTAGAGACGAACCAGATAGTTGCACTAAAGAAAGTGCGGTTTGCTAATAAGGATCCTGAGAGTGTTAGGTTCATGGCAAGAGAGATCATCATCCTTCGAAGGCTTGACCATCCTAATGTTATGAAGCTTGAAGGTTTGATCACTTCAAGGGTATCAGGGAGTATGTACCTTATCTTTGAATATATGGAACATGATCTCTCAGGTCTTGCTTCAACCCCTGGTGTTAAGTTCTCTGAGGCACAGGTATTAGTTATTAATGATTCTTCGGAATGTATGTAGTTGGTTCTCATCAAAAGTATTGTGTTTGGTGCAGATTAAGTGCTATATGAAACAGTTGCTTCATGGTCTAGAACATTGTCATAGCCGAGGTGTATTGCATCGTGACATCAAGGGCTCTAATCTGCTCCTTGACCGTAACAACAATCTCAAAATTGGAGATTTTGGTCTTGCCAACTTTTACGGAGACCACCAGAAGCAGCCTCTCACTAGCCGTGTTGTAACTTTGTGGTACCGTCCACCTGAACTCCTGCTTGGATCAACGGACTATGGCATTACTGTGGATCTGTGGAGCACAGGATGTATTTTAGCTGAACTCTTTAATGGGAAGCCTATCATGCCTGGAAGAACTGAGGTAGAACAACTACACAAGATCTTCAAACTCTGTGGATCACCTTCTGAAGAGTACTGGAAGAGATCAAAGCTTTCACATGCCACCATCTTTAAACCTCAGCAACCTTACAAGCGGTGTGTAGCCGAGACGTTTAAGAGTCTTCCTTCTTCAGCTTTGGCACTAGTTGAAGTTCTTCTAGCTGTTGAACCAGATGCTCGTGGAACCACATCTAATGCCCTTCAAAGCGAGGTAAAAAGCTATGGAACACAGATATAACTTCGATATGCAAATCAGTGACGTTGTAGAATCTGCAAATCATATTCCTTTCTTTGTTTTTTCAAGTTCTTCACGACAAAGCCGTATGCAAGCGACACATCAAGTTTACCAAAGTACCAGCCCAAAAAGGAAACTGATGTGAAGCTTCGAGAGGAGGAAGCAAGACGGTTAGAGCCAGTTTCTACTAGTATTATAGAAGAATAACTCGTCTATGTCTTAATGAACACTGACGTATCCTAATTTTCTCTTACCACCAGAAAGAAAGGCACAGGCAGTAAGCAGAATGAGTCTAAACAAGTATCTAGAGAATCCAAAGCTGTACCGGCTCCAGATGCCAATGCTGAGTTACTAGCATCAGTACAAGTACGTATGATTATAGCATAACTGACACAAATGGTAATAGTCATGTAAACTTGACTTGGTTTATTCTCTTGTTCTTAAAAGAAACGTCAAGGGCAGAATAAACAAACAAGCATGAGTGAAAAGTTCAATCCTCATGAAGATGCAGCTGGTTTCTTGATCGAACCACTGAAGAGTGGAACAGGACAAAACGGCTACACACGCTATGGTGTGACCTCGGGTTCAAGTCGGTCTCCTGCTAGAAAAGAACTGAGAGCACAACGTTCCTTTGTTCAACGTGGAGCAGCCCAGTTGCCAAAGTTCTCAAACTCGGTAGCTGCTAGAGATGCATCACATTTCGCTATAGCAAATCCACGGTGGCTTGAAGATAGGTATAATAACAACAACAACGGAAGGCAAGACGATGGTGATTGGTCCCAAAGTTTGCTTGTTAAACCCAAAGATTCTACAAAGGACAAAGAATCCATACTGGTGAGAAGAACATCTTGAGACCATTACTGTGTGTTTTGCTTTGCAGTGAAGCTTTCTTTTGTGGGTTAATCACATTTTGTTTGCCATGTTTTAGGGTCACGGTGAAAAAACAGAGAGAATGAACTACTCAGGGCCGTTAGTTTCTGCAGGAGGAAACTTAGATGAAATGTTGAAAGAACATGAAAGACAGATTCAGGTAGCAGTTCGAAAAGCTCGAGTGGATAAGAAGATTAATAGGGACGATCATGGACAGACACAAGCGTTTCTTGCTGCAAACGGCAGGTGAGAGGTATCAGACAATCAAAGAGAAGATAAGAAGAATCTTTTGGGGTGATTAGAGTCAGTTTGTTTAATTTATTTTATTCATCAATTTTTACTATTAATGTTAGTAGAGTTTCCATCAGAAAAATCATTATTGTAGGTTCAAAAAAGATGCATAAAATATTTGGTACCTATAACTTCAAGAAGACGGCAGAGTATGGTGTCAAACGTTTGTTTGTGTATATATTCATTCTAAGGTCAACTTCAATAAACATCAAATTTGATCTAATTTCAATTCTAATAAAATATCAAAAATGAGATAATTTAACCAAATTTGATGCGAAGTATCACTAATATATAATATTATTAAATTCACCAAATATTAAAATAAAATTATCTTTTATTTTATAATATAGTTAAACTTGTATTACTAACTATTTAATATTTTATTAAAATAAATATATTATTTTGTTATGTGATTTTCATAATTAATAATTTTGAATATAATTCTTTTGGTGTAATATTTAGTGTTATGGGGGGATAAATAAAAGAGTTTGATACCAAAATACCAAATTTTGTGTAATTTCAACACCAAATTTAGTGTTGTGGTTAGAAACGTATTAAATCTATCTCCAATCCATTTCTATTTTTATCTATATATTTTCTCTAAAATAGAGAATTTTTATAGAGGTAAATCTATTCATATATGTGGAAAAATATAGAGATATGCTATTTTTATCTTTAAATATAGAGATAAAAATAATATTTTTTTATATTTTTATTTAAAATAGAGAAATTATATTATAAATCATATATTAGAGGAAATCCACTTTTATAATAGGGATTTTTAGAGGAAAATTTTGAGGTGTACAGATGATCTAATCAATATTGAAAAAGATCGAATATTACGTAAGTGATAGTTTTAACTGCTAGTTGCTAGTGGCTACCAAACACCAACAAACTTGAATATAAGGCTTCTTCTTCTCTCTTTGCGTCTTGCAGAACCTGAAGTTAGCTGCTCTGTCTTTCTCAAGTACCCCTTACCAGTTTCCATTCCCTTCTTCTCTAAGCATACTTTCATCTTAGTAGTAGTATTACATATATATCTATAATTGTTTAGGATTTAACTTCTCGAGAACCCAAGTTTCTTTAAAATTTGAATCAGACAAATGAGGACTAGAACAAACCAAAGCCACGAGCTCAAGCTTCTCCTTCTTTGTCTTCTTGCGGCCTTCATTCTCATCTTCATCGTTAGATCAACTCTCACAACTTCACAGGAACACCAGACTCTTGAACAGACAAGATCAGGGGGTTGTGCTGGTGCCTGCAATAAGCTACCACGTTCTCTCGCGCAAGCCTTGATCCATTACTCTACTTCAGTCATCACACCGCAACAAACGCTCAAGGAAATAGTGGTCACCAGTAGAGTACTCGAGAAGAAGTCACCCTGCAATTTCTTGGTGTTTGGTCTAGGCCATGACAGCCTCATGTGGAACACTCTCAACTACGGAGGCCGAACAGTATTCCTCGAAGAAGATGAGGCGTGGATAAAACAGATCCAGAGGCGGTTTCCGATGCTGGAAACGTACCATGTAACATACGACAGTAAAGTTAACCAAGCAGAGAATCTAATAGAAGTTGGGAAAGGACCTGAATGCACAGCCATTGGAGATCCAAGGTACTCAATGTGTCAGCTAGCACTCAAGGGTCTGCCTGATGAAATCTATGAGACTAGTTGGGATCTAATCATGGTGGACGCACCCACTGGCTACTACGATGAGGCTCCTGGGAGGATGACAGCTATTTACACGGCGGGAATGATGGCAAGGAACAGAGAACGGGCAGGAGAGACCGATGTGTTTGTGCATGATGTGAATAGGGAAGTAGAAGACAAGTTCTCCAAGGCTTTCTTGTGTGAAGGGTACATGAAGAAACAAGAAGGGAGACTAAGGCATTTTATTATCCCTAGCTATAGAAATGGATCAGAATCAGACTCATATAGACCCTTTTGTCCATAATTGACAAATGTTAATCAACTATACTCTGTTTCTCCAAATCTGAACTCTTTATCTTCCTACTTGTTCACAACCAGTATTGAAGAGTCTATAGCAAGAAACTAGTCTCTCTTATTACATTTGTTTCGGCTCTGCAAACCACCAGCAGTACAAAGAAATTTGAACGTTGATGTGGAAAAACAGCAGGATGAAACAAGAAAGTGTTGTTCATAAGAAATAACATATAGTCTTACAGCCTTTCAACCTCTGCCTTCTAGTTGAAAGCTTTTCCACGCTTTTCTTTTGACTTACCTGTGATGCAGGAGGAAATTCTTAGGCAGGAAGGTAGACAAATGTGCTAGAACATTAAGTTTAGATTGACGAGAAAATAGATAGAATATGCATGCATGTTGTAATAGGAATCATATATGATGAAGATTTGTCATATTTAACTAGCTTTTTACCTGTTAACGAAGATGGCGGTTGGACTGCCTGGAGACGGAGGATTCTGCGTCAGGAGTGAAGCATATGAACCAGCTTTAGCAACATCATTAGGGTCACTTGCTGAATAGATTTCAACCTCTTCAAGACCAACTTGCCGCTTGATCAAATCCATGTTACTCTTAAGGACTTCCATCTCTCCAAATGGTAGCTTCAAATTTAGAGCCTGGCTGCCAATAGCTATTGCTTCGTCCTTCTTGAATTTAAGGAAAGGCATGCAAAGCTTCTGAATCTGCTTGAAGTTTTCTGCTTGTCCATTCTTCTGCAATGTCTCCCTTAGTTCTGCAAGTATCTCTGCATCAGGGGCAAAACAATTGGTTTGTTGGTCGAATTTGCTTTGCAGAATCTGGAGGCAGTGAGCTCTCCACCCATCAAATTGCTCATTCACATATACCAGCCCTTTCAGATTCGAGTCTGCCACTGCCGTTACTTGAGCACCTTTCTTAGCAGCCTTCTTGGAACCTAAGAGCTGTTTCTGTAGAAGCTTTCTCATTAAAATGATAGAATCCTGCAAATATTTGTTAGCACCCTTGAGAACCAGATCTGGCTCATTTGATGCTGGCCAGCCTGCTTTTACCACACAGCCTTCCTTCTTCAAAAGCTTCCTCCAGACATATTCTGCAAACTGAGGGCAGATTGGTTCAATGAGGCGTGTTTGCACATCCATAAAGGTCAGTATCAAGTCGTGGTTCATGCCGCCAATGCCACAAGAGAGCCTATACTCATCTCGAGCAGCTTGCAAGTCGTAAAACCCATTCTTAAGTGCCTCCCTGAACAAACAATCTTTGTAGGCCTTTTCAGTCAATCTGATAGCAATGTTCATGTCATTTTCAAACACTCTATCAGCATATGTTGAAGGAGGGCCCGTTCTCAAAGAGGATTCAACAGCCAGAACCTCTTCCATCCATGTGAGCTCTTTAGTCAGGCGCAAAATTGCAGCATTTGCAGTTTCAAATACAAAATTTGCATCGTCAACGCCATCACCAGCATCAGCTAAAGAAAACCTTGTAGCAGTGGCGGAGAATTCTTCAATGGCCTGTTTCAGTGTTCTGAAATTCCCAGTTGATTTTGACATTTTTTCAGAATTCAGCATAATGTGACCATTACATCTGATACCACGAGGCCAATTACGACTCGCCATCAGTGCAGTGTGGTTGTAGATGAAAAAGGTCAAATGATTCTGGATTAGATCCTTTCCTGAAACTCGAAGATCTAGAGGGTACCAGTAGTCAAATTCCTGCTTCATCTTACATAAAACATCAGCCGGAATGTCAGACGATTTTGGGTACGGACCATCGCAGAAGAGATACTCCCAAACCTCATCATTCATCTGTTGAGGGCTAATCAAAGACTTGCTGCCTTTATACATGTCTCCTTCGTGAAAGATATGGGAAACTGTATAATACGCCATATAAAGAGTGGAATCAGATAAGGATTCGACAAGGAACTGTTCATCCCAGGGAATACGAGTTCCAAGACCAAAAGATCGTGAGCAAGCCCACTGATTGAGCCAGCTCAAAGTGTGCTCAAAGCCATGCCTTGTTTCTTCAGAGTAAAGATTCATGTTTGATAAACATTCCTCAGCCATTTGACGCCATTCTGATTCGCCGTACGTTAGGTACCACTGATCTGTAAGGGCCACAACACATTCATCACCCGATCTTGACATCACAGGCTTCTCGGGTTCACTGTATAGAATTGCGTCGCCAGACTCTATGAGCTTTGTCTTGATAATAGGCTTGATTTCTTGGACTTTTCTACCAACAAACTCTCCAATAAGCATGGTTCCTTCGGTGAAACCTTTCAGGTACGTCAGCCTCTTAGCCTCTGCAAGCTTGTCCTTATCGTTCTGACTTTTAATTTTCAAATCCAAGCATACCTTTTCGGCAGCCTTGTCCCCAAACTCCGGAATGTTGATAATTGGTACAATCTCAGTGGGCACCCACTCATCTTTCACACCATACTTGGCTCTAAGAGCAGGCTTTGCACTCAAGTCATGCAGAGCCATGTAATCATCAGGAGCATCACTAGGCACGCTGGTAACAATGCCAGTACCTTTGTTTGTCAGAATGGTTAACATGGGCAGAGCATAGATGATCTCGTTCACAGCCAGAGGAGACCTCAAAGGGAGTCCAATCAAATCAGACCCGGTCAACTCAACCAAGCAGGAAGGCTTCTGAGGGATCTTTGAGAAGTTCTGATAGGCAAGGTTGAGTGCAGCTCTCTCAGTTAGGATGAATACATCAGTTTCACTAATTTCATAAGCTCCATATTTTCCATCAGGCAACACCCAAGCGTTTGTTTGTCCATACATGGTCTCAGGCCTCAAAGTAGCTGCAGCCAAAAACACTCTCTTTCCTTCCAAAGGACCCAGTTTCAGAGGAAAAGGCTGCACAACTTCCATCTTAATAAGCGTATACTCTTGAGGCTGAACACCTTCACCAGTAGAACGGTCGTGGTCAGCACAAGGCTGACCATCTAAAGGCGAGTATATCGTGTACCTACGGTCTTTCACAATCTTTCCCATAGATTTCAACTTCCTCATCTGCCACCTCACAAAGGCATCGAAAAACGGATTAACATCAGTCGTCACGAATGATCTTCTCCAGTCACAACCCAATCCATATGCTCTGAGATCTTCAATAGCCAATGGGGGAAAGAAGTACAACCATTCATACGGATCTTGAAACTTCGCTATCTCACTATCAGTAAGACCAAAACTACGCATAATCTCCCACTGATAAACCTGTCCACCAGCTTTCGAAGCAACCTTGGACTTCTTTCCCTTGAACTGCCCCGGTAAAGCTGGTGTATCACTCTCCACCTCCTCAGCTTCTGGAGCTTGTTTATTGTTATCCTCAGCAGTGAACACAGGAGGATTCCCAAACTGCTGAATCTCCCGAGACAGCTTGTCAGCAGAAGCCTTAATTGGCATACCAGTGCAGTGGAAACCAAACGGCATCAGCACATTAGCACCTCTCAGTCTATGATAAGCAGAAGCAAAATCAACCTTGGAGAGTGAGAAGGCATGGCCAATATGTAGGTAACCATTCATATAAGGGAAAGGGAAAGTTGCGAAGAACTTTTCTCCGTTCTTTGGAGGATCCTTGCGAGACTCAGCTAAGAACACTCCCTCATCTTCCCACCATTTGCGTACAGCTACCTCAATCTCGAGAAGACGATCTCTCCTCACGAAGCTTTTCGAATCAGATGCCATTTCGTGACAGTTTCTGCTCAACCATAATCATACAAAGATCAAACGAAGAAACATCATAAATGAGAATGAGCTTGAGGAAACGCAAGAGTACCTTAAGGATGCGATTCTAGGAATAGCGAATCGAGTCCGCCGCGTAAGCAATGCGAGATTTGATAGAGATGGAGCCACAGCTGGGAAAGATAATGAAGATGAGTGATGTCGTCTAGGGTTTTTAAGCTAAAGGATTTAAATTAAATCCTTTATGATTTAACGGCCGTTAACGTCCAATTGTCTAACGGAGTCTCGTCCTACTAAACCGATCTCCGACCATAACCGGTTACGAGTCAGCCCGGATTAGTTTTCTTTGGGCCTACACACAACAAATGCCCCAGTTGGTGAATCGTTCTATGGAACTGGAAACTACTAACCGCTTGGTTCAATTGGTATAAAATTAGAATAACTGAACCGGATGGGACAACAGCTACTCGCATTTGAATTTCACAATTCATATAAAATGATCCTTAAAGAGTTATATTACTTGCATTTGTTTAGCTAACGCAACACAACGCAAAGACATAGATATTGGCATTTCGAAGAGTGATACAATTCACAGACAAAAGCCCTTTTAGGAAGAAGAGCAACAAGGCTTCTTAGTGTTTGATTCAGAAGACGCCGCGACATCGATAGTTTCACCTTCCTTGACATTAGCATTCGCACTTGCCTGGTCTGAAGATATAGATTTCTTGCTGATGATCCTATAAATCTCCGAGAGAATCGTCTGAAAGGCCTTCTCCACGTTCAAGGCCTCGAGAGCAGACGTCTCGATGAAAGATAAGCCTTCTTTCTCGGCGTAGCTCTGAGCATCCTCTGTGGCAACAGCTCTGAGATGCTTCAGATCTGTCTTGTTTCCGATCAACATGATCACGATGTTGGAATCTGCATGGTCTCTGAGCTCTTTCAACCACCGGCTAACATTCTCAAACGTTGTTGGTTTGGTGACGTCGTAGACCAAGAGAGCACCGAGCGCACCTCTGTAGTAGGCGCTGGTGATGGCTCTGTAACGCTCTTGCCCCGCCGTGTCCCATATCTGAGCTTTCACAGTCCTTCCTTCCACCTTAGAACATAGGAGCATGGTGTTATCTCAAAGGTTTAGTTCATAAAAACAGTAAGCAGCAAAATGCATATTAAAAACCTTATTATATACGATGGATCTTATAACTGGACTGTGTAACACTGACTCACTTAAACAACAAATATTACATTTCTATTATTAACCTAAGTGTAAGCTAAGTTCAAAATCAAGAAAGGCTAATAGATCTGACTTGCACAAGGTTCTTAGATCCGAAACAGACTCATACTAAACTAGCCAGACGAAATACAAACACAGGTTAAAGAACTGCAACTTCCTGAATACACACAATGGGCCAATGGCTGCTTCCAAACTTCCGAAAACTATAAACACATCTACAGGTATATACACAAAGGCGAAGATCTATACATACATATAAACATACACATACGGATCGAGCCAAAAACACCCATAGTGATTTCAGAAGCTTAATAACAGAAAATTGAAACTAAGACTAGATCAAGCAGCAGTTTAGAGACAGAGAGATGTGTAGATAGATACTTGGAGAGTACGAGTAGCGAATTCGACACCGATGGTGGATTTGGATTCCAAGCAGAACTCGTTGCGAGTGAATCTAGAGAGAAGATTCGACTTGCCGACACCGGAGTCTCCGATGAGAACCACTTTGAACAAGTAGTCGTACTCTTCTTCCGGTCTTCTCGCCATTGTTTAACCCTTTCTTTAAAAAGAGCGAGATTGGGATTTTCAAAATTGATAAAGGGAACAACCAGAAGAAGATGAAGATGAATATAAGAAATTAATTATTATTAGTTTTTTTCCGAGAAGAAAACTAAAAACTGTGTGGTCAAAAATACCCCTGGACTACCGACTAATCTAACGAGGCCTTGACTTATCAAGTTGGGCTTAATAACAAAAGCAGGATTCAAATCAAATCAAACCAAACCAAACCAGGGGAAATTGAATACGCTCCCCGTAAACCAAACCAGATTTAAAACCCTAATTCGTCTATCCCTTTAACACTCTTTTATAGCTTTCTCTCCGCCTCATTTTCTCTCTCTCTCACTTTGCTCTCACGGGAATATCTCCAGGTAAGATCCATCGAGCGAACAGTCTTCTTCTCTATTATAACTGAGCTCACAGCTTGATGTTTTCCTTTGTACCAGATCCAATACCAGAAGCCGAAGTTCGTATCCGTCTAAGCAATGGCTTTGGTGAGCTCTCTATGATTTTGTTTATGCGTTACTCTTCGTTTCCCAGATTGCTTTGGAGGATCGCATCCTGCAAACTGTAGTACTATTATCCGATTCGGATTATCTTTTGATGAATGAGCATATGATAGTGAATAACCAATCGTATACTGTAGTAGTATTATCCGATTCGGATTATCTTTTGGTGGATTTAGGTTTTTGAATGATTGTTTTGTATCATGTATGATCGCATCCTGTATTGATCTCGAAGAAGCAATCGTAAACAGTAGTAACCGTTGG
The DNA here is from genome assembly GCA_905132765.1 of Moricandia arvensis. Lineage (NCBI taxonomy): Eukaryota > Viridiplantae > Streptophyta > Magnoliopsida > Brassicales > Brassicaceae > Moricandia > Moricandia arvensis. The sequence goes on along the minus strand of CAJHQP010000409.1, from coordinate 150,700 downwards.
ATCTTGAGAATATCCGATTCGGATTATCCTTTGATTTTGCTTTTGATAGATTTAGGTTTTTGAATTATTGTTTTGTTACACCAATTTGATCGAAATTACATTTACAGCTGCTGATAATTAGTGTTAAGTGTTGGTGTGGCAAATGTCTTCACGAATGAATTTGGCGGAGAAAATAATATGTGCTGAATGTATTTCAGCAATTTGGCAAGTTCAGATGATCAGTTTTGTTGTCTAATGTCTGTAGGTATTGCACACATACAAGGGAAACAAAGGTGCTGAGAAAATACTCATCGCCGCAGAGTACACTGGTGTGCAGATCAATGTCCCCGACTTTGAGATGGGTGTCTCTAACAAAACCCCAGAGTTCCTCAAGATGAACCCCATTGGAAAGGTATCTGAACGCTTTGCTGAAATGGCATTGACTTGTTATTGATTCTATTTTCCTTTAAACTAGAGCTACCTATCTTGATAGGTTCCAGTGCTTGAGACTCCGGAGGGTCCCATCTTTGAGAGCAACGCTATTGCCCGTTATGGTAAAATAAGTTTCCATTTATTTGTGTGGTTTAATTACTCGTTAGGAATTGTGAATAATGGATGTTTTGATTTCCTATTGCAGTGAGCCGATTGAACGGTGAGAACTCCTTGAATGGATCTTCCTTGATCGAATATGTAAGTTTCTGCTCTTCTCTTATCTGTTTGCGCCTGTTCTTCTAATGTTATTGTTCAAGATGTTTAACTGCATGCTTCACTCTGCAGGCACAAATTGAGCAATGGATCGATTTCTCTTCATTGGAGATCTTTGGAAACATCTTCATGTGGTTCGGTCCAAGAATTGGCTATATGCCATACAGTGTTCCAGTAAGCTTTTGAACATTATCTACACTCTTCACTACATGAATAAGATGCCTTTTTCTTTTCTCATACCTGATTGTTTTATGACTGAAGGGTGAGGAAGCTGCTATTGCTGCGTTGAAAAGAGCACTTGATGCTCTGAACACCCACCTCACTTCCAACACTTACCTTGTTGGACACTCTGTTACCCTTGCTGATATCATCACTGTCTGCAACTTGAGCCTGGGATTTATTACTGTCATGACCAAGAGCTTTACCTCTGCATTCCCTCACGTTGAGAGATACTTCTGGACTGTGATTAACCAGCCAAACTTCAAGAAGGTGGTGGGTGATATCAAACAGACTGAAGCTGTCCCTCCTGTTACTTCCAAGAAACCTGCTCAGCCTGCGAAGGCCAAGGAGGAGCCTAAGAAAAAGGCTGCCCCTGCAGCAGAGGCACCTAAACCAGTTGAAGAGGAAGAGGCACCAAAGCCCAAAGCAAAGAACCCTCTTGACTTGCTACCACCAAGCCCAATGGTTCTCGATGAGTGGAAGAGGCTTTACTCAAACACCAAATCCAACTTCCGTGAGGTTGCTATTAAAGGTGTGTTGTGATTTCTTCTCTTTACCTAGTTTACAGTTTTTCTTGATGGGATACAATGAATGTATTGTTTAGCTTATGAATCAATTATCATGATGAGCTCATCACCATGTTTGATATAATGCAGGATTCTGGGACATGTACGACCCAGAGGGATACTCACTCTGGTTCTGCGACTACAAGTACAATGACGAGAACACAGTGTCATTCGTCACCCTCAACAAGGTTGGTGGATTCCTTCAGAGAATGGACTTGGCACGCAAGTACGCTTTTGGAAAGATGCTGATTTGCGGAGCAGAGGGTCCCTACAAGGTGAAGGGATTGTGGTTGTTCCGTGGACCAGAGATCCCTAAGTTCATAATGGACGAGGTGTACGACATGGAGCTTTACGAGTGGACCAAGGTGGACATCTCCGATGAAGCCCAGAAGGAGCGTGTTAGCCAGATGATCGAAGACGCAGAGCCGTTTGAAGGTGAAGCTCTCTTGGACGCCAAGTGCTTCAAGTGAAAAAAGATATTTGGTTTTTGTTTGATACTTCCATGAGTTTTGTTCGGAGAATTGTGTTTTTGGAGTCTGTTTTCTAATTGAGTTTTAAGGACAAAGCTGCTGTTTAAGGTATACTTTTGTTCTTTCTTGTGTTTCATTTACTATATACCAGTTCTTACAATGGTTTCAACCCGTACCAGTTGCGTTAAGCTTTTTGTTGAGATTATGAAAGGTGAAGGTCTTGTTATTAGTCTATGGTGGCGTCTGTAGGAGTTGCTCTTGGCCGTTCTGACTACTTTTTTGGCCGCCGTTGACGTCATTGATTTGGTCGCCGATTCTGTTCGGCTAATAGTCTTAACTTTTATAGTAACATAAAGAAAAAGTAAAACAATTACGATGTACGATACATCAAATCATGTTTAATTTATGTTGGGGTGGGTTTGAAACTAAATTAAGGTTGTTAAGTACTAGAAGACAATAATAAATTTATCAAAGTAAAGATCTGGGGGTCTTAATTGCTCTTTTTCCTTCTTTTTTCTGTTTTCTCAAACGTTAGAAAGTTGATCTTCCGCAGCGAAAGATCGATCCTTCCTTGCGTACAAGCAAACTCTCATCGACAGGGATATAGAGAGGACGTGGGTTACATGCATAGAGAGATGGAGGAGAGCTCATGGCGGCGTCTGGCATTCTTAGCTTCGATATCTCTGCACTTCGTCTTAGGTTCGTCTTCTCCAGATCTATCTGTTTCTAATTCTCCAAGGCCTTAGATTCACCAATTTTCCTTGTCAGTATTCTATAGAATCATCGGATTAGTGTTCGTTTTGGGGTTTTTTAGGTTTCGAATTCGCGAAATTTGTGTCTAATTCAGCTGAACTTGTCTCTCTTTCCAGATTTCTCATGTTTGATCTCTATTCATGAGGTTACATCTTGTTTCTCTCGCGATCAGGATTGAAACATTTAGATAGAAAGACTGTGATCTGTTAGTAGATCTTGGGCAACTAGGAGCTTTTTTTTTTTCTTTTTTTTTTTGCTAAAAGCTAAGAGCTTTCTTTGCCACACATACTAAAATTTGTTCATAACATGTTAGTTAAGACAAAAACATGAGTTCATGGGGTTTTGTATGGCTGCAGTTTTGATGGGTTGATGATTTGAATAGCTTGTCTGCAGAATCTGTTTTCTTTTCTGGGAGTGTAGATTTTTTCAAAATAATTAATCAGTAGTTACATGGTGATGCTGCATTTGAGTAATGCGATAAATTGACTGAAACTTTGTTGTTGTTTATAGTTCTTAAGACATTCACAGTTTTGCGTAAGTTATTTATATAAATGGCTATTATGTTCCTTAAAATAAGTACAGCAAATTCTGTTTACTTGTTTAGTGATTGTTGCAATTGATGTTCTTCTCTGTGGTTGTTTCTCCCAAGGATAAGCAACAATCCCAACTATTTGAGGATAGGCTAAAGAATAGCTATTGAAAGCACAAACCTTGATTTTTCCTTACATGCAGAATGAAGATGACATTTATTAAGTCTCTTTGATATGATATTTCTAGGTCTATCAGGCGATTCCAAGAATACAAATACAGGAGTTAAGGCTGAGTCACACGTTTCTTCCAGCAGAACAGGCACAAAAGTATTCCTCATACTGCTCGGATTCGTGGCTGTAGCTATGTTCTCCTTCTTTCTATACAAGCTATGGCAGAAGAAGAAAAGAGACGAGCAGTATGCTCGATTGTTGAAGCTGTTTGAGGAAGATGATGAACTGGAGGTTGAGTTAGGCCTTCGAGATTAAAAGAAAAATACAAGCTGTCAACAAAATGCCTGAGGTACATTTGTTTGTGTTAGCTTGCTTGTTTGTTTCCATGTAAGATAAATTATAGGTATTAAGAAGAATCAGAGCATGTCTTTGGTTAGAATTCTACTTTCAAGTGATCTTATGTTTGTTATTGACATGCTTTTTCTTGGTGAAATATATAATAATGCACACGAAATTCTAATTATATCTACACTTTGATAAATACATAATGTAAGCAGTGGAATTAACTTTATGAAAAAAAAGTTACATGAATCAGAACGAGATTACAATTCATAAACACCATTATCAAGATTATTACCCAGTGGTTAATGTTAATCTCTGCTAGCCAACAAAACTTTCAAAAATAAAGAATAAACTTAATGACCAAAAAGTTAATTGAAGTGTTGTCTCATCAAACGTTAGAATTATCACCTCGCAGATAGATAGGCAATGCATACGTAGAAGTTGCCTCTGTCCACACGACCATGCCATGGTTTCTCTGTTCGAAGCAGAGAAAATAAATCGTCTCTTTATTGTCCAGTCTTGGCACGCTTGCTGTTGAAAGGAGACATGCTTGGACTCGGACATGGGCTCAAGCTCGGACTTGGACTCCCTTCCCTTAGTGTACCATTCAAAGCCGCTAATTCCTTAAGTTGTTCCCTCTTGTAGTGGTCCACTGATTCGTCCTGCATAGGGATGAAACATAACCATTTTGAACAAAAAGGTTTGGAGTACAAAACCAGCAAGAGACGTTTAGATTTTTTTTTGTCAAAAAGAACATACCATTGGCTTTAGAAGAGACTCCAGGAAATGCACTGCATGTTCCAATCGAGAGTTTATTATGTCCTCTGGAAGTTCTGCTTCGATCAGTACATGTAGCGGCTCGCTGAGATGCTCATACCCTGGCTTACCTTTGAGCTTCTCCTCCTGCAAGGTAGCATTAAGACTAAATGGATGAGCATTGCCATGGCATGAAAGATTAGCTACGAGAAGACAAAACTCGAAAGAAACAAACTTCAAATTTTTAGTCAGAAGTTTTCCCTATACGCTTCTAGGATGATACTATTTAAAGAGACATGCAAATAAGATAAAGTTCAAACACAAATCATTTCCTGTTCAAAATTTCACTCAGCTTTCAAATGCTTCTATTGTGAAAAGGATTAATAGCTGATAGTTCAGGAGAAAAATGCATCATAACTTCAAAAAGAACTTGCTATAGTAAAAAAAGTTTTGAACACATTATGTTTACAGTCAAGAATATTCGATACATGCTATAGAGTCGCCTGGCAAGTACACATATGATACAAAGTGAAGTTTTGAACTATAAGAAGTCATCCACACTGGCATTTGAAACAGTGATGAAATGGAAAACTTCAGAGAAACAATAAACAAGGAACAATACCTTGACAGTATCCTTCACAGATCCTCGCCCTCTAATGAACACCCTACAGTGTGTTGCAAGCTCAACTCTTTTTAAAGAGTTCCCACGTGGCCCAAGAATCCGCCCAACAAAATTATACTGCAAGGATCAAGGAATTTAAGTCAAGATAAACCCAATCATAGTACTATTTATGGCTAAAATGTTGAAGAACTTACGCTTGGATATTTATCCACAGGCACATCAAGCCTAATCGTTTTTTTCACAATGTGTGGAGAATGGAGTCCTGGCATCCCAGCCCAGCCTACTGGAGCAGGAGCACGAAATGGGGAAGGTCTCTGTAGATGACAATTTTCCTGAAGAAAACAAGGAACACAACACCATCATATTTTAAAAATGAGTCTGGTCTGATATCTGGCTCCAAATCTCCAACTATTTAATCTGGCTTACCTCTGTCTGCATCATTGACCATCCATCAAAATCAAGCTTTCCCTTAGTGGGCGGCGGACCAAGGAATCTAAATGGACTGCCAGGCTCAAGGTCGGAAAAACTGGAGACCCTCCTAATTTCTGCACGAACACGACCAATCTAAGCAAATGTTACAAAAGAAAGTTGAGCACTTTCACATCAATGGCTTATTGCAGTGATAAGAGACAGGGCCACCTTGATTAAGTAGTCTGCAGCAATGTGGCATAAGTTGTGAAAAAGGAGCCAACTTCTGTCTCTCTTGCAACAAATCAGCCAAGTACCTGAGTAAGATTCTCAAGAAATGTGAATGTTAAGTACCGATGGATGCTTACAGTTCTATGTTAAAGGCTATTGAGTGGTTCACATTGAAAGTAATCAACAGCAATCTATCTAACTTTGATCTAAAAAAAGCCTCACAGAGATTCAAACATTAAAAAAGCAATCTATGGAAGCAGAGAGAAAATGGAAGCACCTCTCACGATCAGTGGGAGGAGGAACAGGGGATCGATTGGGAGAAGCGCGGAATCCTGGAAGAGGAAACTGGAAGAAGCTTCCCGGAAGTATCCTCTCTTCCATCGCGGCGAAACCAGCGCCGGATTCCATCATACCTGCGACTCTATACATACACCAGACTGTTTAAGAACCGGACAAGTAGATACACAATGAAGTGAAGGTGATAGATAGTGAGAGCAAGAGACTGACCGGAGATAGTGAAGAGAAGATGCGGCGGAGGATCTGGCGCCGATCTCAAGGCACCGAAAAACTCTGTCTTCTCCGTGAGAAGTAGGTGTGGACTGTGTAGAGTGGCTACAAGTGGTAGAGAGAGTCAAAAGCCCTACGCACAGTGAGTGTGCTTTTTTCTTTCCTTTTTTGATTTTCTTACCTTTTTTGTTATTTTTCTTTATGGGCTTGTATAGGTCTCCTTGGTTTTAAGTCTTTTGACATATTTAGGCCTTCGGCTTCTATTAATGGGCCTTATTAACTGAACGATAGGTTACATGAATCTAACAAGTAGTTTCTCAAACCCAAGATAGGAATATTAGCATAGTACTTAAATATATTCGCACGGATATTGAATTTTATGTTTTCATATATTGATATCCTTTTATATATTTTAAATGTGTTCGTACAACTAATTATTTTCAAAACATCTAAATTAAATCGGATAATAAAATTATTTTTGATACAAATAGCCAAATTCGTTTTAGTACATTTGGTTATTTATATGTGTTTTTTTATATATATTAGAATCAAAATTAATGATATTAAACCTAATTTTAAAACTCAGAAAAATATTGATCCCGAAAAAAAAAATTGTACATGAATGAATACCCGACTATACATACTTAGTTGAAATAAATTTGAAAAAAAAAACTCTTTTCATATACTTGGCTACAATAATAAAAATAGAGAAAATATTTTATTAATAAAATAGTTATTTGGAATACACATTAAGTGACACTAAATATAATGTGTTTTAGATATTTTAGTTTAAGTTATTGTTTTTTCATAGAAATCATGTCTTTAAATTATGTGTTTAACTACATAGTTTTTTACCGATTAAAATTAAGATAATTTTTTTTTAATAAAACAGATTATATCGAATTACTATCCATATGCAAAATTCATTTATTTAACATTTTTTTATTTTTATAATTTATACAAAATTAATGTTGATTAACTAATAAATAAAAATTTATTATTACTTTTATAGTAATATAGTTAATAATATAATGTATTTTTAAAGACTTTTTCCAAAACAAAAAAAAAAGTGCTTTGTGCAGGTACTACCTTCGGCACACCAAGAGCCAGGTTGTATATAAAATATATATATAAGGTAGGACTAAAAAACATCAATTGATATATTGATTATATATCTATAATTATACTCAAACGTCAAACCGCATGGTTTGGTATTGTTCAATCCTCATGGCTATAAATATGTAACTCGACTCCGCTAAAAAGCAAGAGAGAACAAATGCTCTTGGCGATATAAACCTGCAGTAACCTATTCTTCATTGTTCACATTCAAACTACAGCTTAACCAACATGAAAAAGAGCAATAGAAAGATCCAAACAAAGGATAACGATAACCAAGTGTTCATCAATTTCCGGGGAGAGGAGCTACGCTGCAGCTTCGTGAGCCACCTTGTTGACGCATTCAAAAGACATAGAATCAACTTTTTCATAGACAAAGATGAACAGAAGGGGAAAGAACGGAAACATCTATTTGCAAGGATCAAGCAGTCGAGGATAGCTCTGGCTATATTCTCAAAAAGGTACGCAGAGTCACGCTGGTGCTTGAACGAGCTAGCGAGGATAAAGAAAAGAGCCGATAAACGCAAATTACAAGTGATACCCGTCTTCTTCAAGGTGAAGGCGGCATCAGTGAGATACCAAAAGGCTGAGTTCGGTCGTAACTTCTGGAGGTTAGCTAAGAGTTCAAGTGGGGAACATATCAAGAAATGGAAGGAAGCTTTAGAGTCTGTTTCTGACAAGATGGGCTTGTCTTTAGGCGACAAAAGGTACCTTACTCATCACCCTTCAAAAAAAAAATGCTAAGACAGTTTTCAGGTTTCTGTCGTTTTCCCTTCTGTTAAAAGTCATGCCCCTCTGAGCCAGTTACCTGCCATGACAAGAAAAGTAAACATGATTCTTATAACAGAACAAACAAACTGATCCATCGTGTGAATGTAGCAGTCCAATGTCTAAAGAGTCGTCAAAGTTCATATAAATGCACAGTTGATGTTTGTGCTTCATCTTTCACCTTTGTAATAATATCATTTCCTTCAGTGAAACTCTGTAGACTAAACTACTTCTATTATTTTGCAGCTCCGAGGCGGAGTTTATAAAGGAGATTGTTAAAGAGGTTAAAAGAGTTGTCGAGGTTAAGAATATGGAAGACCGTTCCTTGAGTGTTCCCCATAATAACAGAAGAGATTTACCCAACAGGATCAAAATCCAACCAAAATAATGTATAATGAATAATTTGATATTTTTTTCTATTTCCATATATGGTGTGGTCATATGACTAGAGCTTTTGTGTTGATATTGGGTTACCTTTCAGATAAGTGATTTGTGTTACTGTCATAAAACATTTTATATCCACGGTTATAACTGAAGCTTAATTTGAATGTGAATGTTTCCAAAGCCTACCCAAAAGACAACGAAAAGATTAGTATCTTCTAAATGAAAGAGAAGGTCAGCTCAGGCCATGTAGTTATTCACCATCAAAAAACAACAAATAGCAATCTTGTAACAATACTAGTCTCGGCTTGTGACTTGCATATGATAGTCATGAAGGGCTCAAACTAAAGATTCCTATATATCAAACTAAAAGGTAAAATATATGTGAAATAGAAATCAGAGAGCAGGTTCAAAGCATACCCTTATCACAAGGCAACAAAAGTTGAGAGGGCTTCCGTTTTGTCCATACTGCTCCTGCGAGGAAAAAGACGACCAAAATTAATTGCAGAGATCGTGGATGCACAAGTACACCATATAAATTAAGAAGAACCTATATATCAAACTGCGAGCGGAGTTTATGGTGTGGTCTTACGTTCTTCGCGATGATTGGCCATAATGGCCTTTAAAAAGTCGTATTTTTTCAAAAGATAAACTGGACGCATTAGTTTTTCATGCAGCTCGCTACAAATGCATCCAAATATGTAGAAAAAAAAGGATCCAAACATACAACTAAAACACTTTAGACTCCAACAAAGGGAACAGTATCCAGTTCACTAAATTTAAATAGCATGCACCCATAAATAATGAAACCAAGGAGACTGTAGAGTCAAAGTTATCTCTGGGTATTACCTATGCTGAAGAAAACGTCTGGTGATTAAAAGAAAAGGTTTGCTCGTCTATCCAGGAACAACAGTTTGGTGTCATCTGTTTCGGTGTTCTTTTGAAGTTCTATAAAACTCACTGACTACTGACTTGTAAGAGGCCAAATCAGCTACAGTCCCTATCTCTGGTTTCGGTATACAATGCTTCGATGCATTTGCATGTCTATGATGACCTTCCAATAGGATGTTGAATGTGATATCATCCGGAACAACCCCTATATTAAGCATGGCGTCTAGCAACATGTCAGCATTCTTCATCTGTCCCAATTTGCATAGTCCATTAAGCAGAACATTATACGTCACAACACTAGGAACATGCCCATCACTCTGCATTTCTTTAAGCAATTTGAAACCGGTTTGAACATCACCTTTCTTACAGAATGCATCCATCATCATTGTATAGATGACATCATCAGGCTTCATATCAGCTCGCAGCATCTCCCTCAAAGCTCTTTCAGCATCAACGACTCTTCCTTCTTTGCACATTCCACAAATAAGCGCTGAGAAACCCACCCTATCGAGTTCTATCCCATTTTGGTCCATTTTCTTCCTTATCTCCAAAGCTGCATCTACATCTCCTCCTCTACAAAACCCATCTATAAGAGTTGTGTACGTAACTTTGTCAGGCCTAAGACCTCTGTGGATCATCCCATCAACAACATTCCTGGCAGCCACCAAATCCCCGTTCTTGCAAAAGCCATTTACCAAAGTATTATACAAAACAATATCAGGCTGAAGACCCCTACTTAACATCTTCTGGTAACTTTCTTTCATCAAGTCAATCTGTCCGTTCCTACTATGACCATGAATCAAAGTTGTAAAAACAACATCATTCGGGATTAACCCCCTCTCACACATCTCATCAAACAAGATATGTGCTCCATCCATTTTGTTCTCCTTACACAATGCATTAATCAAAGCACTATAGGTGAAAACATCAATGCGTGTTCTGCTCTTCTCCATAAGCTCTTTGAGCCTAAACCCTTCATCCAAGTTTCCAGCTTTACAATACCCATTAATCAAAGTGTTGAAACTAACCACTGTAGGACGCAAACCCCTTTTAGTAATTTCGTCGAACACCTTCTGCGCATCACATATTTTCCCCTCTTTACAAAACTTGTTCATCAAAATATTGAAAACGTACACATTCGAAGGAAACCCAGCATCCAAAATCTCCATATAGAATCCCCAAACAGTCTCGGTCGGATTCACCTTCATCATCCGATCAAGCAAGTTGCCACAGCCACGAATCGGAACCATAAACTTATGCTTCCGTGATAGCCTGAAGCATTGAATAGCATCGGGTATGAACCCTGCGTTTGTGTAGGCGATCATCAACGCATCAACAAGTGTTCTTCCTCCTCTCGTTTCTAACAGAGCAGTGAAAACGGAAGAAGCTGAGTTTTTTCCTTTCCGAGAGACGACGAGCGCGATGAGTGATTGTGCTTCATTGAACATTTTTTGGATAGTGAGGAACTGAGCCATGGTGAAGTAGGAGTCGATAGTGAAACGGAATCCGGGCTGGGATGAGATGAATTTGAAGAAAGCGAAGATGGAATGGCGCGGGAGTGAGAGAGGGTTGCGGTTGATGAGATCGATAACATGGCGAACGTTGAGAGATGGTAGGAGGTTACTAATAGATGGGGATGACGTAAAAGAAGAGTTTGAATCTCTGATGGCAGCTGAGAGTTTGATGAGAATTGGGTCGTCGTCGTCGTCTGGTTGTGGAGTAGAGATAGACTCTGGAGAGTACCATGTCGATAATGTACGAGAAAAGGCCTGTGGGTGAGATCGAGAGACTCTGCTTCTTAGAATTTCGATTCTGAACATCTCTTTCTCTGGCGCTGAGACTATTTCGAGATTTTTGAGTTTTTGAACGGAGGAGGAAGATAAACGGTGACCGTAACCCGGTTCTTAAGTATCCGGAATTTGGATAACCCGGTTTGGTGCAAGTAAAGTGCAAATTCCGGTTTAAAGTGTTAATTAACAGTTGACTATGTGAAATGATTCGGGGAACACTGATATTTGGGCATCAAGAGTGTTTGTTGAACACAAAGAGAGAAATGATATCTATAAACGAGAAAATTTTATGATTCATGAGTCTAGATTGAAGAACTGCAAGTGTAGCTAAGACACATAAACACTCAAAAGAAGAAAACTGCAAAACACAGGGGGAAGAAAGTAGAGAACTAATAGCCACCCTTGAGATCGTTGACGACGTCGTAGGGGATAGGAGTGACAGTCTCCAAGGTCATACCCTCAACCATGAATCCTGGTTTGGGACCTTTAGGTTGTCGCTTGGTGCTTATTGTCTCACCTCTGGCTTTGGCTGCAGCTTTGAGCTCATCGTTCTTCTTCTTCCTCAGCTTGAACTCCTCTGCACACCTTGACTGTTGCACATGCTCCACACGCACATGAAGCCTCTTTTTTATGATCCTGTTACCAATCTGAAACACACACCACCAAGCATAAGTTTAGTATAGAGTATTGCGATAGTCATGAAACCATCATGATGTTAATCCCACCAAGATATGATTTGCAAAAAGGCATGTGTTAATGTCTATAGGATTATCCAAATATACAACATAAGATTAATTTTGACAGAGAAAGAACAGGTTTACAAATACTTTAGTCACTGATTTTAAAGACAGCATCCATAAAGTGATGAATACAAAGATATAAGCAGGTATACTGATCAGTAATCGAAGTATTGAAAAACGATGAATAACAGATAGATGTAACTTACGAGACTACATTAAAACTATGTATTAAATGCAACACAAAGCATTGTAAGTCCAAAAGACAAAACAAAACCAAAGCAAACACTTTCGAAATCTGAAACCAAGCTACAGCACAGTAGATAACTAGTTCCAGCACAAATAACACAAAATCTAATAAAAATAAAACCTTTGAGACAAATCTCAAAACCTGAACTAATTAATTGCACATTTCATCATAAAAATCAACAGATTTGACTACGTTAGATAGCACAATGAGCTTAATGTGAGTAGTTCAGACCTGTTTGTTGACTTCGACACCTACGGCGCGTTTGGTGACGTTCCAGACACGACCGGTACGACCATGGTAGAATTTGTGAGGCATACCCTTGTGTATCGCACCGTTCACCTTAACATCGACGTAATCGCCAACCTTGAATGTCCTGAGGTAGGTGGACAATGGGATTGTACCCTTCTTCCTGAACCCCCTCGCGAACAGATCCCTCGTCCTCGCACGTACTCCATGTCCCGCCGGCATTGTTCCTCTCGAGTGGATGCGACTAGTGAAAACCTAAAAATCGCCGGAGAAGCAAAAAAAATTAGAAAGGCAATGATTATTATCTCTTCCGAAATTAGGGTTTCTTCTCTAAATGGGCCTGTTGGATCATAAATTTGGGCTAATTTGACCCATTTGATTCAAAGAAGATTTTTTTTTTTTTTTTTTGAACACTCAAAGAAGATTTCTTATTAATTAAAAAATTAAAACAAAGCCCTTGTATTTTGAAGGAAAAACGGCCGATTAGTACCTCAACTAGTGTCATATTTCCTAATCAGTATCCAAACTATTTCACTGTGCATATTTGTACATGATCTAGTAAAAAAATTGAAATCGGTACCTGAACTCATAAAAAACGGCTTTTACGCACCTACGACCGACAGCGTGTCAGTAACATGTTGAGGTGGACCGGTTCATGGTTGAATCATGGAAAAATGGCCGATTAGTACCTCAACTAGTGTCATATTGCCTAATCAGTACCCAAACTATTTTACTGTGCATATTTGTACCTGACCTAGTAAAAATTTGAAATCGATACCTAAACTCATAAAAATGGCTTTTACGTACTTGCGACCAACAATGTGTCAGTAACATGCTGAGGTGGACCGGTTCATGGTTGAATCATCTTATGCTAACATAAACGACGTCGTTTTGAGCCAGAAAAAAAATACGCGTGAATCAAACCCGGGTTCAGCACATAGAAAAATGCAAGCATTAACCGCTCATAAAAATAGCTTTTACGTACCTACTATCGACATCGTGTCACTAACATGCTGAGGTGGACCAGTTCTTGGTTGAATTATCTTATGCTAACCTAAACGACGTCGTTTTGAATCAGGAAAAAAGAAACGCTTAGCACAGATCGAACCTAGGTTCAACACAGAAATGCAAGCATTAATCACTTATGCTAGTGGAGAACTTAGACTTGGGCATTCGGGTCCTTGGGTTGGGTTTGGATCGGCTCTTTTCGGGTTCGGATCCTTCATGTCTTAGATATCTAGACCAAATAAGATAATTGGAATTTATCGGTTCGGGTTCAGGTCTTAGATAATTGGACTCAATCAGGTAATTAATTTTTTCGGTTCAAATTCGGTTTGGATCCGGGTCGGGTTCGGTTCGGGTTCTATCGGGTCATGCCCAAAAATTACCCAAAAACACACTAAAAATAATCTGAAAATATTTTAAATTTTTGAAAATGTCCAAAAATATCCAAAATTTATTCGATTACTTGAACTATATTTTATAAATCGAAAACTTTACATGAAATCCAAAACTATGCCAAAAATCCCAAACCCGAAACTTTTTAAAAATATCTTTAATACCAAAAATATATTAAAACACTCATATATATTTAATATATACTAAAAGTTTCGGGTATTTTGGGTATCCTATCGGGTCTCAGGTTTGGACCGGGTCGGGTCCAAGACCCGCGGGTCCTCCATATATGGGTGTTTTTAAAATTAAATAATAAATTAAATATATCTTTTTAAAATTAAATATATCTTTTTAAAATATGAAAATATTTAATATTTAATTATAAAATAATTTTTTATTTGAAATTTTGAGATTTTTTTTTTGTTGTTTGATATTTGTTGGTATTAATGTAAAAAGAGGAACATAATCACTAATTTAAAAGTTAATATGACAATATGACCCTAGTTGAGGTACTAATTTTAATTTTTTTAGTAGATCATATACAAATATGCACAGTGAAATAATTTGGGTACTGATTAGGGAATATGACCCTAGTTGAGGTACTAATCAGCCATTTATCCCATATAAATATTACCGGTTACCTGACACGCTATCGGTCGTAGGTACGTAAAAGTCGTTTTTTATAAGTTTAGGTACCGATTTCAAATTTTTATTAGATCAGATATAAATATGCACAGTGAAATAATTTGGGTACTGATAAGGCAATATGACCCTAGTTGAGGTACTAATAGGCCATTTACACTATTTTGAACTTGTATGTGGTTTAGCTCCAAACTAATATACAACTCGAATTACACTCGACTATGTATTCTGAAGCATCATCTCTCTCTCAAGATGGTGGCTTTATTGAGTGAAATCAGTGTGGCTGTAGAGATGAAGATCTTCTACTCATGGACAAAGTAGCCTCGTGTATCTTAATACTAAAACAAAGAAACACTCTTGTTATGATCTTGTATAACTCAACATACCAAAGAAGTATTATTCTTAGTTCAACCTGACAACACCAATTAGATACTACATACTGGCTAGCTACATCAACAACAATAATCACACACTCAAAAAGACTCCAATTGAGACAGTTATGCTTGGCTTGCTTCTGTCTCCACACTTTGCAACTACTGCCTCCTTAAACCCGTTCATACATAAAGAAGGTTCCAGATTTATCATTGTCTCAATATTCTCTGGCTGATCGTTTACACAATGCTCAGTAGGTTGAGGAGGATGGTACTGTCTTCAAGATCCTTAACTAGTTTGCGCTTTACTTTCCGAGCCTTCTTCTTGAACTGAGCCTTCCTCGCTTTTGGAGTCTTGATAGTTTCTTTCACTGGGCTTGCTACCTCTACTGTCTTCTTTTCACAAGGAAGTACAGTAAGCTGAGTGCCGTAGTTGGCAAAGTCCATTTCAGATTCTGATTGGATGGCTATAAGAGCGGTTCTTCCAGCGCTTATCTCAGCCTCTCTTTTAGTCTTTGTTGCAGCTCCTGTGTACTTTATGCCTCCGATATCTACAGTACATGTGAAATGTGGAGCTCTCCCGAGAATCTCGCTCTTTTGGCACTGATACAATGGAAGCGCGTAGTTCATCTTTTGGGTGTACTCTTGAAGAAGATTCTTGCATAACCCCATTTCGTGCTGCATTAAGAAGCCATTCAAAAGTTAGCCAAAATGCACAAAACATACAGCAAACCTGTGTAAACTCCATCTCTACTCAGTTCACCAAGAGGCTAAACCACAGAAGAGAGTTGCTTAAAACATTCCCAGGCAAACTAACTATAAGGTCTGCCGCTGAGCTGGTAAAGCTTACAATTCACAAGCAAAACAAACCAAAAGGAAGACGAGGTGCTTACAACAGGTAGTGAAACACATTGGCTTAGGTCACTGGAATTTGCTAATTCCTGGAGAGCAACCTCGGCAGCTGATTGCTCTGCAGCCTTACGATTGAAGAATCCAGGTAAGGAATCATATCTGACATCATTGACTATTACTGTAGACTGAAACACAGGTTTGTGGGAAGGGCCGTCTTTGATAGTCTCATATAGAGGCGTTGGTAGCTTGTATTTCTGAGCATATTCCTGCAACTGGCTTTTGAACACATAGCAACTGGAAACACCTGAGAAGGATAAAGCTTCAAATGAGGAGAAAGTTCATAGTTTGGCTAGTGAAAACAGCAATGAAAAGGCTAGGATGTTATCCATTACAGCCACAAGTTAAAAGCCCCAATATGGAAGAGCAGTGAAGGAATCTTAAATTGCAAATGCAAAGGCCATCATAAAGGTGAAGACTTTCTCCAAGAAAAGTCGAAAAGTAAATGCAAGCATAAAGCTGAAGTGATCCTCAAACAACAAAACTCTATTTAACCATTTCAGCCTAGCTTCTATATCATCAGAATCTCAAAAGGGTAAAATTTCAGAATGTATACTCATATATGGCAGTAGATGTGTGCTTGAACCACAGGGAGAAAGGAATCGAACAAGAGAAAAAGCATGAAAATTTATAACCCAGAAACCGAAAGAAAAACATGGAGAAGAAGGGGAGGGGGAGTAATTCACCAGAGGGAACTTCATTCGGCGTCATCTTTCTCGAGCAGAGAATGTAGCTGAAGAGACGAGCGAGAAAGATACAGAGACACCGCGTGATGCTCTGCTAAAAAGCCGAGAGCGATGTTTAAATAAATCAGAAATTAAATAAATAATTGGGCCGATTAATGTTACTCTAGTGGTCTTATCTTGTTCTGTGAATTCTGATACCAAATGTATTAATGTCCATTAACTAGAATTAATAGTTAAAATATAAAGATTATTCAAACAAAACTAGTGAAATTAATCCCTTCCTATATCATCTTTAAATTTGTGGTAATTTTTTTATCTTTATATCATTAATTAAATATTTATTACACTTTTTGTCAACAAATATTTACTACACATATACACTCTATGATTAATCCCTTCCTACACACACATAGATATCATCAATCGAACGAAATTAGTGAAATTAATCCCTTCCTATATCATCTTTAATTCTGTGGTAATTTTTTTATCTTTATATCATTAATTAAATATTTAATTCGGCAAATCTTCTAAATAAACCTTTTTAAGTTTTTGTCACAAAAATAACTCTCAAGAACAAATGACAAATCTAGCTTTTTTTATTTTCAAAAATTATTTTTTTTTTTCAATTTTAAACCTCGCCCCCAAAAATTCATCCCATAACTTTAAACCCTAAGTCTAGATTAGTTAACCCAAAGGGTATAAATGTATATTAGTCATTTTGTTAATCCTTGGGTTAACTAATCTAGACTTATGATTTATATGTAGTGGGGTTTTAGAGGTGAGGTTTAAAATTGAAAAAAATAAAATAAAAATTAATTTTTTAAAAATAAAAAAAAATTAAATTTATCATTTTTGTTCTTGAAGATTATTTGTGATAAAAACTTTTTTAAGGTTATCTTAGGGTATTTCTCTATTTATTACACATATATTTATAATTTTCTGATTAACTTGAGTTTCTATAAAAATATATAAACTGATTACTTATTTATTTTATTTTGAACAAATGATACATACAGTATTAAATTATAATTAAGCCGATAAATGTGTTCAACTTTCCTAATTGTAAAGATAATTAGTGGAATTAGTCCCGTCCTTTAAGTCCTCCTTTTCCGCTTCCCAAACAAAAAAAAACACACCTTTGCCACCACACTCGTGCCTTCCACGCGCTTCAACACTCAGCGGCCATCCTCCTCTTCTTCTCCGATCATCATCATCATCTTATCGGTTACCTTCTCCGATCGCCGTGTGAACGATTCTTTTAGCTCTTACAGCTTCCAAAGTCTCTTGTCTCTGTGAATAGCTTAGGGTTTTCGTGAAATTGATCATTTGTCCTCGTAGCAATACGAAGATGGTTGATAGTAGTAACAAGAGACGGAAGAGAACCATTAGCGAAGGTGACATCGCCACGCTTTTGCAGAGGTAATGAACGTATCTTCCTTCTCTTCTCTTACGTCGTTTATAAAAATGTTGACTTTTTTAAATTTCGGTTTGACTGTATGCAGATATGATGTGAAGACGATACTGAGGCTGCTACAAGAGATGTCCTTTTATTCGGATGTGAAGATGGATTGGAATGAGATGGTGAAGAAGACCACCACTGGCATTACTAATGCTAGGGAGTACCAGATGCTGTGGCGACACCTTTCGTATCGTGATCCTCTTATCCTCCCTGTGGAAGATGATGCTCAGCCTCTGGTAGCTTCCTTTTACTTCTTGTGAATTGACTCTTTACTTGAGGTTTGTAAGTGAGTCTTGCTTGTGGTGTAGGATGATGATAGTGACATGGAGTGCGAGTTGGAAGCTTCTCCAGCGGTCAGTGTTGAAGCATCAGTGGAGGCTATTGCACATGTGAAAGTAAGAATGGAGTATTAGATTATATCAAGTCGCCTACTTTCATTCCTGAGATGTAGTTTACTTGATTTTTGTCTGGAAATAATGTGTCTTCTTGTTGAATAATCTCAAGTTTTTGAAGAGAAATGTCATGTATTGTAGTTGCTTCATCCTTATTTTGCATCTCAGTTGCTGGCTGCTTCCTATGTGCCAAGGGAGTCTGATATACTCGAGGACTCGACATCTGAGGCTCCCTTGACAATAAACATACCTTATACTCTCCCTGAGGGAACTCACGAACCATCACAGTCTCCTTGGTTGTCAAGAGGGATGAATATCACCTTTCCTGTTTGTCTTCAGAAATCTACACCTACCGAGGGGATAAATGGAAATGGTTCAGCTAGTAGTAGCATGGCTTCACGGAAGACAAGGAAGAAATGGTCTGCCGAGGAGGATGAGGAGCTGATTGCCGCTGTGAAGCGGTGTGGTGAAAGCAACTGGGCTCATATTGCTAGGGGTGATTTTAGAGGAAAGAGAACCGCCTCCCAGCTCTCGCAGGTTTTGATTACTGGTTTGAACTTTTCTATTATATTCTGTTGAGGATAAATAGACCTTCCATGTTAGTTGTTAGAGATGGCTGTATAAAGACTACAAGACCACTATGGTAATTACTCTAGAAACAAATCTGTTGTCATCTAGTCTGGTATGGATGTGGGGGTCTCCCCCCATTTTTCCGGGTTCAAATCCCGGCAACAGATTCTTTTGGATGATGTGATTTATATTCGCTTGGCAATCATAGAAGCTAGCTGCTAAGGCAATGTGCTATGATATTTTCATCCATGTTTGCATTTTTGTGGATATATTCTATGATTTTATGTTAAGAATGTGCTATTCTTTTTCCCTTATTGGTGGTAACAGACTGACTATTTTATTTTGCAGAGGTGGCCGCATTTAAGAAAAAGGTATGCTACTTCCACCTCTGCTAGCCAATCTGGCGTGCAGCAAACTGGAGCGCAGATAGCAGTTAACCATGCGTTATCTTTGGCTCTGGGAAATCGACCCCCTTCAAAAAAAGTTGCAGTAGGTAAAAGAAGCAGATCTTTTCCCGCTAATTCTGCTAGCTAATTATATAACAGAGGAGGCTTTAGTTTGGTTACCACTTGCTCTGATATTGTCTAAGTCAGAATTTAACATGGATGGGGTTTTGTTTTGTACCATAACAGGAACCCAAGGCAATGGAGGTCGTTCTTCTCAAGGTCAACAACAGTCCAAACCAGTTGTTGTTCAAACATTGTCTCGGGCAGCAACAACAGTTCCAGCTTCAAAATCTCGAGTTGGTGTTAAGAAAACAACAGCAAGCTCCACATCCAGATCTGATTTAATGGTAACAGCTAATTCAGCAGCTGCTGCAGCATGCATGGGTAGCGTATTGACTGCTTCATCAGTACCAAAGGTCGATTCTGTAAAGACTGCTTCTGCAGCATGTATACCTCCTCCCTCAGGTAGCCTCGTTGTGCCAAAGGTTGAACCAGGAAAGACTGTTGCCGCTTCTAGTATTACAAAACCGGTTGGACCTGCGAATACACGGCCTCTAGCTAATGGAAACTTGAAACCTGTGACGCCTTCACCATCTTCTATCAAACCTCCTCTCACGGCTTCTCGTTCAGAAGGATCTACAATGCTTTCTGCTTCGACGCATTTGGCTTCTGCATCGAAGACCGTCTCCAATCAGAGAGTTTTTTCAACCTCTGTCCCAGCAACTGTATTACCTCCAAAGCCAACTGCAGAGATTGTCATTTGCAAACAAGATGGTGGACACAAAGAGCAAGCTCGAGGAGATGGAGCAAGCTCTGTGGTTGCCATCCAGTCAAATAAGACAACCTCAACAAACTCGGAGAGTAGCATCGTGAAGCAAGCTACACACGCTCAGACTGCAGTTCTCGGTGCTGCTAATCAAAGTTTGGTGGGAAAAACTGCAGTGCCATCCATCAGTGGAGCTGGTTCGAAATCTGAAGCTAAATGTGAAGTAAACAACAAGGACGGTTCAGTAATCAAAGTGAGTAATGCATGCGGAAGCCTCCAGAGGCTACAACTGTGAGAGGGACCGGACAGGGTGTTTAGTTCTTTGACAGAAACATGTTATGCTTTTATTTTGGAGCTTTTTATTTGTTAGTTCTTATTAGGAGACTGAAAGAAAGATATTATGTAAAGTAGACCTTCCCAGTACATGGTACTAATTAATAATACAAATCTTAATACACTTGCAATCTTCAAAGTCTTAATACACATTTAGTTTCGAGTCTCAGCTTCTGTTAACTTAATTAAGGACTCATAGGGAGCTTCTCGGGTGGGACAATGTAGCTACACTGTTTGTGCAGTGCAGGAGATGGACTTACACAAGCGAAGATTGATGAAGGTTGCTTATGTTGTTTATACTTCTTTAACTTGACACCAAACAAGAACGACCTTAGTGGAATCCTAGGCTTTCTAGGCGATGATGATGATGATGATGATGTGTTCTTGCTCAGAGATCTTGTAGCTGCCGCATTTGAGATTCCAAGACCATCTTCTAGTTTGCAGACAACTCTCTCCACGTCAGTTCTCAGAGTCTTTGCACGCTCAAGGCCACCTTTAAGTTCGTTAAACACCCTTTTGTTCTCCTGTTTCATGTTGAGTATCTCTCCATGGAACTTTGCAGCCTGGTAACCGCTTATCTCTGTATCGTTTACTTTAGTACCACCTGATTGAGACGTCATCCTTGAAACTTCGTCTTTTATATTGCAAAGTGTTTCATACCTTCCCTCGAGCTCGTCTCTAAGGACTGCACTGTTCTCTAGCCATAACTGCAGCTCTGTCCGAATCTCTCTAAGGTGTCTATATATAGGCTTTGCCTCTGATGCATTACTACTACTGCTTTCAATTCTCAGTTTAGATAGCTCAGCTTTCAGGTCATGAACTGCTGTCTGGTACTTCTGTATCTGGTGAACAGATGTGCTAAACCTCAACCAGAACTCGATGTTCTCCTCTAGCACCGCATCAATATCTCCACGCACTTTTTCTTCCACAGTTGGAATCTTCTTTCTTAGAGTATCATCAGTAACTGAAAACTTCACCTTAACTTCCTCTTCCTTTGTTCTTTGTGGTGTTCCCTTCACGTCTACTCCTTGCTGATGTGGTGCCATGGAGATTGAAGAGTTAGAGCTATGAGAAATACTCATACTTTGAGCAGAATCCTTTCCAGACATTTCAGGTTTCTGACGTAGGAAATGAAACTCAACATCTTCGCAAGAAACAGCATTCTTGAGCTCTCTCAACTGCAGTGCCAGCTCAAAGAAACCATCACGGTTCTTCTTCTCAACTTCACTCAACTTTCTCTTCACTTCTCTGTAGTCTTTTAGTACTGATGTGTATTCATCCAGTAGAACCTTCTCTCTATCCTCCATGCCATCTTCAGGTAACAACTGCCTCCAGTTTCTCCTCTCCTCATCTTCTGCCTCTGTGCCAAAACAAGTGCTTTCTGTTTCTGATAAACCACAAGAGTCTTTTGTCTCTGGTCTCTCTTCTTGCACAGACTCTTGATTGACTACAATGGCCTCTTTAATCTCCTCTGCACTCTTTATCTCTGTGGCTTCAGAGATTGAATCTAAATCCTCAGGAGGATCTTCCAGGTTACATCCATTTGCTTCTACATGTTCATCCATTTTCACTTCTTGTAACTTTCCAGATAAGTGCTTAGCAGTGCTATTAGCGTCAGTCAAATGCTTTTGAAGATTATTGTTCTGATCTTCTACTCTTTGGAACAGTTCTCTAACTTTAGTCAGCTCATCTTCAAGCACCGTTATTCTTTTCTTCATATCTATGGAATCTGAAACAAGACATGCCTTGTCTTCCTCCACACCGCGAATATGTTCATGTAACTCATCAGTGTCTGATCTTAATGTCTTCACCAATGCTGTATGAGATGAGGCTGTTGTTTCCAGAGACACCACTTTCTCTACAAGCTCATCTATCTTATCTGCAAACTCTGCATTAGTCAGGTTCTCATTCAAATCAATCTTTGGTAGATTCTTGACCAGAAGAATCTTTCTTAGCCTCTTCTTTTTCTACCTTAACCATCTCAAACTTGTTCCTCAGTGCTTCAAACCTCTCTGTTGCAGATTCAATCCTTTCCTTTTCAGTTACTGCATCTTCAGCAAACCGCTTATGCGTCTGCTCAAGCTTAGCAATCGTCTCTTTACAGGAGCTAAGAGCCGTGCTCGCCACAAGTGTCTTAGCTTCACCATCTTCGATCTCTCCGCCAACTCCAAACTCATCTTGTAAACCACAAACTCTCTTCTGCATCTCTGTAACCTCATCTTCCAAATTCCAATACCTTTCATAAGCCTGCTCATAAGAACTCCTCACAAACTCCTTCTCTGTCTGCAACACCAAGATCCCCTTATGGATTTTATCAATCTCCTCTAGTGCCTCTTCTTTACTCAATCCAGAACTCACCAATGCAGATGAAGATGCTGAACTTTTCATATCACCATGTCCTTTTCTCACCATAAGAGACTGGCTCTTGAACTCTTTCTTGGGAATCTCAGGGACCTCTGGTATGTTAGTTCCACTTGGAATCATATGAAGATGCTTAGGTGGTTTCTCAGGGTTGTCATCATCACCATCATCATCATCATCATCGAGAGGAAATGGAACATGTTCAGGAAAAGCCGTGGCGATCATGTGGTTAGCACTTTGAAGCTCTGTGGACAAATGATCATAGCGTTCTGCTAAAGCACGGTATGATCGAAACGCTTCCTCAACGAAATTAACAATCTCAGGCCTCTTACGGTAATACATCTCAGCCCTTATGGCAAAAGTGTCTCCATCTTCATTTATGATCTTAAGTGTGTAATGTACCTTCTCCTCCATATCTAGGAAAGTTGATAATTCAAGAAACAACTCAATTAGCCTCTGTATTCTCCACGTTACATTACATAACCAAAGAACACTGTTACGTGAAGACATGAAAGGAACATATATGTATTACCTTGAAGATTGTGTTCGAGCCATTTGGATTGTTTTGTACGGATGTGGCTTGCCCACCACCATGAATATGCATTGCTTGCTGCTCTCTGCAACATCGTTTTCGTTTCTAATTATTAAGAAGACAATGAGGAAGGCTCGAACATGGTCGTCTACTCTTTTCTTTTGTTTTTTTCTTAATGTTAAATTCACTTTTTTATATGGCATTAAGGTTTCTTTCTTGTGTGTTTTAAGTTTTTAACTAGAAAACCTAAATTTGGAAGATAGTATATTTGTTTTCTAATGCTGTTTAAAACTGTAGTGATTATTTTACTATAAATATACTTTGTCAGTTCAACTGGTTTGTAACTGATGACAAAACTAAAACCGATGGTTAGAATTGCATTATTGTTATCGAACACGTCGGTGTCCACCAATGTCCCTTGAAACCATAACACGGATTCATGAAACTAATTTAAGTTCATATGTTAACAAAAAAAATGGAGAATTCACATTAGAGTCTGATCATTACATCTAATTCAAGGTTCGTTAGATAAAGTCTATCTCATTTCATATAATATGTCAACGTTACTCAATAAACATTTCCCAAAACGACTTTGAGTTGATAATAAATCCTCTAAGTCTAACATCAAAAGACCCAAGACAAGTTATACATATCACAGTCACTATTTATTCATCTCCTCAACTTCGTCTGTGGAAGATAGCCTTGGACGTTTTGCAGCTCGCTTCTCATCTTCTTCCTCCGTTTGCTCCTTCTGATTACAATCATCCCCAAGATCTTCACTCGCCTTGCCCTCAGTTTCAAGATCTTCACTCGCATTGTTCTCAATACCAAGATCTTCACTCGGCTTGTCCTCAGCCCCCAAATCTACTATCGTCTTGTCCTCGATCCCCAGATCATCATTCATCTCGTCTCCAATTCCAAGAGCATCACTCGACTTGTCTTCTATCCCAAGATCATCAATTCTCTTGTCCCCAGTTTCAAAATCTTCACTCATCTTGTCCCCATCAAGATCTTCATTCGTCTTGAGCTCTATTCCAAGATCATCATTCGCCTTGTCCCCAATTCTAAAAAGATTCTCCAATTGCTTCGCCTCGTCTTTGTCATCTTGACTCGACACAGCCACAAGCTCGTCGTAAGTAGCAGTCTCGGTGTTGTGGTCACTGCTAGGACCCAGGGTTGCAGAAAATAAAGAGACCGCCTCTCTTGGTGGACTCTCATCCGTTTCTTCTTCATAAAAAGTTTCCCTTGAGAATGGCATGTCTTCAATGATACAAATGTCTTCTGAATCACTAGAAGTACTTTTTGAGGTTTCAGATAACGAATCAGCCTCACCTTCCTTCTGCACCGGCATCATACTTAGGTTCCATGATGCTCTCGAAGATGCAGTTCCCGTGATGCGTTGAAAGTTGCCCTCTCCAGATTTCAGACACATAAACTGTTCACCAGTCTCCATATCTACTTGCTGCCAAAACAGAGGCAAATAAGAAATTTAAAAATTGTTGTCAGATAATCAGGGGATTTAATCATTAGCTTGCTGAAATTTTTAGTACCTCTGTTGCCGATGAGTTGTTACCCAGATGATAAAATGAAGATGGTTCCTCGAATGTTTGTTGCAGTTGTCCAAGTAATGATCCTGTGTTGTTGGCTCCTGAAGCGAATAAATCCCTCAGAACCACACCGGAATCATTAACAGCTTGCATGTTGCTCATGGAAGATCGTTCAAGCAAAGTCATTTCAATTCCTTGATCGTCTCGCATCTGTGTCATACTCCCGTTACAGTCTACCAAGGGGGTGCATCTCCCAGAGAGAACCTCGATTCCCGTATTGTTATTAAGGGGCACTGGACTTTCGCACGACTGGTTTTGTTCATTATTAACTTCCCGTGAACGGCTTTCAAGGAGTT
This sequence comes from Moricandia arvensis, assembly GCA_905132765.1. Classification (NCBI taxonomy): domain Eukaryota; kingdom Viridiplantae; phylum Streptophyta; class Magnoliopsida; order Brassicales; family Brassicaceae; genus Moricandia; species Moricandia arvensis. The sequence goes on along the minus strand of CAJHQP010000409.1, from coordinate 125,497 downwards.
CAAAAATTAACTTCTCAATTAGACTACGCTTCAATGAGGCCTCGGCAGGAGGGAACCAGTTCAAATAAAGCTGGAAAACAAGAGAAAGAGAATGATCAGCAGATCAAGAGATTGAAGAATACAGACCCAGCTGTTCTTAGTTCACATCCATTTAAAAAGTATATGTTTCGAATCTTTTCATGATATCAGGAAGCAAGCAAGCAGAAGAGTCTACCCTAATCACTGGGCTGCAAATAGACAACTACACAGAAAACCAGATAACACAACTGGCCAACATAATTTCGGAGTAACGATAGCAAGAAACCTGATTATTGGTATGAAAGCGTCTGTGAAATACTTGCGGGTGAAATAATTGCGGGTGAAATAATTGCGGGTGAAAAGATTTAGTTTGACAAAGCTTATTATCCACCAGTGACAAAATGAAAAACTATAACCGGATGTATGAAGCAGAACATCTGTTCATGCATTCAACATTATGTCATAGGAAAACTGGAACTCTTGGGCGCTCGTAAAATATATCACTAAAGCCCCGCAGCAAGTATTTACCCTTCTATGACCTATATTAATACATGAGATGTAGCAATTAGAGAAAAGACTTACAAAGTTGGAAGCCTTATATATCATGAAAGGACTAAAATTCTGGGGAGCTTCAGCAAGAAATAGCTCCAGATAGTGCAGCAGAAAGAGGCCACAGTCATATGAGTTTTCTTGCTGTGGCAGCTGAAATAGAAAGAGCAAATCAGAAATCACATAAACTATCATTAACAGCTGCAAAAATATATATTATATAAAGAACAGAAAAAACAGTTTTCGCAAGAAAGAATTGCGTATAAAAGGGCCTAGAGGCAAAAGTTTAAAGACTAGAGGCCAGACCTCAAGTGAGACAAAACGCAAATTCATGAATCTGGAAGAAATATCATCCGATGTATCCTTATGCCTCTCCTTCCATTCCTCGCACAAGTAACTAAAATCAGCAAAATGTTGTTATTAACAACTTGCACTACCCAGGTTAAAACTTGAGAGCATGAATAAAGTTCCACACATAATTCAAAAGCATCAAAGCATGGAACTACAGCATTTTTCAACTAATATGGAAAAGAGAGCATCAGTGAAATAAATTATAATCTCCTTGGGCAAGTGAGAAACCTAAATAGCTAACGTATATCAGTATATGCAATGCTTAGAAGACGAAACTGAAATATGGCTGTGAGGCAGCTAACATACCTTTGGACTAGATTCTTAAGCCCTGCATGGCTCCCTTTTATAGAATCCATATGTAATATACATGGTACTTTTGTGGAGTCATCGAAGTCTAAATCTGCAAAATATAGAACATATAATATAATAATAGTTAATGATTATGACTTTGTAATAAATAGAGTATCATGTGAAATTACCTGTACAGTTAGCCACTTCACCAGGATGACATATGATTATCAAACTCCAGTGAAGACTGTCATTAGCATTTGACAGTATCAGGTTTAAACTCAATACAAATCTAACATAATAGAAGGGCCATAGTTTTTCATACTTGAAGTTCACCGGCACAAAAATATAGTCCTTCCCAAACATGTCCACCTTCCTTGTCCATTTCCGGACGCGTAGAAAAGCGGCCTTTCCGTCAGCTATACTCGATGGATCTTTGTCGAGATCAGCAAGTTTACGGAAGAAAAAGCTGTTGAAGAAATGGTATCTCTGTCTTTCCTCAGCTTGAATCTGATTCTTCAAATAACTATGAATAATAGAAGAATACACAAAAAAAGTAGATGTGATTTTGTTAATTCTAAGTTAAAAAAGGTTTAGCATCACAAGAATATTTCAATATGACTACAAGAACTGCATAAGTGAAATTGTGAATGATGCTAGGACCATCAACCAAGTGAGAGATACTAGAGCCAAGTGTCATTAAATAATTAAATACAAACCCAAATAGTTAGCTACAACGAATGGCAGAGTCTATACTATGTCAACATTCCATCAGAGAGGTTAAGTTTAAGGACTTACTTAATATAAAAGTCAATGATTGTGTCATTGACAAATGTCTCTGGCTGCAAGAGCTCAACATCTCTTTTGCAAATGGAAACTGCATCTGGATCTCCCTTTGGATAGATAACATCCTCAAATGGTTCATCAAAGCTGAAAGGAAAACATAAAACTCGCAATGAAATGCCACCTCCTAGTGTCACTCATTTTCTTTAGCATCACTATTCGGATGTTTAAACTGTCCCCATTACTTCTGTGCACAAACTTGCAGATTGCTAAGAATTAAGTCCCCAGTCCTTCTATGCACAAACTTGCATATTTGCTAAAACTAATTCTGCCCAAGATGAAATGACGGGAATGTACATTTTCAGTTATCTACTTCAGAGAGACATAGAATATAAGTCGTGACTACTACGGAAATTTATACCCTACCGCAGAACGGAAGATAACATATGATTCCAAAAGGACACAAATATAGGTCTTACAGATCACTCTTACCGTGGAAAATAACGCTTATGTTGATGCAAGTTGTCCCCTGATACTTCCACGTCATCACTACAATAACGAAACAGTTATGGGATGATTTGGACCATAAGTCACCAAAAAGTGCTCAAAATATAACAAAAACCAAATATGAGCCAATTGCCCCTCTTCTAATATTTGGTCCTAGTTTTCCCTCAGAAAGCCTAAAGTCTTTTCTTTTATATGCAGTTTGCTTCTGACTGAAAGTTTTGTTTACTTTAAACTTAACAGACTCCAATTTCGTGACTAGATTGAACTAAGAGTTAAAATTTTCCGAGCTCAATTATTCAGTCAATAATCTTTCTCGTCATCAAAGCATGCAATCTCATATTTTCCGAATCGAAGTGGGCAGAAAATGTGTTTTCCAATCCGTAATGTTAGAAGCTTACGCGAGGTCAGCACTCCATACAGCCGGGTATTTCACATGCAGCGAGTTGATTTTTCGTTGCTTCTCAGGCCAATTGTGTTCTTTAACTGCAATCTTTAACTCCTCAATATCTGGAACCATAAGAAGTAATATAAGAAGTTAGAAGAGGGATCCCCTAGAGTTGGAAAGAGCTAGGGCTTAAAATGCATCTGTTCGTTTTTTGCTTAGATTAAAAATAAAACATTCCTCTTACGGCTATTGGCTATCATAAACAAGATCATACAGGAAGCGGGTCCTATCCTCCTGCCATGCACATTCGAATGCAGCTACTAGCAGTTCGGCAGATAAAATAATTTGCTAATTTGGCTCAGTTTGAAGAATTGCATGTAATATCTCACTAGATTATCATTTCACCGTATATAAATTTACTAATTCTATTTAGTTAAACAACATCAAACTGAAAGCATGAAAGAGTAGTATCATAATTGTAGTTTTTTCCCCATGTACGGTTATAAAGCCTGTCTAAACTCTTCGCACGCTCAAACCCGACCATATGCGTCGAGAAATAAGACGACTTGGCGAAAAAGATTCAGTGACAGAGAACTTTTTTTAGTTAGGCACCATATATAAAACCTCAATGACTCCATTAATTTTCAAATATATACAGTATCAGGTGCCTAAGATGACTAAACATTAAATTGTATTGGTATAATTATAAAAAGATAACTTGTTGCAGGAAAGGTTTTGTTATAAGCCGTATGGCGTATATAAAATAACTTAAGAATACCTGTGGTCTGTTGCATATCTTCATGGCATTTTTCATCCCTTAATAGAACTCGAATTCTGAGGATGATCAGTCCAACCTATGATAATGACCAGAAAAAAATTGTCAATTTGATAGATGTTCATATATTCAAAACAGAAAAATGAGCGCATAAAGTATCCTCCAAACTGGAAGCACAACATTAATGAGAAACTCACATTTTGGTACCAATTGTACTGAATACTAACTATGTCTTCAACTCCAACTTCACAAGAGTGTGGCCCGTCTTCATTATTTTCAAGGTAACTCTTTATTTTGATGCCATTGCATGAAAAGATTACCAGAGATGCAGCACGGGGTATATCCTTAAGAACAACATACTCTGGAATCATGATAACAGTCGTGCTTCTGTCGATCTGCAAAATGAAAAGCGTCATTTGACACTGTAAATCTTACTTGTACGTTCAAGCACTATCAAAAGTATCCTTAATTAATAAAAATATAACCAGACGTATGATGTATCAACCAGCCCCATCAGAAACGTTGCAAAGAAGAATAGCCATATTCCATATCGTATTATAAGCGTTGGCATGAAACATTTGAAGCTCACAGACAATAAGTGCAAAATATTTAAAAACTGAACTAAAGAAAGTCGGTCACATATAAACCACAATATGAGTTATGAACGAACAAAGATGCAATAATCACAGAACCATGCATAAAGAGATTCTAACCAGGCTCTGAAGAAAAACGCAGTAAAACAAGTAAAACTTAATTAAGAAAAAGATCACACAGAGTAATATCACTTCATACAGGGATGAATGAAGAAAAAGAATCAGTATCTTTCTGCAACCAGAGAAGATGGCCTTAAAGGCTATAATTTTCTGGAAACAGTTTTAAAGCGACATGAAAACAAGAAAACTCATTACCTTTTCCATATCATCCAAACAGTGTTCAGCCATCCAATCTTTCAGTGCATCTAACAAATGAAATCAGTATCCAGTTAGACGTAGGATGATATCCAAACAAACATATAAAGAAATATAATGAAAAGCCTGTAACATGTACCTTCATCACTTTCCGAATCAGAAACGTCACTCAGTGCGGATCGATCACTCAAGCTTTCATCAATAGCTGACATCATATCAGTTTGCTCCTGCTGCAAACGTGGATAGGTTAAAAATGCAATCTAAAAGTTTTTGAACAAGATAGATTTACATACACTGGACGAAGAATCCGAAAGGGGCGAGTCCAGCTGGGGTTGACTATAAGATGAAGTTTCGGGGTAAAAACTTTTTGCGCTTGGCTGGCAAGAGAAACTTCCCAGTCCATGATCTACAACATCTGCTTCTTTAATATGGTCTTCAGTATTCAAACCAAGATTATCATGATCTACATCTGCTTCTTTAATATGGTCTTCAGTATTCAAACCAAGATTTTCATGATCTACATCTGCTTCTTTTGCATGATCTTCAGTATTCAAACCAAGCACCGATCCCTGATTAGCATGATCTACATCTTTCTCCATCAAATGGTCTCTAGTTGGCTCCTCAGCTTCTGATACTAAAGCCGGAGCATCTTCACAATGACCATCGACTACATCAGTAGCAGCCTCTGCACAACTTGCACCTTCCAATTCTTCTTTCTGAGCAGATTTGTCTTGGCAAACTGACACAATCAACCATGTTCATAAGCATTCATATATGATACAGATACATATCAACAGCAACCAAACTGAGAAATAGTACAAATCATTATATTGCATACCGAAAAAATTGTAGTCTCACAACAGCATTTAGCATCAAATGTTCATTCTACTCTACACTAGATTGCTAATCATTCTCAAGTTAGCTCACCTCGTCTCAGCTGGGAAAAATCTCAATGTCTCCAGGTGTTTTTTCGAAATTGAAAGCTAGGGAGAGAAGATCTATATCACAGTGTGAATTTTAAGGAAAAAGAAGAGGAGAAACTTACAGCTTTGGACTCGTTGGCGTTGAAGAACCGGAGAAATGGACGGGCTAGGGTTTGTGAATTTTTGCAACAACTTTCCAGAAGCGGACTCAGCGAGCTCGTCCTCTTCGTTGAAATCGAATACGTCAAGGCTTTTCTTCATCGTTAGGAAGAAGCCTCGCCGGTAGAAACAGTAAAACAGATAATCCAAGCCGGAGATCGGAGATCGAAAATCGAAGGGTCGAGTGAGAGAGAAGAGAGACGCCAAAACGAAACAAGTCAAACAACGAATGCTACCGCGTCTGTACTCCACGCGCGTATGTAACTTATATATCGCTTATTAAAAAAACAATCCAGCTTACGAAATGACATAAATACCCCTTTGTCTTCGCAGTGAACTCAGTTTTTCTTTAAAAGTGGAGACGTGGAAGAGACATCATTGAATCATACAAACTTCAAACTCTCAGTCTAGAACAGAGAAGAGAGATTGAGTTTTTTTTTTTTTGAAGAAGTCATGGATATGTCGGGAAGCTTGACTTGCGTTGTCGTGGCTGTAGATGGAAGCGAGGTGAGCATGGAAGCTCTGAGGTGGGCTCTGGACAACCTCAAGCTCTCATCATCTTCTTCCGGTTCCTCATTCATTGTCCTCCATGTCCAACCTTCACCTTCTGTCGCCGCAGGCGTTAGCCCCGGAACCATACCTTTCGGTGGTCCCAGTTAAGTCTCGTTACTAATAATACTAAGCTTGGCTTGTGAGTTGTGAGTGTATTATATGATCTTATATTGTGTTTGTTGAGTTGGGTAGGTGGTCTGGAGGTTCCTGCTTTCACCGCTGCGATCGAACAGCACCAGAAACGGATCACAGACACCATCATGGAACATGCTCGTCAGATTTGTGCAGATGGATCAGTGAGTACATGTGACATGTAAACTTATACTTGAGATTCATTAGAGATTAGTTAGAATCTGGAGCAGTTACTTATGTGTTATGAGTTTGTTATCTATTTAAGTTTATTGTTATGAGGATTTTGATTTTATGAGCAAAGTTGTGATGATATACTTACTTACTCTTAGGTGAATGTGAAAACGCAAGTGGTGGTTGGGAATCCAAAGTATAAGATATGCGAGACTGTTGAGAATTTGCACGCTGATCTGCTTGTCATTGGTTCTCGGGCTCATGGCCGCATTAAGAGGTACCATTCTCTTCTTCTTCCACACACACTAGTATCTTGCTTTGTCCTGGTAAACTGATGAAAATTACAATTCAAAGGCGTTTGATATTGGTTCCTATGAATTGTCCCTTACTGACTTCTGACACCAGTATTTGTTCAACAGGATGTTTTTGGGAAGTGTAAGCAACTACTGCACCAACCATGCGCACTGCCCTGTTGTGATAATTAAGGCCAAAGGGGATTCTTCGGAATAACCAGGTATACAAGTTTCACCTTTTGACTGTTCACACCTTCATAATTGATATCAGTCTTGTTAATCCAAATTTTCTGTTTTCATCTGAAACCCAATCATCTCTTCTTTCTCAGGAGATATGTACATATATGCAAAAGGGATATCAAATCCATTTGTGTGAATTTGTGAGCTATGTGAGGCTATGGAAGCAGAAAAGCAAAGAATCCAGCTGCTTTCTTCTTAAAGCATTGGTGTGAATGTAAAAATTAATAAGAGCTACATAAACATTGGTTGGGCTCAGTCTCAGGCTCAGTATATATGTTGTACTCATATTCATCGTTTTTCTTTAAGAAAATATGGTGAGGATTGAATTATGTGAGTTGTATAGTATGAAGAACAGTTACAGAGCTAACGGTGAGAACTGAAACATGATTTGTGCCACTGAAAAGAAACTGGATAAGACAAAACTTCTCAGTTTTGTCGCCGAATCTTGAGTCAACGGCAGGCTCTTTTTGTCATCGTTTGTAGACTATATTCCTACACAAAACTGAGAAGCTTTCACGCAGCAAGGGGCTCTGTTTACGCTTTGCTTTCCCCAATTTTATTTTCTTGGGGGCGCCTGTCATTGACTCTTTCGTAGATGGAAGGTTTCAACATTCAAGAAATGGAATAACATGGCCGGCATCCATCTATAATGAAGTTTCTCAGTAAACTGAGAAGAAACTATAATGCAAAAGAGCATTGGGAAATCATGAGTGCAGACTAAAGATTACAATCTCTTATGCCATTCTTTTCAAGGGTTCAAAAACAGATGCTCTTGAGCAGAAGTAGTTTACAGTTTCCTAAGGATGTGACAGGAACCTAACAGGATCGCGAAGCTTGTCAGAAATAATTGCTGGGAGCATTCCAGCAGCAGGCACCACGAAGACAGAGCAACTGCCACACTTTCTATTCCTGCAGGACAGTAAATGCAGAGAGTTTTTACTTTTTAGTACATAATCCAACCCATGAGAACATTTTTATGTAAATAAAACAGCAGCATCAACCTGTCAAGAAAACTAATCGCAGAGTCATCCTAATTTCTTCAGAACTTTACCGCATAATAAGCAGCAAATTCTGATACCTTGCCCAATACTATTTCCAAGTTCCAAATTCTAAGAAATTACAGATATTGGTTCTCACTTAGCCTTTTCACAGTTCAAGCAAAGTACTTGTTATGTATGGTCCGAATATCTCAATCCTAAAAAAGTTTGTCTAAGCTGAAGTACAAGGAGCAAAAACTTCAAGATAAGAACTCTACCTCCATGGTATCAGAACCATCATTAACACCCGATGAAGGGTTCCCGTCTTTTGTGGTTACGTTGGAAGGAACAGGATCAGGAATTATCAGGCCTGCAGGAACCTGGCCGAACTTCAAAGCCTGTTCGAGTCTGGCAATTTCTTCTATCGTCTGGGAGTTGATAATTGCAGCCTGGAACATCATGGAAATGAAATACCGAATATTGCCATCAAACACAGAGTCTTCTCTTACTTAATATAAATAAACAAACATATTAGCAATATAATCGGACCTTGATTGCCAAAATTTGCTCCTGTGTTGGGGCCACCACTTTTGGAGTCTCTGCTTCTTCTGTAGTATCTGATACTTTTTGAACCTCCTCCCGAGATACCTTCTTAACCTCCTCTTCTACTTCTTTAGATGAAAACAAAGCCGCAGCTTCAGCTCTCTCCTGTAAGAAAACAATGATTGTCAGGTCTTCGCTTTAGCATTTTATAATTCACTAATTGGTATTATCGTCAAGAGTGCGAGTGCGGTTGATCCATTTTATAAAATAGTTAGACAAATTGGTGGGCTAAAAGCTCAAGGGAGAGGCAAAGGGAAAAGTCAAATAATAATTCATATTCAAGGCAACAGAAGACCATCTTCACTTGAATCTAAACTAAAAAAAAAAGTATTAAAAAAAAAGTTTATGTCCAACTTTTTGAGGATGATATTATGGTTGGCTCTGTGTAAAGCTTGAAATGCAGCAAAAGCAGTAATTTTAACTTGGCATATAGAGTAAGCAAAGATGAGCAGTGAATAAAGGACGTAATAAGATCCTCACCTTGGCTTTGACTTTGATGAAATCCAGTACCCGAAGTGATTTTAGCTTGTGAATCACATAAAGGCGATAATTCGGCTTTTTGGTGATATTATTATCCAACAAACTAAGGTACTGCAGCTTTGGAATGGAGGCAAGCGGATCAATTTCAACCAAATTCACAAGCCTGTTATTTGTAAGAACCAAAGTGTGCAGCTTCGGCAGGAACTCTGCAGAAGAACAACCATAAGATATACACAACACGCTTAATCAACGAAGCAAACAATGTATTCAAATTCACATTTTATTACGATAATTACCTCCAATATTAGGATTAATCCTGGTGATCCTATTGTTATTAATGATCAAAGTTCCCAAGCGGTTGAGGAGTGGAAAGTTTTCTAGCTTAACTATCTCATTATCAGAAAGATCAATTGTATCAAACTGATCCTGTGAGCATAACAACACAAGCTTATTAGCAAACCTATAAAAAGCAATCCAATACAACAAACATAACACGAAGGAGGCTCACAACAGCATATCAGAGAGCCTCAAACATAAGATTTACTTCACCGGAAGACTTTCTACTCTAGTAAGTGTTCTAAACATGCAACAGCATATAAAAGACTGCTCCTTTCAATAAATTTTCAAAATAACTGAACGCGTAAACCTAACAGGAAGACTTTAAAACATCCAATCGCATCCAAAAGCTCGTCTGGCAATGACGGACAATGAAGCAACGAAACTCGATATAACATGTAGCCAAAAGCAGAGCAATAAAGTACCTCAGTAGCACCCAAGTTCTCGATTACAGGAATCTTGTTTCCTGCAAGCCCAACAAACAGAGGATTAGCGAGAGCAGCTGCGTTTAAGCTACAGAAACCATAGAAGGGACGATAACAAGCTTACCTCGTAGCTCCAACTCACGCTCCTTAATGGCATTGAAGAAGTGAGGACTATTCCAGATCAAATCAGCCGTGAGCTTCACCATTAGGGTTTTACTGCTTCTCCCTGGCTCTCTGCTCTTCGCATTCAGAGGAAAGAAAGAGTGTCGAAGAACTCATGAAACGCACATGTCAATTTGCTCTTATCACGGCCTATTGGGCTTTTAGGTTGGCCCATTGAGCTTTTAGGTTGGCCCATTGAGCTTTTAGGTTGGCCCATTGAGCTTTTAGGTTGGCCCATTGAGCTTTTAGGTTGGCCCATTGAGCTTTTAGGTTGGCCCATAATAAATTTTCGTCATCTTTAATTTACTAAAAACAATTTAAAAGAAAAAGACACGTACTCGATTAAATCTTTCCTTCCTCAACCCTAATCTAGGGTTACTCTCTCTCTCGCTTATCCTCTGTTCTTCGTTTTGCCGATTTGCGTGAGCATTAGCTTCACATACCTTTAAGCTTGAGTGCGTTGAGACAACAAAAAGTTGAGCGAAGATGAGGATTATGATCAAGGGAGGTGTGTGGAAGAACACCGAAGATGAGATCCTCAAAGCCGCCGTCATGAAGTACGGTAAGAACCAATGGGCTCGGATCTCCTCTCTTCTCGTTCGTAAGTCTGCCAAACAGTGTAAAGCTCGTTGGTACGAGTGGCTCGATCCTTCTATCAAAAAGGTTAGTGGATCTAAGAAACAATGAAGAATTAGTTTTGGATCTCGTCTTCTTAGTTGTTGGATTAGAAAACTTAGTTAATGTTTGTATGATGTTAATGTAGACTGAATGGACCAGAGAAGAAGATGAGAAGCTTCTACATCTTGCGAAGCTTTTGCCTACTCAGTGGAGAACTATTGCTCCCATTGTGGGACGTACACCATCTCAATGCCTTGAGAGGTATGAGAAGCTTCTTGATGCAGCTTGCACTAAGGACGAGAATTACGAAGCAGCGGATGATCCACGGAAGCTGCGTCCTGGTGAGATTGATCCCAACCCTGAAGCAAAGCCTGCTCGTCCTGATCCAGTGGACATGGACGAAGACGAAAAGGAGATGCTTTCTGAAGCGAGAGCGAGGTTGGCTAACACTAGGGGAAAGAAGGCGAAAAGAAAAGCTAGAGAGAAGCAACTCGAGGAAGCTAGAAGGCTTGCTTCTCTGCAGAAGAGGAGAGAGTTGAAAGCAGCTGGGATTGGTAACAGCCATAGGAAAAGGAAGCGAAAGGGGATCGACTATAATGCAGAGATTCCTTTTGAGAAGAGGGCGCCTGCGGGGTTTTATGATACTGCAGATGAAGATCGTCCTGCTGGCCAAGTGAAGTTTCCAACTACCATTGAGGAGCTTGAAGGTAAAAGAAGGGCTGATGTGGAAGCACAGTTACGCAGACAAGATGTTGCTAGGAACAAAATTGCTGAGAGAAAGGATGCTCCAGCGGCTATATTGCAAGCGAACAAGCTGAATGATCCGGAAGCTGTTAGGAAGAGGTCAAAGCTAATGTTACCACCACCGCAGATTTCAGACCATGAGCTTGAGGAAATTGCAAAGATGGGGTATGCTAGTGACCTTCTTGCGGAGAATGAAGAGCTGACAGAAGGCAGTGCTGCTACTCGTGCGCTGTTGGCAAATTACTCACAAACACCAAGGCAAGGAATGACACCCATGAGGACGCCTCAAAGAACTCCTGCTGGTAAAGGTGATGCTATTATGATGGAAGCAGAGAACTTGGCTAGGTTGAGAGACTCGCAGACACCTTTGCTAGGAGGAGATAATCCTGAGTTGCACCCTTCTGACTTTACGGGGGTCACTCCGAGGAAGAAAGAGATTCAAACGCCTAATCCCATGTTGACCCCATCAATGACTCCTGGTGGTGCTAGTCTTACTCCCAGAATTGGCTTGACGCCATCAAGGGAGGGTTCTTCTTTTGCTATGACACCCAGAGGTACTCCCTTCAGGGATGAACTTCACATAAACGAAGACATGGACATGCACGAAAGTGCAAAACTTGAGAGGCAGAGACGAGAGGAAGCTAGGATGAGCTTACGCTCTGGTCTGACTGGGCTTCCTCAGCCAAAGAACGAATACCAAATAGTTGCACAACCTCCTCCGGAAGAAAGTGAGGAGCCAGAAGAGAAAATTGAGGAAGACATGTCAGACAGGATTGCTAGGGAAAAAGCTGAGGAGGAGGCAAGACAACAAGCGCTGCTTAGGAAAAGGTCCAAGGTGTTGCAGAGAGATCTTCCTAGACCTCCCGTAGCTTCGTTGGAACTAATCAGGAATTCGTTGCTTTCAGCCAACCGAGACAAAAGCTCTGTTGTTCCTCCTAGTCCAATTGATGTTGCTGATGAAATGGTTAGAGAGGAGCTTCTACAGTTGCTGGAGCATGATAATGCAAAGTATCCTCTTGATGAGAAAGCTGAGAAGAAGAAAGGAGCCAAGAACCGTGCTAACATTTCTGGTTCTCACGTTCCTGCAATTGAAGACTTTGAGGAAAATGAACTCCAAGAGGTATGAATATGAACAACATCTTCCGTAATATCTCAGTTTACATTTTGTTATTTAGTTGATTTATTTGTTGAGCTGCCTCTTGAGTTGAGTCCTTAGTTTGCTCTTGATTTATGGATGGATAGGTTGCTTGATAGATATTATGCACACGAATCTATATCCGCCCTTGGTTTGAAGCAACATCTTTAGTCTGGTATAAGATAGTGGGTTTCTAATGGAAAAAATGTTCGTGTTGTTTTTGGTAGGCTGACAAAATGATAAAGGAGGAGGCACAATTTCTTTGCGCGGCAATGGGAAACGAGAGCAAGACATTTGACGAGTTTGTAGTAGCTCACGACGATTGCGTGAAGGATATCATGTACTTCCCCACTCGAAATGCTTACGGGCCGTCAAGTGTTGCTGTGAAGGCAGAGAAAGTTGCAGCGTTGCAAGTGGAGATGGAGAATGCGAGGAAAAAGATGGAGGAGGATGAGAAGAAGGCAGAACACATGAAGGCTAAGTATAAAACTTATACAAAGGGTCATGAGGTATAAACATAGTCCACATTTCCTTTATCTTAAAACTGAAACCATATGTTTGAATCACTCTTTAGTTTGGTGTAATGTTTAATGATTTACTATTGTCCACTTTACAGAAAAGGGCAGAGACCGTTTGGAGCCAAATAGAAGCGAGTCTGAAGCAGATTGAGATTGGTGGAACAGAAGTAGAGTGCTTTAAAGCATTGAAGAGGCAAGAAGAGATGGCTGCATCTTTCAGGAAGAAGAATTTGGAGGAGGAAGTGGTAAAGCAAAAGGAGACGGAGCGGAAACTTCAAGCTCGCTATGGGGAGCTGTTGTCAACGCTTGAAAAAGCAGAGGAGTTAATGGTCGGGTTCCGAGCACAAGCATTGAAACAGGCGGATGTCGTCGAGGATTCTCACAAACATAAAGAAGCTAATCTAGCCACTGGAGAGGAAGAGAATGTAGCCGTTTCCATGGAAGCTTCTGCGTAAACATCTCTACGTATTTGAGTTTTGTATTGGTTCCATGTTTCAAGGAGACGCAGCTTCTTTGTATTAGTTCCAAAGTTCTTTATGAGTAATGACTTTGTAAAGGCTGTGAAATTCTCTGTTGTATACTTTGCAGTGGTTATGAAGTTTTAAATAAGTCAGTTCCCCTTTTCCTATTGCAAACATTCGTTTCAAGTTATCTAATCTCTTTGATAAAAAAAAAAAAAAATTTAGTCTCGGCTAGCAATTTTTGAAAGGGAAAGAGTCTCTACTGTATCATTTTTTTGGGTCAAAAGAGTTTCTACTGTATCATTTAAACCAAAATCAAAGTGTTTGTCCAAAAGGCAAAATAAAGCATTTGTAATATGATTACAGGGATGAGCTGAACGTATAAGATTATGTTGCTAATGATGCATTCATCTGGAGATATGCCTTCAGTCATTGCATACTACGTGCTTCCTAATGTAATAATCTTAACTTTCATGCAAAAAATCAGCTTTCTTAACCAAACCGTTGTTCATGAAAAGGCCAAAAAAGCAGTGCAGGTCCAATGCAAAACGCTTCAATCAAACAAATAGAAGAAGGAGAAAACAGAACACGATTGTAACAAAGCTAGAAGCAGCAAAGGAAGAAGAAGAAGAAGAAGCATAACTGGGCAGCCTCGGATAATCATCTGGAGAAGGCATAACACATTCATCACCATTGAACAAGATCCTCCTTGGAAAAGCCCAGCCTTCTCTGAAACTGAAGTTCCCCACATCTTTCTTTAACAACAACTCTGTTTGCACATTCCCAATCTTCCCTGCTTGAAGCAACACATCATTGTAAAACTTGACTCCCCAAAACATCCCTGTGTCATCTGAAACAAACAAACCAAGAACAAGATGTAACAATCTGAGGAACAATAAGTATAACCTTTTTTAACAAGGAGTTACTTACTGATGCCGTTTTGGTAAGGTGTTAAGGACTTGTAGTTAAAACTGAAGACTTGCTCTACGCTTTTCAAGTTGGGATGAAGCACAACTAAGTTCCAGTCAGTGTAATTCTTCATTGTGTTGAGATTCGTTGCTGTGATCTTAACCCTCCAATACTCTCTATAGTTCACTTTGACATGCCAGTGTATGTGGATGGGACACATATGTTTGGTACACTCCACCACAGGCGTTACTTCCTCCTCTGGATCATGTTTCTGTTCCAGATATGGTGGCATCTCACCAGGCCTGAACAAACCAGCAACAAGAAAGAAAGAAAAACTCAGGGCTATTGTGGATGACATTATGCATTAAGAAACATAGTTAAATCATTACTTGACGCAATGGGAACTAGAGCAGCCACAGCTACAGGTAGGGCAAGGAACAATGTTTCTGTAATAGAAGGCAGAGAGTGAAACGCAGCATTTTGGTGATTGTGATGACCGGAACTGCGAGTACACGCACACTGCTTCCCATGTTGCTGCTCTCAACACCAACATACAACACCAACAGTCAGTGTTCTAAAAATCGGTGTGACTTTAAGCGAAACAAGTGGCTTTAAAACAATCGGTGTAGAGCTATGCACTCGCTTAGACACTAATCTCCTATAAAACGCCTAACAATTTCTTGAACATTATCAACAGTGCATGTATGTCAAGAAATGTATCTTACCTAGAGCTTGCGTTTTGCGACGACCCTTATCAGTACTATACTTAGTAGGAGCCACGGAGGTAGCATTGTCGCAGCTATAACCAGGGACACCTATATCAAAGTTAGAAGGCATAGTGAACTCTCCAGAGTCATCAGGGAAGCTACCAATGGTCATGTGGAAAACAGAGACGTGATTGGTATGATCCTGAGACATAGAAGTCAAGACGCCTCCACGGCAGCAGTTGGAGACTTGTGAGTTGAAAGGAGCTCCGGGAAGAAGGTCGACGATGGTTGGTCGCTTGAGACAGCAGTGAGGGAGTGTTCCGCTCGAGGCAAAGGCTGAGCAGTTGCCTTGCTCTGTAGTCTCAGCTCCTCTCATGTCCCATATCACTTGTTTGCTTTCCCAGTGCCAACTCAGCTTCCACCCTGGCTTGTCTATGTGACGGTACTCTTGCATGTTCTCTAGTTTTACTTGTACCTAGCAACATTTTTGAGTATTCCAAGCATTAGTTTATGCATATATAAGCATATATAATTAATAATTATAACTTATAACCTCTATATTACTAGATAATGAGACTACAAAACGTCAAGAGGTAAAAGGTGAATCCAACTTTTTAGGAAACAAAACAAACTTTTGAGTAACTTCTTCGTCTAAAACTGAAGATTCGGACACTATTTTAGTAAATGTTTTAGTTTATCAATGTTTTTATTTTCTAATTTGTTATATCTCTGTGTATTTGATCATAAAACCCAGATTCTTATAAGCAGACACAGAGTTTTTACCCTGAGTAATTATATATGTAAAAAACAAACACACGTGAAGAAAGAAGAGTTACCGTGTGATGGCCAGGTGATGAAAGAAGAAGATCCCATTTGATGGTAATTTTACCAAACGGATCCAAAGGATCATACCCATCTGCAACCATTTTTATCACTAATAATCAAAAACCCTTACTGAAAAAAAATCCAATCAAATGTTACGTTTTATGATTAAAAAAGACTTACGTGAGGTTGATGAGAATGTGAAGAGAATGATAGTGACGGCATACACAAGGTTTAGCGTTGCACTCATTGTTGTGTAACAAAACAAACGATGAACAAACAAGAAGGAAAGAAACATGTCACGTCGAAATTTTCAGATTCCGATGATGAAATAAATATTAAGAAACATTTTATTTTGTAGAATCCTTGAATATTGATTTGGCTTTGGGAATAAAAGAGAGAGAGAGAGAGAGAGAGAGAGAGGTATAAAAGTCTCAAGAGTTAAGTGATTCAGTGACTGTTTTAGTGGTTGAACGAAGAGTTTTTGCAATTTGTTAACACTCTTTTTAACTCTTTCATTTCTATTTTTGGTTTTCAAGTACGCTTTATCTGTAAAATAAAATTGTTTTACCTTACAAATCCATGGTAATTTAGTGGGTGGCAGCCATTAATTAATTCTAATATACAAGTGTTGGGAGATTATTTAACGTTTCACGTCACCTTCTCCGTTATACAGGTTTAAGTTTTTCTGTAATTCTTAAGAGGAAAAAAAACAAATCGATAATACTTATTAACCACAGTACACAGTCCAGTTACTGGTTAGAAACGTTTTTTTAACTACGTATATCTTTTAATTGATAATGCAACAAGAAAATCGTATGGTCATCGGTTAATCTAGAGAGAAGAGTTTACTCTCTGATGACGTTGTCATTGGTTAAAAACTTAGAGAAAGATAAGTAATCATTAAATTATATACATGCAATAAAAAGTTTTGACCAAGGTGGGGAGGGATTAAGAGTAATAAATTAAAGAGTAAGAAGATAATTAAGAGAAGAATGTGTCAGAACGAGATGCGTTTTTCATGAGCGTCAACGTCAAAAATGCTCTTTTCACGCGCTCTTTGTAATTCTCGTTCGGTAAAACATAATTCTTAATTAATAGTAGTAAGGTGCTATTAAAACTTACTTAAATGATTATAATCCGGTTTGGTTTGATTTAGAATGTCTGAATGGTTTAGTTGGTACAGTAAGTTTGGTCGGTTTGGTTTGTTTCGTTTTTTTTTTTTGTTCTCCAAGCTGCCGATGACTAGTTCCAGAGGCGGCAGATAAGTGAAGTCGGTGATCGGAGAAGTCTGAAATCATCAAAATTGAGAAAGCCTGTGAGAGAGAGAGCTAGAGAGAAAGAGATGCCGCAACCAAGCAAAGAGCCGTGCAAGAAAGAAGCTTGCGACATTCAAGCATGTCTTTCTAAGAATAATTTTCTTCCTCAAAGGTGACGACGACTCATTCCTTTTTGTTTCACTATGTGCCATCGTTTGATTATTCATTGCGATTCTTTTTAAATTCGATATAGATGGGAAAGGATTGGTTTTTGTTTTTATTAAATAAGATTCCATGAGATTGCTTACGATGAGAGTGGATTAGGAGATCCATCTAATCGGAGAATAGCGTTGTGATATTAGTTTTGGGGGTTTAGGGTTCATGTATCAATCATCAAACTTGGGTTTTCAGCTAAGTTATTGCTCTTGTTAGCAAAAGATGTTTTTTGATGCATTCATGATTGGCTTTGAGAATCTCTTTTCTTAGAAGCTGTGAGTTTTGATTTGGAGATTATGGACTAGTTTTCACAGGTTAGGTGATTGTTCTGAATTAGTAGATCATAATCACTCTGTTTCACGATACAATATGGTGGGAAATGTATGATGGTCAGGCTTTGATTTAGATAATTAGGGAATGAACCAGTGATTCACCATCACAAGAAGGATTTGAGAAAATGAGATGGAGATGGATGGATGTGTAGAAGATATTTACCTTGAACCGTTCTGGTTTCTTATTGTCAGATGGCCAAAAGAAGGATTTGTAAACACCATCGCAAACTATACATGTGTTTTTGTCTGTTGTATTGATTAGGTGGCTCTCTTGAAGAGAAAGTGTCGAGTGCATTGTCACTGTGTTTGCAATGCACTTAGCTTTGTTTCTTGACATCATTCTCTCATGTATGAATTCAATATTAGGAGACTATTGATAGACAAAAGAGTCCCCACTTAGTAGCTTTCACTATATTAGCTTGCAAGTAAAAAAACCTCTAAACTATATGTAACAATTTTGATTGCAGATATAGATAGATGAAATTCCTCATTACACAAATGTTATGCAACCAAATAGTTTTAATGGAGAAGGCTAATTAGATTCTGTGTGAATTTTGGGAAATGCAGGTGCCAGGGAGTGATAGAGAAGTTACAGTCTTGTTGTGAGAAATGCAATAACGAGTCAACGCACTGTGGATCTGTAGCTGCCCTCTTGAAGCAAATCAAGAAGTAAACGTGAGAGGCATCATCAAGAAGAGACTTTGAAATACACATTTTATTTACTCTATGATCTCATTCTGTCGCCACTGATACGATTCGATGATCTTTTTTTTGTATAAATTTGACTTCACTTTCCAAATAAAAACAGTTCGAAAATAACGAGTTTCCACGTGGACACTTGTCTGCTTTATAAAGCCGCCGAGATATTTGCCAAAAACTAATATCCGCCGACCATTTCCTCCACCTCCGAGCGAGTAGCAGCCATGTCTATCGCGACTCCTCTCAACACCACTTTACAACGCTCGCCTCTTCCTTCTTCTCTCTCCGTCTTCTCTCCGATTCATTCATCCACCGTTTCAGTTATCGGAATTCGCAAGAGATGTCTCAGGATGGTGACTTCATGCGTCTCCCAAGCTCAGAGCGCCGTCCAGAACGGTGCCACCGATGCTGTATCTGGGAGAAACCGGATTCGTCTTGGTCTTCCTAGCAAGGGACGCATGGCCACCGATACGTTAGATCTTCTCAAGGTGAGTGTTATGAGAAAAATTGAGGCGACATTTCCATGGAGATTTAGAGTTCTCGATCATTTTTATATATTGTTTCTTTGTGCTGGTTGTTATCTGAATGTGCGAAAGCTTCATCCTTTAGCAAAGTGGAGACTTTGGTTTTACAGTCTCATAGCTTCTCCTGTTCTAACTGTTTTCATTTGCTTTACTTTATCTTGAAGGATTGTCAATTATCTGTCAAACAAGTCAATCCAAGGCAATATGTTGCTCAGATTCCTCAGGTACGCATTTGTGATGGAGACAACAATGGCTTTTGAGATTTGTATTGTTTTTTTGTCAGTAATCTCTTTTGTTTTTTCTTGGCCGACAGCTACCAAACACTGAAGTTTGGTTTCAACGGCCAAAAGACATTGTCAGAAAGTTACTCTCTGGAGATCTTGATCTAGGCATCGTTGGTCTTGACATTGTTAGTGAATTTGGTCAGGTATAATTACATACTGATATTCATGGTAGTTAGAGATCAAGAAACAAGTCTGATCTTGTTTTCCTCTTCTGTGATTTCCTTTAACATTGTGAAGCTGTACTAGTTTGAGTTAGCTTATGGTCTGAAGGCCAGGTTTGCATCAGAATTGAGATGTTTTTGAGTTTTGTTTCCAGGGAAATGACGATCTTATCATTGTCCATGAAGCTCTCAACTTTGGAGACTGTCATCTCTCCCTTGCCGTACGTTCTAATCTACAGTAGTTGTGGCATTATCATCACTATAGTTGACTTATTGAGTGCTCTTTTTCTTATGATTTCAGATACCAAATTATGGGATATTTGAGAATATAAATTCTCTGACGGAGCTCGCACAAATGCCTCAATGGTCTGAGGAAAGACCTTTACGAGTTGCTACAGGATTCACTTATGTATGTTGAGTTACAAGTATTCCTTTCGTGTCTTAATGGCGGTTAATTTGTCATTCAGAATGCAATCTAAGATTTTTGGAATCATCCAATTTGTGTTTGCAGCTAGGCCCCAAATTTATGAAAGAGAACGGTATAAAGCACGTGGCTTTCTCAACTGCAGATGGAGCCCTAGAGGCAGCTCCTGCGGTGAGATTTACTTTATTTGCATATCAAGCTTAGAGTTCAACTTATGTTCCCTTTAAACTAGTAAACTTCCATAGAGATGCTTGGATCTATCTGCAAGCGAGCTATGTTATTCATGGTGTTATTCTGGAATATTTGTAGTCGATGTGTAGGGTCTTGTTTTCATGGATAGCTGTTAGTATGTCCAATCGGCATGAGATGACAAACTCTATAATACTGAAATAAATCATTTTTGTTGGAGTGTTTGACAATTTTTCTTTCTTGTTAATTAGATGGGGATTGCTGATGCCATTTTAGACCTTGTGAGCAGTGGGACAACTCTTAAAGAGAACAACTTGAAAGAGATTGAAGGAGGGGTGGTTCTTCAAAGCCAGGTTTGATGTGAAAGATATATGGAGTAAGTTATTGTTCTGCACTTGGCAACCTTATAACCAGAACATTTTCCCTTTTTCTTTTGTACTATCAGGCTGCACTCGTAGCAAGCAGGAGAGCATTGACTGATAGAACAGGAGCACTAGACACAGTGCATGAGATTCTCGAGAGATTGGAAGCCCACTTGAAGGCAGCTGGTCAATTCACTGTATGCGCAGAGTAATTGTAATGTTTTTTCGCATGATCTCTACTTTTGCTCTTTTTCATCGTGCGTTTTCACTTCAGGTTGTTGCAAACATGAGAGGAACAGATGCCGAGGAAGTGGCTGCACGTTTGAAAACCCAGCCATCATTATCAGGATTGCAGGTAAAGCTTTGAGAACATTTGTAGTTCCAACTGGAGAATGGCTTTCGATGTCTATGTGGTGTACTTTCTTACTGATTTTTCAGATAACTGTGCTTCTTTTGTGATGCGCAGGGACCAACAATAAGTCCAGTTTACTGTAAACGAGATGATAAAGTATCTATTGAGTTCTATGCCATTGTGATATGTATACCCAAAAAAGCTCTATACGAGTCTGTGCAGCAACTCAGAGCGGTTAGTAATGTCATCTATCTTTGCTTCCACCTTGCCCTTTTACTCCTAAGATGACTAATTTTCTTTTAAAGTTTATTAGCCAAACCATTTTGCTTAGTTTCTGAAATGATTCACAAGCTCATGTACTCTCAGATGTTTAGTTTAGTGATATGTGATGGTTGATGGAATGTGATTTGCAGGTGGGAGGAAGTGGGGTGCTGGTGTCACCTCTAACGTACATTTTTGATGAGGAGACTCCTAGATGGAGTCAGCTTTTGAGTAAGCTCGGACGTTGATGCTGCTTAAAAACTTTTAAGACTTTGGTTTTGTCACACGCATTCAATCGTAAACTTTGTTCTTTTCAAAGAAAAACAGATAGATGCCTCGTTTGTCTTTTGTACCTTCTTTAAGAGATGATAGTTGAGAATTTTATCGAAATTACAGTTCACTTTTCTATTTTGAACCATTCTCTTTGTACATTCATTTGCTCAACTCAAACGGAACAAACAGATAGCATGAGATCAAATCTTTCATAATGTAATACGAGTCACGCTCATTAGGTTCATCACTCAAGGATTAGGATCTATGATGGAACCGAACTGAAGAACTTAGTATCTCTATCTACTCCTCACCACTGTTGCAGGAATGAAATCTTCACGGGAATTCATATTTGACACGCGCAAGATACAGACCGGATGCAGGAGCCATGGGTTTGGCTGCAGACACAGTCTTTGCCTTCAGGATTCTTTCAACTGAAGCAAATCACAGAATCCCAAAAAGAATTTTTTAAATTTTGTTCAATGAAACCATTACAGTAAACTCTACAAGGGAGAGAGAGAGAGAGACATACCGTCTGAGACCGTCAATTCTCCAGTGCCTACACATTTCAGTACTGCTACAATCAGTCGAACCTGAAAGTCATAAAGAGATAAATAAAATGACTTAAAACAGTATCTCCAACCAAACTGATTTGCTTCTCACATCAATGAAGAGACCACAATTATAAAATAATATAATATGAACTACCAGGAGAGAAAATGGATATAGCCAAACCTGGTGGTAGAGAAAACCGCGGGAACGCGCTGTTACGACATAGCAGCGGTGTTGCCTTCTTATTCCAAAAGTGTCGCCATTTGTAGTAACGCCAGCAGTCTCAGTATTGGGTTGACTGGAACATGTGAGAGGATCTCCATTGTTTAGGTTACTCCAAGTCCTTTCCGCAACAGATGGAAAATACGGAGTTGATGGTACTTCAGTGACACTGAGTTCATCTAAAGATCTCAGCGGTGACTTTGCCTGAAATAGAATTCGTCAAACGTTTATCAAGTATTGGGAAAAACATCAATCCACACTAGATGTATAAGTTCTACCAAACCACAAATTACATGCATTGATCACTTCAGCCTATTATGAATGGGGTAAGGAAAAATATCCAACCATTCAATACAATCTATATTGGTAGTGTATTAAATAATATGTTTAAACTAGAAACCACAGAGACATTTGACCTGGCAACCAGCTGCCCTGAAGGAGCTAAAATCATGAGATCCAACAAGAACTCTGCATGCTTCCTGTGCAACAATGATTGTAAACAGTCGTTAGAGATCTCTTCTTCTTTTTGTAAGGTAAGAGTTAGCTTTTAAGGAAAAAGAAGTAGGTGAACCTGCATAGCGCGAAGATCTAGCTCCTCAGGAACATGCCAGGCACGGTCTTTTTCAAAGATGGATAAAGGATTTGACCCCGATAGCAAACGGTAGAAGTATCTATAGTAGATGTCATGAAAACATTCAGTATTATCTATTGACGTCAGACATCTTAGAGAGCTACAGCTTCACTAATGAGTGATGCACAGAGAATACCTACGTGCGCTCCTTGGCCTTATATCTGGCATGGTAATTACTTGGGACACACCGAACATCAATCACCATAACATCACCTTCATTTTTCTGATTAGTTAAAATGCCAGGATTTTAAAGAGATATATTCGGTAGTAGATAGATCAAACTAGGTGAAAGCAATCACTTTTAGGAAACTACAGATCAGAGAAACTCTAAGTAAAAATGAAAACTTTGTTAACATCACCATCGTATCCAGTAAATACTAACCTGTAAGAAATGGTTGACAGCTCTCTGGATGACACCAGGTTCATGAGGTGGTAACTGCATTTAGAGAACTGGGTTCAGTGAGAATGATAATATATCTAGCCTTAATAGATGCCAAGAACTATAAGCATGTAAGATAAGATGCATTCATGAATCAACTAGACTACAATAGGAACATATGATACTGGAGAGAATGTGGCCAGTGTACTTTCTCTCGATTTTTTTTGGTTCACATGAACAGAGCAATAAACCAGTTGAAAGAAAGCCACAAAATAAATAGCAGTGGGTGCAAAAGATATACCACTTCACCAGGCTTTCTTTTACTGAGGCGTTCCACATCTACATGGCAAACATTTGATAGCGCATGCACTCCTGCATCCTAGAGCCATAACAATGTCAACTAAATTAAACACCAAGCATATCATTAACCTATATCTGGTCGAACTTCTTGATCAAAACCTTTCTGTAGATATCAATTGACATGTTGGTCCCTATGAATCTGTCTAGTGACATTTCTTCGTTAATATGTGTAGGTTATTGTGTTCCTACTAACAGAACTTTAGGTTCAAGTTTTTCAAGATGAAAAGACCAAAACTGTATTCCAGAAAGAACAAAGACCAAAACTTTTAACTAGATGGTCAAAAAGAAAAGCTCTCACCGTTCGACTTGAGCAGAAGATCTTAACTGGCTGGCCAATAAACTTATGAAAAGCCTCCTGCAATGGATCGTGAAATGTATCAGTTCACAAAATGAATCCTCTTAGAACGACTCACAGGCAAACCAAGAATGAGAAATTGAGGATCAACTAAGCAAAATGGTCAGCGTGGTGAAAACATTTACTCAAAAGAAGAAGTTCACCTGCAATACGCCGACGACGGTGCGGTCCCTAGGCTGCTGTTGTGACCCATAGAAAAGCGTCCCGATATACTCAATGGCAATCAAATAACGTTGCACTCTAGGGTTTATTGGGTTCATGGATAGCTCCGACTCAGAGACGACCAATCCTTGTCCTTCCTCTGCTTCTGGTTCCTCTTCCTCGTCACTGAATACATCGATCTTCGCAACCTTTGAGAGCCTCTCTTGAGAAGCTGCAGAGTCCTCAAGAGGATGCTTCAGATTAGGATCAGACATTCTTAGTTTCTCCAAACACTATTGAAAGCTCAGTGACAATACCGAAGGGTTTAACAGGTGTTTGGATGTTCGTCTAATCTTGTCCTAACACGTGACCACATCTTAAGGGTTTAAGTACGATGCGTTCTGGGTGCTCGTTTAATCTTTATCCATTAAATATTTTGTTCAACTTGGGCCCAATTTATCTGAAAAATTAGACTACTTATTTGGCGGGATGAGCCAGGCCCGTGCTGTAGTGCAACGCATGGGCGACTCGTGAAAGCCCAGATAGCAAGCTATCTTAACGGGCCATCTCCCTAAAAAAATAGAGTTAATATCGTATGGGCCGATGACCCATATATCAGATATTAAACTGATAAGAACAGATACTACACTTGATCTTAGCCAAAAGGCCGAGAAAGGTATGATTTGCAAGAGAAGCCCAGCTTCTTATTTATACCGTCACACTTCAAAGACATTCGTCTCTTACTCTCGATGTGGGACGTTTTTAAAACAAAAACAAAACAAGTGGTTTTCCTTTATTAGTTTAATTAATTAAGAAATTAACTTTAATCCTTTCTTTAGCGATAAGTATATAACGTCCTCCCAATATAACTGAGAAGCCCTAGGAGTTCATCGTGCTCTAAGGCTGGTGGGTTGCGATGGTCTCAGCGAGCTGCCAGATTCTTTGCTAACACACATACTCTCATACCTTCCGACCAAAGATGCCGTCAAGACAAGTGTTTTGTCCAAGAGCTGGAGATTCCGCTGGCTAGAGGTCGCTTCATCACTAGACTTAAACGCCGTTGACTTCCTTCTTCATGAAGACGACTCCTCCTTGGTGGGTTTGATGAACAGATCGTTGCTACGAAAGTTCAAGATTACGTATGACTCTTACTTAAGAAAACGTGGCAGAAGAGTCATGGAGTGGATAGCTGAAGCAGTTCATCGCGGAGTTGAACACCTAGACGTCGAAAACAAGACGTTTAGACAACGTGTTATTATTAATAATTTCATGCCTAAGTATCTCTATGTAAGCAAGACGTTGGTGTCTTTGAGTCTAGTAAACGTAGGGCTTGAGGATCCCAAGTTTGAAGTTTCTCTACCTTGTCTCAAGAGCATATATCTAGACAACGTTTATTACAAGGGAGGAGATGATTGTCTAGTGATTATGGAGAGGCTCATCTCAGGGTCTCCTGTGTTGGAGAATCTTACCACGGACGTTCCTGATTTTAAGGAGCCACAGCAACCCACCTACAGAGAGGTGCCTTGGAGTTTGGAGTATGTCAAGATCAACAAACTGACTATGAAAAAGAGGGAATCTGGGATTGGAATAGTAAATCACTTGCTTATGAGCAATCAAGAGGCAGAGAGATACAAGAAGAATTGGGAATCTGGGATTGAACTAGTGAATTACTTTCTTGAGAACTCGGGAGCCCTCAAGAAAATGACATTGTGTTCCAGAGATTCTGATATGACCAATGAAGATGCAGAGAGCTACAAGAAGCTTCTTACATCCACAAAGCTTTCTCCCATGTGTCAGATTCTGTTTCTGACAGAGAAGAGCTTTATAGGTTCAACTTGAGATGCAGAGAGACTAGTTACTGGATGATAATGTTACCTTCTTCATATGTGCTTTTAACTAGATTCTTTAACCATGAATGGTTTTTAATAGAACAAACAGCAGTTTCTCTATACATAATGCACATTCTTTATAATAACATTTTGAATGATTGATTTATTTATGAGATTGTGAAAATGAAATCTGCAAGCTTTCAAAAGACATCTGAAGAAGTAAAAACATAAGAATGCAGAACTAAGTAAAGCAGCTCACTAATAAATAGAAGATGGACTAAG
Source organism: Moricandia arvensis (assembly GCA_905132765.1). Lineage (NCBI taxonomy): Eukaryota > Viridiplantae > Streptophyta > Magnoliopsida > Brassicales > Brassicaceae > Moricandia > Moricandia arvensis. The sequence continues at coordinate 99,482 of CAJHQP010000409.1, read as the reverse complement.
AATGAGTCTCATCTTGGATTAAGAGTGTTCTTGGAAATAGAGTAGCCTCCTCTTATGGAGAGATTCTTGGTTAGATTGACAAGAGACTGTTGTGTTCTGCTACTGCTACTTCTGATCCAGTTATATCCTCTATCTTGATTCATTCTCCTGTAGCCTCCATTCTCATACTGATGCAACAAACACAAATAAGGTTTTGGTTTTAGACAAAGAAAAAGTTAAAAAGGTCATGAGCACTTTACATTATAGTCTTTCTCTTTGAAAACATCCATGCGAAGAGTGGCTGGTCTATGCTCCTTCTTCAATCGAAGAGACTTCTCTCGTTCTTCATAGAAGTCCATGTCATCTAACAAAGATGTAACCGCGGAAAACTTCTTGAATATCGAAAGCATTTGAAGACCTTCTTTGAGTTTGATCTCGTGAGTATCCCTCGTATGAGTAACTGCCTTGCCCTCATTGTTGTCGAGGATGATATGGCATAGCTCCCAGTTAGGCACGTCTTTCACCACGTGCCATTCCACAGGGAAAAAGCCGCACCACTTATCAACTTGCCAGAAATCCAAGTCCTTGTTCATGTCCACGTATCCAACCATCTCTGCTAATCCCACAAACTGTCTACTCGCATTCACCTGAACACACAAAAAAAAAATTAATCATGATACTACTAAAACCAGATAATGAAAGGAGATAGACAGACACATCTTTAAGCTTCACTCACCGAGAAGAAGAGGAAAACTGGACGTTTCTTGCCATCAACGAGTGTTTTTGCTTCAGCATCACGGAAAGCTGCATCGAGTTTCTTGTTTCCATTGACAGTGCTTGACCATACTGAGTATTTGATACTCTTGTGAACATCATCTTCACTGTAGGACTTGATTACGAAAAACTTGGCATCCTCATAGTCTGCCTGAAAATCTGGGAGGTTAAACATCTCTTTACGAAGATCCAAGACAAACGAATTGTTTTGCTTAAGTGATGATGATGACTCAGAAGGAGGATGAGTCTTTGCACTGGTTCTTGGACCGCATTTCATTTCAACCAAGTAATCAGATTCTCCAGTACCCTCAGGCTTCTTGTGTTCATCTCTATGATCCCTGAAACCACTATTTGCATTTCCATAATATCCAGAGCTAGTCTTTTGATTGGGATGTTTTATAAACTGTCTTGCCGCTTGCTTCCCCTTAAAAAGACATAAAGAGAAAAAGGTTTCAACCTCAGATTGTTTGGACAGAACATACAGAAAAGAGCTTTTGGCATCTCTTAAACTATTAATATAGATACGAGTAGGTACCTTGAATGTTGGTCTGAGCCCATTTGATTGTGTAAGGGAAGGAAGTTTACCATAAACATTAATATTTCCTGGAGGCTTAGTAGCTGACACAGGAGTTTGAGACCAGCAATAGCTTCTTACTGCTCGATCACCGTGCATATTGGAATCATGATAGTTATATGAACTGTTCTTGTCACGGTGACTTGCCTGCAAAAGAACCAGCGCGATACATGGTAGAATGTAAAACAATGAACTTACATATGAGCTACAAAAACCAATGGGCGAAAATCAAACCTTTGGAAAATCCGTAGCACATGCTTGACCATTTCCATTTGGCTGAGAAGAGACCACATCAGATCCTGCAAAACGCATCACAACACAAGCCACAATCACTTGAAAGAAATAGCTATAGATCATCCACTGCTGAGCTAATAACCAATTATGCAAATAGAATAGCTAAGGAAACTTTTAAAGGAAAGGAAGGTTCTTATATTTGCTCCCTGTATAAGAATCTATCCTGAGTAATAATAGACTATCAGACTAAAAAGGTGGTTGCCTTACCATTACCACATGCATTAACGGTCACAGATGATATAGACCCTGTGATGATACCATTTGTGCCATCTGTTGGAGGAGACTGAAAAGTAGCCAACATAAAAAATAAGAAACCTTTGCCAGCAGGAGAATGGGATGTGGCTAAAAGGATTATGAATACCTCCTCATCATGTTTCGTTGTTGTAGAATGAGCATCAGTTACACTTCGCGGCTCGGCTAGAGTTAATATCAAGGAACAAACAGAAATTGATATAGCAAAGAAAACCAAGTTAGACACCATTACATCAAAACTATCTCAAAAATCTACTAAAACAAAGAGCCGGCAGAAAAGGATACAGTCCATAGCGTTCCTTTCAGTGTCCATTACTAATCTTCAAGATACACTGCAGCCCTTAAAAGGAAACCAAAATATAAAGATAGTATCCGCGACTTAGACAACAAAGTCCAGATTGTTTCATATCTATGAGTTCTAAGTGCAAACATGAGGTCATAATTCTACAGAAAGATAATTCCTTTAACCAAAAGCTAACACCACATAACCCCGACCAAAAAAAAATCCTTACTTACAAGACTAGACAGGGTGCTTAATGGCAAGTATCAATTTTTAGGACAAAGAACAGAAACTTTGACCTTGTAGCTCTGTTCTTACATATCTAAAAAAAAAACAAACTTTACATGAAAACAAAAGCTGTAAAAGCCTACCCTTTGAATTTAACAATTGGAGTAGAATGGTTCAGAATTCTCCAGGCGTTAATCAAACCAATTCTTAGTTGCATGCAAACAAAAAACTATACATATCAATTCAGGGGAGTCATAAAAATAGACCTGAAAAGAAGAGGAAGAAGCCGACGAAGGCGGGGCTAGATTCGCCGGAAAACCAACAGTGGTGGCCGCTTCAGAACGGAAAAGGCGGAAGAGGTTATATGTCTGCGTGAAGTGTGTGGACTATGGAGCGGGAGAGGGAAAGTTAGTGAACCCTTGCGTAAAAGGAAAGCATCTGACGGCTGAGAGACTAGTTTATTGCTTTTCACTGTAGATAAAAGCTCGACCGTTGGATACCCACGCTCTCAAATTGGGCCTTTAAGGCTGGGAATCTTTAATTGGGCCTCAAAGGCTGGGAATCTTTAATTGGGCCTACAATATAAACGCCTGACTGCTAATCCATTTATTTTCCTTAAATACAATACTTGTGACCACAAAGCATAACCTTTAACCGCATGCATGCAGATAGAAATCTAGTGTCACACTTTTTTTTTTTTTTTGAAGAAAGAAGCTAGTGTCACAGACACTTTCATAACTAAAATGAATTGTGGCTGATTATATGGTAATATCTAATTAAAAAGTAGTGTGTATTTTCCTTACAACGAAGCTTTTCGTTTCTTTTTGTTTTCACTACACCATCGAAACTTGCTTTGCCTAGATAACGACGCTATGAAAGTTAAAGTCAAAAAGAAAAGATAAAACAGCTTTGACTAACAAAAGAACTAGTAGTATATAGATCTTTTACTCTCACTTCGGTGGCTTTGAAACATTCCCGTATGTGGTTAAGCATTTAATATAAGCTAACAACACACTGACAGTTACAATTTGTATGGATTATATTTCAGAATGACGTTTTTTTTTGACAAAGAATATGTTGGAAGACTAGATAATTTCCAATATTGTATTTTCAACCATTATTAATCTCTTTTCTATAAAACCATTACTAATATCTTTTCCTGTTTTTTTTTTTATCAAATTCTATATGCTCTATAAATCTATTCGGAAATACCGAAATAGGTTGAATCACCATATAAATATTTTTAATTAAAATTAACGATTATATATCTCATAACTTAGATGTAATGACTATTTGAGATCCTGAGCATGTAAACATATTTTGGGGGACAGTGCTTTTTGTTGTATACATGCATATTACATTATTACTGTATGGGAAAACAATATTTTACTTTTGACATAAAACTCCATGAAATCGAGTATTCTATAGTAGATCACTCGACGAGGCAGATAGCTATTAAATCTCATTTTTTTATTATTTTAAATTAAAGTTTCGGAAAATACATTTGTAAATTGAATAAGTTTTTGATTCTGTTTATCAATATTAAAATAACGAGTCGGTTTTCAAAAATGTCGTCTCTACTATTGTTACATTTTTCTCTTATGTTCATTAGTTTTTTTGCTTATTTATGTCATTTAAATATCTCTCTTTAATATCATTATCGTGTGTTAAATTGATTTCTGAATCCCGAAAGAAAACTCCACAGCTACATACGTGCTGGACTCTAGAACGAGCCGTGTATTATATTATAGCTTTCAGACTTCATATAATTGGAGCATTAAGAAGGACCTGCATTGTTTATGTAAAAAACTAGACGCATGCTTTCTTTTATATTATAACCCAATTGACATGTATGCCTCCGTTCTTTTTATTTAGTAGTTATTGTCATGTTTCATGTATGTAACACCCATCACATTGCCAAATTTAAGGGGAAAAAAAAACACCCATCACATTGAAATGTTAGACAAGTTTGTTTTATTATCCATGACTGATTCGGTAAGGTTGGAGAAACTTCTTTAGGACTTAACAAAAAGAGAAAGAAGTAAAAGAAATGGTTCAAATGAAAATGGCCAAGAGAAAAAAGAAAAGCTAAAGAGAGTGAATAGAAAAGAGAGGTCACATGATGGCCTCTTTTTTTGTCATGAATGATCTGTGACTATGAGTCACAAAAGCCAAAAGCTCCAATTCTATTTTTCTAAATTAAAATCATTCCAACTTTTGAATTTTGCTTTGCTGTATGTTCACCTAAGCCCCCACTCTTCTCTAAATGCCAAATTTTCTTTATAATAATTAGCTCCCTTATAATTAAAACAGATTTTATTCACCAACTCCTGTTATAATAACTTATAGCACCAACACTTTACAAACAAATTTGAACCAAGCAACAGTGATATATTTAAATTTTCTAAAGTAACATTAACAAAAGGATGTTCCAAAAAAGTATACTATATGGACAAAGGAATGTCACTAAATTAACACAAGTAGTATATCATTTTAATATGTTATTCTTATCTTGGATATATTTTTCTGATGACTTGGTTTGAAACACTTGCTCAGGTCATTGAGCTACATGAATATTATACTCATAATTAGAATTGTGTTTGTCTACTTGATCTGATTTCAGTCATAGTTTAAGTCTAGGGACTTCCACATGCTTATCTCTTTTCATGCTTCAGATTGATTGTATTGTTTTAACTTTTAACCTTATTAAAAGATGGAAAAAAACTAGTCTCATGTGCATGAATATTAGATAGGTCTCTCCGCCTTTGCCGCAGCTAGTTAAGCTATTTTTCTTTCTCTGAATAATTTTTTTCCCCATAATTATTCTGTTTTGATAAATTTATTCGATTGCGGTAGATTTGGACCATCATTGCCCACATGTGTTGAACTTTTTCATAATTTCGAATTCCTGAAAAGCATGTATTTTAATTATAATTTCACCTAACTTATAAGTTCCAAGTATTTTTAAAATTTCTAGAATTTAATTTAGCTTGTTTTTTTAATTTAGTTTAATTTAGTTTGGTTATACCTAATTACTTATACACACGATAATAATATAAAACCGTGTTAATTTAGTTGTGTATAAATATATTTTTATGAAATAAATATACTTATTTTATTCATAAAGGTTAGAAGATGTCATCAAGAGATAATGTACAAGCGCGATACGTGAATTACTTTCATTTATTGATTACCCTTAAAACTGAACCTTAATAATCAAGAATATACATGTTAATTGACTTTAATTAGTTTATATACATGTTCTAAAAATGAAACCTGAAGCTAATGAACAGTGTACATTTTATCTTTGGTAAAAATGTGTGAATCATAAGAGAACTCAGAAGTCCAAACTGTATTAAATTATTCATATTATTAAATTGTCGGAAACTTATAACTTTTCTTACATGAGTTTTAAAATGGTAATACTTAAGAACCGGTGACCTAAATTTCGTTAATGTGTGCTTAACTAAAAAGTAAGCTAGCTGTACATTATTGAATATTACCTTTATTATGTGATCCACACTTTCACTTGCATGGTATCACATCTATAAACGTTTAAAAGAGTAAAGTGTTAAGCAAATTCATACGTATATATTAACATGTTAACACTATCGATGATGCTATATCGCGGCGGCAGATCGTATAAGCATTTTTTAGCAGTGTCGGAACATAAAGAACTGACCATACAAGACAAATGTGTCCAGAAAGATCTATATATATATATATATGCTACTCACTAACAACCTTTCCTTTTTAAATTACTCTATGGAAAGTAAAACCTTTAACATTCGAGTTATTCCCCTAAATAATTAAGCTTTATAAGTATTCCATTTGCTGTTAAAATGGTTTTTATATTTGATTCATTTTCTTAGTATATGCTATTTATTTAAGGCCCGCTGAACGTACAAATAAAGCGAATATTAGTTGGTGCACTTGTTAATTAAAAAATAATAGACTGCAAACAGAAAAAAAAAACTAGAACTTTAGCTAGGGTTTGCATTATTATTGAGCTTCATTCAGCTAAAGATTATTGTCATGGAAGTTTTCTCCTAACATATCGCCATCGGCATATCTCGTATGTTCATGCAATGCAGGTATAGTACATACATAAGAATGGAGCTAATGAGTACATATCTCGAACATCCGCACGGTTAATATTTAATTAACAAGCCATTGTCGTGTTGAGAAGTAACTAATTGTGTTCCTTTCTATTTTCAACTTGAAAGAGAACCATTTAGCAAAAAAAAAAAGGAAGAAGAATAAATTATATTAACATAAACAACTAATTGAAAGTGGGTTTAATTATCATCCATCATTGTTTCCTTGGTTAGGATAACTAACTAATTGAAATCTTATTATGATAACTAATTCACCGGAAACAAATTTCAAAGCAGCCAATAGGCTCCTCTTTGTCGTTCTTTTGTGATAACACGAAGCCCCCACCCTCAATTATTATTGTTGATTTATTTTGTTGTATTGATTTTTTCTTTGGACTTGGATAAGATAGGTACTAAAAGTAGACAACGAATATGTATTCAATATTGAACATACTGTTTATATGTCATTATAACAATTTTAGAAAGAAACAATAGTGTTTTCTTTACATTGTATATATTATGCTTCCAATGGGCCAATTATACCAACTAATCCCCGTATATTAATCCTGAAGCATTACAACTTATAAGTATAGCCACGTGTCATCACCAGAATGACTTTCAGAATCTTTAGAAAAAGTTGGTCTATTTAAATATAGATTATACTTTCATTAAATTAACATTCGTATTGATTGGTAGTGTATAAAATGATACTTTACATTCTTTCCTTAAATAAAAGCTACGGAATTACCTAATATGATTAACATATATGTGATAATTAATGTTTTGAATAATAAAGATTTGATAACATTTTTTGTATCCTTCATCATTTTTGTTTAATTTTTGTTATTAAAAATATTAAATAATCATAATAACCATATAATAAAAAATCTAGATTTTTTTCTTATATATTATATCTTGATTTTTTTAAAACGGCTATAAATTACTAAAACAGTTAAAATTCTTACAATGAAAATTTTCTTGGAACAATGTTTTTATTATTGAACGTTATAACATTTAAGTGTGACCACGTGTTATTATATATTTTAAGAATGATTTTCAGATTTCTTAAAAAGTAAATTTGTATATCTAAATATAAATTATATTTATATTAATACTATCAAATTGATTAGTAATGCATAAAAAATATTTGTCATTCTTTCCTTAAACAAAAGCTACGAAATTATCTAATATAATTAACATATATATGAAATTAATGATTTTGAATAATAAATATTTGATAATAGTTTTTGTATCCCCCATCATTTTTTAATTTATATTATTAAAAAATAAAACAATCACATTAATTATATAATAAAAAATCTAGATTTTTTTCTTATATGTTATATTTTGAATTTTTTTAAACGATTATAAATTAATAAAACTATTAAAAGTCTTACACTGAAAATTTGTGAACAATGGTTTTACCTTTTTTGTTAAAAAAATACAAATGATCAAAAAATCATACATGTTATATAAATATGAAGTATCATTTAATATATATATATATTCATATTATATATATATACTTTATTTTTTTTAAATTAAAATATATATCAAATAAAAATACATATATGTTAATTTTGAAATTTCATTGACAAGGTATTGCGATCTGGAGATTTTAATTTTGAAATTCACATTAATTATTAAAATTGTTATTAATTACTAAAACTATAAAAGTTTTTTCACTGTGTTTAATGTTTAAAATTTTCGTTACAACAAATATACAAATGTTGATAAAATCATATGAATAGGGAATTAAGAAGTTTCAATTAAATATTTATATTAAAAGATATTATATATCTATGTCAATATCATTTAAATTTAATTATATATCATATAATATAAATAAATGATTTTTTTTATTTATGTGCTTACTGCAGTTTAGTATATACATAATATTTATTTGCTTATCATTTATTTAATATATTTATTATTTCATAATATGTAATGAACAAAATATAAATAATAATGTGTAAAAATGATTTATATAAATAATGTTCTTCCCACATAATGTGCGGATCTCTGTTGATGTATTACAGTCGAAATATTTTCTCAATCAATCGAAGCTCATGCATTTCGCTTGCGCGAAATTAAAACAAAGACAAAAAAGATGTGAGTTAATAGAAATGCTATCGTAAACAAAAATATTGTAGATTAAACAAGAAATCACTCGTGGAAATTCAAAAAAGTTTGAGATCAACCAAAACCCTAATTTCCTTTTCGTCTCCAAGTCAACACTTTCAATGTTTGTCCTAAAATGATATTGAAATAAATAAATATATATTCAAATTATATATATATATATATATATATATATATTTCAATATCATTTAAATTAATATATATCATATATAAAATACATAAAATATTAATTTCAAAATTTACATTGAGTTGGAAGTCTCGCTTAATAAATATTCATATTAGTAAGAATAATTTTTTTGTTACAACAAATATAGAAATGTTAATACAATCATATGAGTAACAAGATTCAATAAATAAATATTCATATTAAAATATATTATATATCTATGTCAATATCATTTAATTTTACTTATGTACTATATACAATAAATAAATGATTTATTTTGATTTTTATCAACAAAAAGTATTGTAAATAAAAAGAGAGATTATTTTAATTTATGTTTTTACTCGAATTTAATTATATACGTAATAGTTACTCGCTCTTCAATTATTAAATATATTTTAAAATTGTATAATATGTAAAATAACACAAATAAATAATAATATCTATAAATAATTTCTGTACATAATTAATATATATTCCGCGCAAGTATGGATCTCAAATTTTATTTAATCATATCATTTCAAAAATACGATTCTTCGTATCGAAGTGAGATGTTGAATTATAACATTGAGATAATATCATTGAAGTTCGATGTAAATTAAATAGATTTAAAAAATATCAACAAACATGACCCTATAATGATATTATATTAATGGTCCATGATTATACGTTTGAAGACTTATTACATGGTTGGACGATGGAAGTTAATATTCAATGATTATTAATATATAAATTTCACTCCGCGCATGCGCGCGGGTAATCACCTATTAATCTAATATTCGTAATCCTTTTTCATGTACAACTCAACTTCATAAGTTTATCAAGTAAGGAATCAATGAATAAAAAAGAAGTAACGAATCATTTTTATAAAGAAAACTAAATAAAGTATGAGGTACATTGAAACTATATATTAATTAGGGTTGTAGTCATGGATGCTATTAAATTCCATAGTGGTCAGATTTCTAAGAGCATCCTGGTTCCAGAAGTTCTCAAATATATATATGTATAGATTAGTATTAGTATTTAATTGTAAGGTTAATAAAGTTCTTAACTTTACAAAAAATGCAATTCAAAATATCTTTACATAAAATTTGTAGATTATGTTTTTTTCATAAAGTTAAAACTTCACAATTAAATACTAATATATATATATATATATTTAAGAAATTCAAACTTGGAACCTTCCATTAAAGATGCTCTAACGAATGACAGGACAAGCCTAAATGAAACGAAAAGAATCCACTCCAACAACCTACTTATATATACCATGCTTCATCTTACACTATTCATTCATGAGATTCCTAACAAATAGGACTTAGAGCACCTCCAATGGGGGTTCTACCCATTGTAGGTTCTAAAAATGTATATATGTATATGTATATGTTATATAAGTGTATATAGGTATGGGGTTCACAAAATAGTGTAGAACCCCTATCCAAAAGTTCTAAAAACAAAAATTTTAGAACCTTTGGATATGGGTTCTACACTATTTTGTAGACCCCACACCTACATACACTTATATAACATATATATATGCATATATGCATTTTTAGAACCTACAATGGATAGAACCCCCATTGGAGGTGGTCTTAGATCATTAATAAAATTATTGCACTTAAACAAGTCAGGGAATAGAAAATAATAGAGTGATTATGTTTTAACAAGTAAAAAGAGTAGGCAGTGTGAACTTGTCAGTTTTAACAAAAAGAGAGTGAAGAGGATGAGATCAGAGGAATATATAGGATCCAGTGACCAAGATATATACATGTCTGTTCCTTCCTACTAGTTAGGGACCATTACCACCAGTAACTCTCTGTTAATTGTTTATACTTTATAGGCATATAATAGATAATTATGTCATATAATACTCCCTTTTGTAACTATATATACACAACCCATTAATACACATAGACAGAGAGTATGATTTGTTTCTTCTTCCTCTGCTTTTCCCTTCCTTCACAAACACACACACGCCAATAAACTAGACACTGTCAACGATTACCTAAAAGTATCTCAAGCTTCTCAACTTTTCTAGTTCTATATAATTTTTTATTTATCATTTTCTAACGTTGATTTTGTTCTTGATCTAAGAGTTCTGGTTTTGTTTTATTTCATTTGTGTTCTTGACTCTTCCTTTGGAATATTATCTTTGATCTAAATCCTCTACTCCAAGAGAATCCCATCGACTTCAGAAGGCTCAAAGCTCGCATGCCACAAGGAGAAAATGAACGAGTCGAGTTCATGGAGCATCTACAGTACCAAAGATGGAGAGAGTGAAGGGCCATGGAGATCGTCCACGTCGATGAATGCTATATCTTTTGGGTTCGTAGCTACGGCGATACTTATCTCCATGTTCTTGTTAATGGCCATCTTTGAGCATCTCTTTAGACCTGAGAATTCTACATTTGAGTCACCACATAGGATCAGACAACGACAGAACCAGAACAGAGATGGGTCCACTTACTTACAGAAACTTGCTAATCAAGCATCCATGGTAAAAACAAAAAAATCAAAAAGTTGTTAAAGTATTTTTTTTTTCAAAAGAATGTTTGTGCCCTTTATTTAATAAAGCTGAAGCGCATTAACTTGCCACTGTTAGAATTATTTCCTCTTTTCCTTTGCAAAAAAAAAAATTGTTTTGCTTTTCGGTGCAAAAATCTTTGGAAATAAAAACATTCATTAAAATAAATTGAAAAAATAACCAAAATTTGGAAAGTGAAAGCAAAAGTTTTGTCTTGACGTTGTCTTATTCGAATATATGTTTTTATTGTTGTATATGCATCTATTGTTTCGTGACATTAATTAGAAAGAATATGTATGACGTGTGTGATATATATAGGTTCCGGTGAGTATGTCGGTGGATGTATCGGTGGTGATGCCGGGAGAGAAGCTGCCGTCGCACATAGCTTTGCCGGCTCCTTTACCTTGTCGAAGAGAAGGCATTCGTTGGCCCCTTCACCTCTAAAATATTACTACGTACTAGCAACTCTTGTGTTTCTTTCTAACTCATGAATCATGATCATCAGTAGATTAGTGTTGGACTTGTTGGTTATATATTTTACTATGCACTAAAGGCCACGAGTTTAGTTTTCTTTATATAATTCATTGTAAATTTGAGTTTACTAATATTTTTGTTGATGTGTCTTTTTGATTTGCATTACCATATGGCTAAATGAATTAATTAATTTGGGATAAATCACTTCTCAACCCAAAGAAATTAAAAGCAAGGCTTTAAAAACCGTTAACTGGACTATGAACAAGCCCATATAAATTTATTGGAACAAGATATAAGCCCATTATGATCAGTTGGCCGATTTTATTTACAGCACCGAGATAGATAAAAAGTAACCATCTCTCTCTCCCTGAATCGTCTCGAAGAAGCAAAAGGAAAGTTGATTCCAAAGATTTAAAATTTGAACTGCAAAGAGAGAGAAAGGGGTAATGGCGACGACGGCGAAGAATATGAAGGGTTTCTACAAGCAGACGAAGAGAAACATAACCGGAGGTATCTCCAAGTCCAAGCCTTCTTCCCGGAAAGTCTCTCCCAAACACGCGGCCACCCATGGTTCCGATGCTACACAGCCGGCGGCGTTGATTTCTCACGGCTCCGTCGATGTCAACGGTAATTTCTATTTATACTTCTTCCTATTAGGGTTTTGCTTCATGAAGTTCATTGATTGCAGTAGGAAGAAATCTAGGGTTTAACTCCAATCCTCAAATGAAATTTAGGATCCGATTCGAAACTTATTGATAAAGACCTCTGCTTTCTCTTGTGGTGTGTCAAGTACAGATGATTATGGCGCGAAGGAGGAGATGCTCAGGCAATTTGACATGAACATGGCTTACGGTCCGTGCGTGGGAATGACGAGACTTGATCGATGGGAACGTGCACTGCGTCTTGGGATGAATCCTCCTACTGAAATCGAGAGGCTTTTGAGAACTGAGAAGGTTCAGCAAGATTGTCTGTGGCAAGGTCGTGTCTAAAGTTTCAATCTTTTTCATCTATGCCCCCCTTGTACTATCCAGTTTCACTTGCAAAACTCTTGTCTTTTGTGAATGTTTGGTGGATCAGCCACTGGCTGGATCACCCACTTTGATGTTTTAATCTTAAAAAGTTTGGTAATGGAATGCTTTTTGTTGTTCAAACTTTCTATTATATGTATAATAATCTCATTATCACATGGAAATCTATAATGAGCAAGATTACAAGAAGTTTCTCTCAGTTTCCCAATTGAAGCTGAAGCTTTATATATTCCAGGAGCCTTGTTGGAATAAGCAGAGAAAGACACGATAGGCCTGAGTACTCATTGTATATGCTAGAACAAAGATTCTGCAGGGTCTGGTTTCACCTACTGTCACTGTCTCTTAGGTATTTGCTTCGGTACTTACAATGAGCACATTTTTTTCCATGAGAGGAAGAGATTTGAGCATCGTGACTTTTCTCTATGAGAGGAAGAGATTTGAGTATCGTGACCTGTGATAACAAGGCCACAAGACAGGCGATTGCTTCTAATGCCGATCTTTGAAAGGTTATGATTTAGTGGAGACGTTAAACAGGTGCCCTTCAATGTCTGGAACAAAACCTTTATCTACCATTTCTGCTTTAACTATCTCATAGGTTATCCGGTTCGGGATTAGACCTTTCTCCAGCATCTCATTCAAAAGCTTGTTTGCATCCTCCATCTTTCCCTTCTTGGAGTATCCTTGTAGCAGTACATTATATGATGCTACGTTCATCCGCAACCGCCTCTCTTTCTCCATCTGTATCCTCACGTTCACTGCTGCTTTCAGATTTCCTTCCTTACAGTAGCCTTCCATCAGAATGTTATATGTTAGATGTCTCGGCTTCAGACCCATCTTTGATATACCTTCTCTCAAAAGCATCGCTGCTTTTCTCGATTCTCCTCTGCTGCAGTAACCATCCATGAGTATGTGATGTGTCACAAGATCAGGAAGCCCTTTACTAGTCAATTGATCAAAAAGCTTCTTAGCTGCTCCTATGTTACCGTTTCTACACAAACCACCAATCAAGCAATTATAAGTTCCAATGTTTGGTACAATCCCTTCTTGTTCCATCCTTTCTTTCAATGCAATCCCATCCTCCATTTTTCCTGACTTACAATACGCATCAATCAGCATGTTATATGTTGTAGCAGTAAGGAAAATCCCTCTGCCTTTTAGTGACTCAAACATATCAAGAGCTTCCTCCATCATATCGTTCTTGCAAAACCCATTTATAAGAGAGTTGTAAGTAATCAAGTTAGGCTGCACACCTGCGCTCACCATCTTATCATGCATACAAGTAGCCTCGCTTATCTTCCCCCCACTACACAAACCATTAATCAGCGAGTTATAAGTAACCAAATTAGGTTTCACATCTTGATCCAGCATCTCCTTAAACACCTTCATACTCCCTGAATAATTCCCATCTTTCCAGAACCCATCAATCAATATATTGAAAGTAGTCAAGTTCGGAGACACCTTACTCTCCACCATCTCCTTCAAAACCGCATCCGCTTTGTACATCTTCCCCATCCCTCCAAGTTTACAGTACCCATCGATGAGAGTGTTGTAACTAACCACATCAGGAGAAACTCCATATACTTTCATATCCTCCATCACATCCTTAGCTTTGTTCATTTTCCCTGTCTTGCAAAACGAGTTGATCACCACATTGAAAGTGAACACATTTGGTTGAATCCTCCTCCTAATCATCTCTTTGTAGACAAACTCAACATCCGCAAACCTCTTCTCATTCAACAACGAGATCATCAAAGGCTTACAAGACAAAGCAGATAACTTGTAACCGTAATAGCCTGCACGCTTAAACGCCTCTAACCCTAACTCGAATCTCGAGTTGTTGGCGTAAGCCAACACCAACATATCAGCGAGAATGGAATTGACGCAGACATTGTCACATAATGAAATCGCGTGGAAGATCGAGTGAACCGGATGGTGATCGGATCCTTTCTTCACAAACCCATCAAGGAAAGATCGGATCTTTGAGTACCGTTTCGCGTTTGCGAGAGAGTGCAAGAGCTTAAAGGTAAGTTTTAGCGAAACAGAGATGTTACTGTTCTTCACTAACCAGGTATAGTACCTGAGACACAAATCTGGGTCGAGCTCCGAATTTATCAGCTGCTGAAACAGTTCGTTGGGGTTTATGTCTTTCACATGAAGTTTGAGCTTTGACCAGTGCTGCTTCTCTATGAGGTCGGCGATTACAGCTAGGTCATCTCTAGGTGGGCAAGGGCTCTGGGTGATAGTGTCTGAAGAAGGATAGAGTGTACTAAGACCGGAGAAATTTCTCGGGAAAACATCTTTGAGATCGGAGAATTGTCTCCTTAAGGCAAAGGATTTGATGAACATTGATTCGAGAAGGAGAGAAAGACTGTAATTTTGAAATTTAGGGTTTTAGGATTTTAGGATTTTGTGCTTCGAACTCACTCACTGAGTCATGGTCAGGGTTTTCCTTTGCAAAAGACATCCTCAAGTTTATACATTTTTTCAATATTGTCCAGAACTTTGAAATAGTTACTTGTTTTATTTAGAATATATTAACTATCTATTTTCTTTATTTTATATAGTTTTGTCACTAATCCTAAATTATATTCTAAGAAAGGAGCTCAACATATTAATTTTTTATGACTCACTGCTGATCATACCAACAAAAGAAAGCTAAAGAAATTGATAATAGAATAGACTTTTGTTGAATAAAACATTGATGGAACTAAACATATTCCTTTTTTTTTTGTCAACAAACATATTCCATTTAATTTTTGAATAAAATTTAATTCAATGAAAAGAGTAATTTTGAATAATCACTTAACAGATTAAAGTAAGTCTTTAATGTTTTGGTTCATTGGTTTACGTTTAACAAAAAAAAAAGGTTCATTGGTTTACAAACCATTACAACAAAAATCTTCCTCTTCACTCTTGTGTAGCTACTTGTTTCTGGCGAAGCGCTCTCCAACCAATATCACGCCTAAAGAAACCTCCATGCCATTTGATCTCTTGTACCGCCATATACGCTCTTTCACGCGCCTCTTCCAAGTCTTTACCCTTCGCTGTGACACCAAGAACACGTCCTCCACTGGCTACAACATTCCCTTCTGCATCAAGATCCGTCCCTGCATGAAAAACCTTCACTCCTGGAGCAACCGTTTCAGCTTCTTCAAGGTTTCTGATGATGGAGCCTTTCTCGTAAGCACCAGGATAACCTTTGCTTGCCATTACAACCACCATTGCTGAATCTTTTGACCAATCTAGCGACACACCCTTTAGCTCGCCTCTACAAGCTGCTAACAAGACCTTTACGAGGTCAGACTCTAGACGCATCATCAGTACCTGTGTCAAAACAGGAAGCTTCACTGTTATAAAACAATAGTCAAACCGAGACTAAACTAGTTTCTTTTACTCACCTGACATTCTGGATCTCCAAACCGGACATTGAACTCAATCAGCTTAGGTAAACCGGACTTCTTCTCGATCATGAGACCAGCAAACAGAACACCAACGAACTTACAACCTTCTTCAGACATTCCTTTAACAGTAGGATGAATTATAGAGTCCATTACCACATCTTGCAGCTCCTGGGTCAAGACAGGTGCAGGAGAATAAGCTCCCATTCCTCCTGTGTTAGGACCTGTATCTCCTTCTCCAACACGCTTGTGGTCCTGAGCAGATTCTAGAGGAATGGCGTTTTCTCCATCCACGATTGCAAAGAAGGAAGCTTCTTCTCCTTCCAGAAACTCCTCCACAATCACCTGACATCCTGCAGAACCAAACACACCTTTGACCAGCATTGAGTCAACAGCTTCATAAGCCTCATCTAGTTCCATGGCAACAGTGACTCCTTTTCCTGCTGCTAATCCGTCTGCTTTGATCACGATTGGTACACCTTGCTCTTTAATGTATTCTTTCGCAGCAGATGCATCTGAAAATGTTTTATACTGCATTTGATTGAATAAGTCAGTGTTTAAACCACATCAAACTGGAATATCCATATGATATAATCAAAGCAACGAAACTGCTACTCCTATTCCAATGAACCCCACAAGGAAACCTTGGTTGATGAGAGACTATCAACTCTCAACACAAACCATATACACAAACACAATCTACTGAGATATTCTTATAAACCCAGCCCTTGCTATCTGCTTGCTAACCAACTCAAAACTGCTCTACAATGCTAACATCCAGTCCTAGGTTGATTACAGTATACCTATAGCTAGCTAATAGTTGAGCAAAGATTCTTATAGTGAAGCAAACCTTAGCAGTAGGGATATTGTACTTGTGGCAAAGATTCTTCATAAAGTTCTTGGAACCTTCCAAAGCAGCAGCTTGAGAAGAAGGGCCAAACGTGAGGATACCAGCCTCAACCAGGTCGTTGGCGAGACCAGCAACAAGAGGCACTTCAGGACCAACAACCACTAAACCAACATTCAATTTTCGACAGAAAGAGATGACAGCTGAACTGTCTGATATGTCAAGTTCAGGCATGCAAGTAGCATCTCCGGAACTGGTAATACCGGGGTTTCCAGGTGCGCATAACACAGAACCGCAGGAAGGAGACCGTTTCAGTGCGTGACAAAGGGCGTGTTCTCTCCCTCCTCCACCGATTACAAGAACAACCACTCCCTCTTCTGCACAAATTTGAAACGAGTTTACAAAATCACCGGCGTTTACTTTCACATAACATAAAACGATTCTATCTCAAATCAAGCATTGGCGTTCCAAGTTCACAGTCAACAACTGAAGAAAAAGCTACCAAATTTGCTTTTATAAATCGTAAAGTTTCAGAGAAATGTATATCTACTGAACATATATCGATTGAATCGAGCTAAAAGGTATCGTCGGAGTTTACCAGCGCCGCCGGGAACAACAGAAGTAGATGGGTCGGACTCTGTGGAGACGCACCGGAGCCAAAGTTGGTGTCTTTGGATGCGGTTGGAAGAGAAACGAGAGCTGAGGGGGTGATTAGTTGTAGAGAATTTGAGAGGAGCAACAAAGGAAGAAGAAGTAGAGGTGGAGAAACCGAGAGAGTTGAGAAAGGGTTTAGGTGAGTTGCTGTTATTGTTGTTGCAGAAGAGATTGATGGAAGAAGATGAAGGATGGAGATTAAACGTACACAACGACATGTCGGAAAAGTCTGGGAAAGAGAAGAAGAGAGACAGAGACAGTTAAAGTTGCAAGCTTGAGAGAGTTTTAGACAGCAGCGTCGCTCGAGAAGGGTTTAACCAGTTTCTTTTGTTTTTTGTTTGTTTACTATTCTTTCAATCAATTAATTAAGGAGAAAAAATGAAAAATATAAATTATCATTATGATTTTTTTCTTTAAAACTTCAATCTACCCTACTATCTTTAGAAATCAAATGTCCAATACGCAATAGAAAGGGTTATGTATTATATAAACTGGCTGTGAAACAAACAAGTGGTGCTCTTATAGCAAGTAGCAACCTCAAGTACTGTTTGTATTCATGCATCCTCGTTTCCCGATGACCAAACGACTCACTAAAAACATAAGCCAAGAGGGCGTATAATGCCTTCTGGCTGCTCCAAATACCATATCATGAGAGTGTTTATACATAAGCAAAAAAGAGAAGAAACTGATAAGCGCTTAGGCATCCAAAGCCATGAAGAAGTTCTGCTTACGGGCATGCTCTGGTACAAGCCGGTTCACGATTTCAGAAGGGATGCCAGATAGCTCTGCACAACACAGAAAAATCACTTCAGGAACTGCATTTTTGAAAGAGAAAGAAGCACCAAGAGATTCTCGTACGGGTGACAAAATATTTATAAAAAAGAGCTATTTACTTTCCTAGAGGAGGGCCACTCTGCTCACCATACTTGTGAATTCACTTTATTAATGATCCTCATTTTCAAAGAGAATCATGGAATTAAAATGTGGTTTGATGTTTACATTTAATTTCAGGTGCAAAACACAACATGTCAACAACTTGATAAACCATAATTGTTAGATGAAATCTCATGACAGGTTCAACTAGTATGATTCATGGAAACAAGGGAACTGTACCTTGAGGTTTGAAGTTGAAAAGCGGAGGAAGTGGCCGGCCATTGGGAAGACGAGTGTTTGGGTCCCTTAGCTCATCAAATAACGGATGAATACAAGCTTCCAACTACAAAAAACCAATTTTTTTTTAACGTGCTTCGAATCATAGATCCTGAATCAATAGGAAAGTGTATTATATGACGAAGGGCACAAAACCATGGATCACTTACAGCTGTGCATCTCAAATTAGGCGAATATTGGAAGAACCTACATAGAAGATCAACCGCTTCTGGTGGTAAACGTTTTTGGAAGACCTGATGATAAAAGCACAAAAAGATCATAAATGCAGTAGCAACGATGCCAGAGAGCAAATAATATTAGCGAGGCAGTGATCATTAAAGCCAAACTATACACTTTATGCGGAAATAAAACGCAAGACAGTTTAGTCTAACAACAAAGTTGTAGAATGTCATGAGTACGCAATCCTGAAGACTATCTTCAACCAGATAGAAATACTCAACAAGAACTAAAACCACAATCCAATAGGATTTTAGCCCAAAAAAATTTCAACTCTATGACACAGGCAATGACTTCTTCAGCAGTACTAGGAGTTAAAAAAAAAAAGTGCACTCTTGAATGATTCATACTCCAAAATCATGACAAACATCAAAATAACTTTACCAACAAAACAACTAATTAATGAATATGGTGAGACCATGAGCACTAGAAGGTATACCTTGTGCCATGGGTGAGGTTTTATCTGAGGGAATTTAAATTCTGTATAATTTGGATTCATGCACTTGATTTCCTCCCTCGTTGGTGTACCTAAAACCTGCATGATTAATAAAGACATAAAAGTAGGAAAACAAGGTCTGAGGTGCATTCTCTACTTCTACAAATTAATTTGCTTTCTTTCATACTGACTATGAGCCAACAACAGACGTAACAAACTGTGACCCATAAGCCTGAAAATCTACTAACAAGCTGATGCCGTAGTCTGATACGTAGAGATAGAAGAAAAATTTGTAAGCAAAATCTCTCTAAGCACCTATCAGTCATTGCACGCCCAAGACAGGTGGTTTGCTCTAAATTTGAAATAAACTTTAAAGAATTTATAGAAGGCTACCTTGATGATTTCAACAAGCTGATCGACTCCACTTTCACCAGGAAACAGAGGCTGTACGACAAGTTAGTAAGGACACAAAGACGTAAGAGAGGGAAATATAAGAATGGTTAGCACAGAAATCATTTAGCTAACACATATATTTTTTGGCTAACCTGTCCAAGAAGCAATTCAGCCATCACACAACCAGTTGACCATATATCAATTGCAGGTGTGTATTCGCTGGCGCCAAAAATGAGTTCTGGAGCACGATAGTATCTAGAACAGATGTAAGAAACATTGGGTTCTCCTTTCACCTAAAGAGAATAAGTTTTTTTGTTATATTCCACAAATGGATTCTTTAAAAACTGTGTCAATAAACCTTACCAACACTTTTGCACTCCCGAAATCACAGATTTTTAGCTGATGCGTATGTGGGTTCACCTGCACAACAACATATCTAAAGTCAAATCTAAATGCAGTGAAACCAAGTACCACTGTGAAGATGTATACAGAGCCTTATCGTATATTTATCATGTAAGAATATAAAACCCATTAGGATATTATCAAATGTAAAGAGTATACTTAACAGAATTATACAATTAACAGAAAATAGAAAATAATTAACAGAATTAGGTCACAGCAAAGAAACTGCCATCTGTTATAATTTTCTTTTGAAACAGGGAGATACAGATGAGCTTACTAGCAGGTTTTGAGGCTTAATATCACGGTGACAAAGACCAAAGCAATTATGGATGTAAGCAAGCGCCCTGCAAATCTGTAACCATTAACAGAAACTTGTAAAGAATCTTTGGAGAGTCTGGCATGCAGTGTGAAGTTCATTACACTTTCAATGCATTACAACATTAACACATAGATACACAAACACATCTAGAATAAGTTTTTGAGGAAAAAGAAAGGGTCTCATGCCTTTAATCCATAGAAAAGGAGTCCGAGATTATAAGGGAAAACGCTTAGAAGGAAAAGTGGAAAAGCTTTGGAGAATTTTACTACCAATTCAGGTGTAATAGCACTGTCTAGAAACACGGAAACATAGATGGTAAGACTAAATGAGACTACTTTCTTTGCACAGAGCGGACCTTCAGAACTCATGGTGAAAATGATCTCTTTTCGACATCAACATACAGTAAATCCTGGGAATATTGCAAACTAATCTGTATTTGTCAAAGGATCCACCTAACAAGTCAAGGAAAAAATTCCACCCACACATTCCAGGAAGAGCCACAGGAATCCAGTTTGACATCCATAGAATAAGGAATCTATTAAGACTAATATCTTCAGTGAAAAAATAAGACTCAAATTTAAGTGAGTACTTATGACGCTTCATGGAACAAAAAAAAAAGAAAAGAAGATTTTCAAATCCAGGAAATAGTTACCTGATAGGTGTAGAGTTTAACGTATATCAAAGGCATCAGCTGGTTCGTCCTAGTGTAACTTCTTGCAGCGCGATTGACAGTCTCAGGCACAAACTCAAGGACAAGATTCAAGTAAACCTCATCATTATCTGCTCTCGTGTAGAAGCTATGCTTTAAAGCAACGACATTGGGATGGTCTAGCATCTGCATAATTTGTAGCTCCCTGTTCTTGTAACGCTTGTCTTGTAGAACCTTCTTGATTGCAACAATCTCCCCAGTTTCCCTACATTTGGCCTACCAGAAGGAAACATAAATCCGTGGGGAATGGAACCAAATGAATAGTAAGGCAGGCACCAGGGATGTTAATTTATCTTACTTGGAAAACCATGCCAAAGGAACCAGTACCAACTACATGTTCTGATATGTAACTGACTGTCTGTCAATCCAAAAGGAAACATATATATCAGAAAGAGTTAGATAACAATGTTACCAATTTAACCATACAATTCTCCATAACACTCCAACCTGTCTTGATTGACCATTTCGTCCACGGACTGTGGTTCTAATCACATGACCAGGTTCAGTGCCAGCGCCATCAATAATATCTGGTTCACTATCCTGCAACATAACAAAAAAAATCTCACACACTGTAAGCTACTCCATGACACAGATAAGCTAATGGTACGGCTCCAAGCTAAAAACAGTAGTAAGTAATGCAAGACTGACCCTCTCATCATCAGTCTCGACCTTGTCCCTTATCCTCATCTCAACCAAATCTCTAGTCAACCAATCAACTGAACTAGAAGAGGCCTTAACACCTTTGGACGATCTCGAACTGCCAACTCCGTTTCCCAGTCCAGAAGAAGCCATTGTATTTGTTCTGAAGATGGCACGTACTAGTAGTTGATGGTGTCACAACACTTAGTGATTTGGTGTCCCATCCCATCAAAGAACTGATCTACCTAGTAGAATTTCAAGATAAGGAAAAGGTATATCATAACTCAGGGATCTTGAATCGATATCACAAGTCGTCAGCTTATACAAGAACACTTTTTGTTCACAAGAAAAAGGTAGTCAATTTAACAGTAAAGTTTGAAACTTTTTATCACTGATGAAGTTTTGAGCTAGTGGCGATACACTATTACAGCCTAGGAATAAAGATCAGATCTACTTCCAGCTAAATTTGATTAGTATATATTCTGGAAAATTCAGTCTCAACAACTAAACAAACGAGTAGCTCAGAGAATCAGCAGAACAGTCGCTACCCAGAAGAACCCTAATTCAACTAAAAAAAAAACAGAACACTGAGGAATTAAGAAGCGAAACCACTCAGAAGCTTCTCAGTGAGTAGGAGAGTGAAAGTGATGATCACCTCGAGCTTTTTGAGGAAGAAAGTGAACCAAAGTGAAGCATTTGACGATTGTCTTCTTCGATTGATAAGCTTCTTCACATGAAAAAAGGTTTTTTTTTTTTTTTTTTGTTTTCTCGATGATTGATGATCAAATAGAAAACAAAAAAAAAAAGCTAAACCTTAGATTTTTTTCACTCTTCACTTCGTCTTCTTCTACCTTCCTTTGTTTGTCTCTACCGTTTTGAATCAAGCCGAGATTATGAAAGGACAGCTCATCATTATAAGCATTGATATCTTCAAATCTTTTTATTTTATTTATATAACTTATTAATTTTTATGCTTGGTTATGTATTTAGATAAATTACTTTATGATACAATAATAATCACTAAACTATAGTGTCCCGTTAATTACTAAATTTAATAGGTATATTACCTTATTCGAAAGTCACCGAATATTGTAACATTAATAAGAAGCACTTTTCAAACCTTAGACTACCAAACATAACCTGATATTCAAATATTTGATTTACAAACCTTATTTAAACTATAGTAGTTGTGGATACCTACAAAAGAAAATAACAACAATCTCAGTTAAAATTAAACATGCATTTAGATGGGACATATTCTAATGTAAACCCTGGTGAAACAACAATAAATGTTTTTTTTCTTTGTTTTTGTCAACAACAATAAATGTCCCAAAATTTAGCAAAAAAAAAAAAAAAAAAACAACAATAATAAATGTTTTTTTTAGAATTGAAATATACTATTTTTCAAAAGAGAAAATACCACGTTCGTATTTTCTGATTATTATATAGTAAAAAGTAGCCTTTATTTGTCGACAGTTAGGTAAAGGCCAAACGCCACGCCTCACTATCTTCCTTTTCAACAGTGTGAAGATGTGTTTGTTTCTTTGTCACTCGTTCATCATAATAAGTCAAATACACAAATCATGTTTTTTCTAAATATACATAGCAAAGATTGATAATATATTTGTGATTAATTAATGTTACATGAGTAATTCTGAAAACTAAAGCATAGTGCTGGGTTACTTACTAGTTACTACTCTAGTCTCCGCGTGATCTTATATATTATACTAATTGAAATTTAAAAGTATATACTAAAAAGGGCTAATGCCCATAAAGTCGTTAAGTAGGTCCAACAAGGAGTGGTCTTATAACCTAAAAAAGGTTTAAAGTAGCTTTCTTTTTGCTTACAAAAGTATATGCTATGTTTACATTTAACAATTAATTTATTGTTGACCAAACAAACGAAATGCATTTGAATTTTGATTGTAATGGGTCTGGCCTATCTGGCCCAACTCATCCATAACCGGGACCAATCATTATAACAAGGCCTTTCAGTTTTTGGCCTACCGCGCGTTTTGTGAACGTTGTCGCATCCTTACTGGTTGAAATCTCCTTATTACTAGGACAAACAAAGATTTAGCTAAGAGTAGCATTTGAAAATTGATTATAACGGGCCTAGCCTGTCTGGCCCAATTATTGATTACCGGGACTAATCATTATAACAGGCCTTTTCAGTTTTCAACACCAAACGCTTTTAATAACGTTTATAACGCTAACCGCACGTTTTGTGAATGTTGTTGCATTCTTTTAGTGGTTAAAGTCTCCTTATTATTAGGACAAACTATGTCTCCACGACGACCAAACAAAAGCTCTTTTTTTTTTGTTTCCCTGTAAGGAAAGAAATGTCAGCATCGTCTTCTTCCTTTGTCTCTCGCACTTTCTTCTTCTTCCTTCTTTTAGTTTCTTCTCTGAGCTTCTCGTCTTCTTCCGATGACATCTCCGAGCTGTTTGACGCTTGGTGTCAGAAACACGGGAAAACATACGCTTCGGAAGAAGAGAGACAACACAGGATTCAAATCTTTAAAGACAATCACGACTTTGTTACACATCATAATCACATCACTAACTCTACTTATACCCTCTCACTCAATGCCTTTGCGGATCTGACTCACCACGAGTTTAAAGCCTCTCGTCTTGGACTCTCTGCTTCAGCTCCGTTGCTGATGGCTAAGGGAGAGAGTCTGGAGAACGTTCGGGGAAAGGTTCCAGATTCTGTTGATTGGAGGAAGAAAGGAGCTGTTACTAATGTCAAAGATCAAGGAAGCTGCGGTATTTTTATTTTATCTCTGTTCATCAGATTTGATTTGATATGAGTTTTTTTAGTTCAGTGAGTTAGTGGGTGATTCAAAGATCAAGACTTTAGAACTAGGACCTTAAGATGGAACTTAGATCGGAGGATCTATGCTACAGGAAGACCAATCATCATGACATAGTTTGGGACTACATGCATCTCTTTCATGCTTTTTGCCTTTTAGGAGTATAATAATTTTCACTTTTCTTTTCATGATTATGGCAGATATAGATGGATTTATAAATTGAAGTTATCTTGTCGTGTAACTGAAACCAATATCATGTTCCTATGTATTAGGAAACTCTCTAGAAGCAGATATCCTTGTTTCTTCTATTACGTTCTTTGCCTAAGAGAATGAACTAATATAGGAAGGTTGTCAGAGATCTGTTTATCTCAGGCACTGTTCTCAGATGTGTCATTACTGATTTGTTGTGGTACATTTATAGGAGCGTGTTGGTCTTTCTCGGCGACTGGAGCTATGGAAGGAATCAACCAGATTGTAACAGGAGATCTCATCAGCCTCTCTGAGCAAGAACTGATCGATTGTGACAAGTCCTACAACGATGGCTGCAATGGTGGTCTCATGGACTATGCTTTTGAATTTGTCATTAAGAATCATGGAATTGACACTGAGAAAGATTATCCTTATCAAGAACGTGATGGCACCTGTAAGAAGGATAAGGTATCACTTTGATTTCTCCTCCTCCCTGGTTTGCTTCCTTGCTATTTGACATCACTATATGTCTCTTTTGTTCTGTAGTTGAAAAGAAGGGTTGTGACAATTGATAGCTATGCTGGTGTAAAATCAAATGACGAGAAAGCGTTACTGAAAGCTGTAGCGGCTCAGCCAGTTAGTGTTGGCATCTGTGGCAGCGAGAGAGCGTTTCAGTTATACTCTAAGGTACATTGGATGATATACAGACACACCTTACTATATTCTCTGTACTTGTAAAGATTTCTTTGTTTGAAAATCTTGCCTTTCGATGCAGGGAATATTCTCTGGTCCATGTTCAACATCACTGGATCACGCAGTGCTCATCGTAGGATACGGTTCTCAGAATGGTGTTGATTATTGGATTGTGAAGAACTCGTGGGGAAAAAGGTGGGGAATGGATGGGTTTATGTACATGCAGCGTAACACCGGCAGTTCAGAAGGAGTATGTGGAATCAATATGCTGGCTTCATATCCTATTAAGACACATCCAAACCCTCCTCCACCGTCCCCTCCAGGCCCCACGAAATGCAACCTCTTCACATATTGTTCAGCTACTGAGACTTGTTGCTGTGCAAAAAGCTTGTTTGGTTTATGTTTCTCATGGAAATGCTGCGAGCTAGAATCTGCTGTGTGTTGCAAGGATGGTCGTCATTGTTGC
Organism: Moricandia arvensis; assembly: GCA_905132765.1. NCBI lineage: Eukaryota > Viridiplantae > Streptophyta > Magnoliopsida > Brassicales > Brassicaceae > Moricandia > Moricandia arvensis. Next base: position 73,329 of record CAJHQP010000409.1, on the reverse strand, counting down.
CCTCGTGATTACCCTGTCTGTGACACAACCAGAAGTCTTTGCCTTAAGGTATTTTACTGTATATACTGATCACAATGCTCTACTTCTACGCTTGTGTTGACTAATGAAGCTTATTATTAACTTGCAGAAAACTGGCAATTTCACAGAGATCAAGCCCTTCTGGAAGAAGAATCCGTCCAATAAACTTGCCAGATTCGAGGAATGGGTTATGTAAGAGAAGTTTTAAGCATGTTACAAAAACTAAAACTTGGATTCGTTTATCTATAGCTGAGAGATGATTATTTATAGATGTTGTTGTGATATGTATAATCATCAGGATGTAGTTATTCTCTCATTTGGTTTGTATACAACTTTTGAATCAATAAAAGTTATAAATAATAAGAGTTTCATCTAAACATATTGTACACAAAAGCAGAGAGACTAAGCTTCTTCCCTGTTGTTGTTCTCTCTTTTGTTCAGTTCTGCCATCTCCTTCCTCTTTGTTTTGTGAAGGTAATAGAAGTAGCAAGCTAGAGCCAAGACTGCTCCTAACAAAGCACCTCTTCTCTGCCAACCAAAGTCATCATCCTTGAAATCAAAAGCCAGCACAACAAGAAGAGCCACAACCGGTGAAGCACACATGTGAACAACATCAGCGAATAAACCTGACACCGAGAGCACCATACCCAACAGCCCCACCGCCCAAACCTGCCAAGAGAGAGCTAGACCGACCAAACTCAGAACGTAGTAAGTCTTCCCTTTCTTAAACCTCTCGCTTTCTCCCTTCAACTCCTTGAACTCACCACTAGCAAACAGACCCACAAGACAAATGAATGTGGCGATGAAGGAAATCCAGATTTGCATCTCCAACACCATCCGGAACACCTTCTTGTTACCATACCTCTTTGTCTTCACCAAGACTTTATCAAACCCGAGTTGCGTTAGGGAAAGAGACAAGGAGAAGGCAAGAGTAGGGAATATGAGTATCAACCAAGCCTTGAAGCCAAGAGTATAAGATTCATCTTCAGTAGGAGTTCCGGAAAATGCAGGTGTGCAGAAGAAGTCTGCTGCAAGAGTGAAGATGATCGACATGATGATCCATCTATTAAACTTGAGACGGTTTATGAAAGCTGAGAAGAGGGAGGTTAGTATCAGTTGAGCTGATACCAAAATACCCCAACCTACATATAATCTTGCCAGTGCATATAACTTGCTGTAAACAGACACAAGAACACCAAGAGAAAGGTATAGCAAAAGAACATGAAGAAAGGGATGACGATTGTTGGTTTGATCAGAGACTGGTTCCGGGTTTGGTTTTGGTAATATGAAGAAGAGTGGAATCAGGATGGGGAAGGCAACGTTCTGAACCAGAGCTTGCATCCATGTTCCTCTGTACTGTTGGTCTTGATCATTCTCTGAACGATTGTCTTGGACGTAGTAGAAGTTCAAGAGAAGCATGACGAGAGAGTCTCCAGCGAAGATCAAGAAGCCACAGAAGAAGACAGAGATCCACCATTTGCGTTGACTGAGCTCAAGGGATCGAGTCTCGCTCATGATAGGGCCTCCTGGTTCTGGACCTTGAAACTCCTCCATGAGTCTCTTCTTCTTGTTGGATTTTGCAAATGTGCAGATATTAATGTTTATAAACCGTGGCGTGGAGGTTGGACCTCATTCTTCATGACTAGTTAACGTGCAGACACACATTTCAATCACTGGAAAGAGAGAGAGAGAGAGAGAGAGAGAGAGAGAGAGAGAGAGAGAGAGAGAGAGAGAGAGATGTATTGACCATGAAATGGTCATATGCTTTTGACTCAACGTTGCTTCGCTGTAAGGTTGGTTTATTTATATTTTATATTATCAACGAGCATATTAGCATCTAACTCGTTCCCAGCTGTAATTAGCTCTCCCCTAAACAGCCGGGTAATATAGTTAAGCTAACTAATTTTCGTGATTAGACGTGCATGTTTATGAGGAATCTTTGTTTGATATTGGTTCGCGAGTCAGTCAATGGTGTTTATGATGGACATGAGTAGCAGATACAAATGAGTCTTGTTGCGTATAACATTTTGTAAGCAAACTACGTAGTCTTGTTCGGTTTTATCATATTTGGATCTATATGTTTGACCTTATAACCCTAACCCTAATTTACATTCAGTATGTTTCTTGTTATTCAATCCATATGTTCTTTTTCTGTTTATCATGGTTTTGACATGGATAAGCAATGGAAGTTATGTTTGCTTAATGTGCTTTTCACAGTAGAAGTTTTTTTTCTTTTGTCTAATAGTTTAACTAATGTTTTATTAATATCTTTTAATCAAAAGATCTGAGTTTGAATGAGACATGAATTATCTTAAAGAAATTTCTAAATTCATTTTTATACTCTTCCGTTTCGATTTATTTATAGTTATAAAATAAAATTTTTATTTTAAAATAAATACATTTTATAATTTAATATATAATTTATTAATTATATATGATATTTTATTTTTTTATTGGTTGAATATTGCTAGATTTATAAGTAATGATATTTTTGTTTGAAGATATGCAAATTAAATGTTTTGTCAATCTGTGCGAATAAAACAAAAACTACAACTAATTAAAACGGTGAGATTAATATTTTTAACTTGTAAAGATAAATTAGGCGTTAGAATTTTTTTTGTTTCTGCAAAAAAAAAGAGTCAATCGGTAAGAGAAAATCTGGTTTTCGTTATTAGAAGAGCCAAACCGTTCTAAACCGGAAGCGTACCAAATAAATTATAAAAATCTCGGTTATCAAAAGCCTTAACCATAAAACGCGAACAAAGAACACGTGTCGTGCGTAGAAGTAACCCGTGTGCTATTACCGTGTGACCCGAAGCAGTAGCGTGTTATAAGGAAGACGGAAAGTTTAGACCTTTCCTCTAGAAGGAAACGAGAAAGCGCCAGCGAGAGATGGCGATGAAGACAGTTTTGATCGCACTGGTGTGTTTATTCGTTATTACACAGGCAGATCAAGGTGGTTTCAATGTTCGCCATCACTTATCCACCGTCACCAGGTTCTTTCACTTTCATTCTTATTACACTCTCAGATGATTTCAATCAATGCTCCGTAACTGAATCAGGAACAACAATTCTCCTCTAGGTCTGGACTTGGTTTAACCTAACTGGTCGGATTACTATTTGATTGTCTACATTAACCTAATTAGTGAGTTGTGATTATTATTTTTGATTTGGTAATGCAGATACTCTGTTTCGAAAGATGTTACTCAAAACTTGATTGAAGGGTCAAATATCCCTAGTGAGTGTACACCTATCCACCTTAACCTTGTGGTAAGCATTACTTATATCTTAGGGATCCAATGGAGGACTGATGAATAGTGAGATGATGTGTTTTTTTTATAACGTGTTAGGCTAGGCACGGGACTCGTTCTCCGACCAAGAAAAGGTTGAGGGAGCTCGAGAATTTGGCTGGTAGGTTAAAGGAACTTGTAAGAGATGCTGAAGCTAGGAAATTGCCTTCAGACAAGATTCCTGGATGGTTAGGAACATGGGTTTCTCCTTGGGAAGGGAAAGTGAAAGGTGGGGAGCTGATCAAGCAAGGTGAGGACGAGTTGTACCAGCTTGGCATCCGGGTTAGGGAACGGTTTCCTACTTTGTTCGAAGAGGATTACCACCCTGATGTTTATACCATAAGAGCTACGCAGGTTGGTGGCTGCTTTTGAATTTTTTTTTTGGCCAAGCAAAATATTTTGGATAAAGATGTTCCTGAATGGTGTTAAGTTTATTTGTAGATTCCTCGGGCGTCTGCAAGTGCTGTGGCGTTTGGAATGGGTTTATTTAGTGAGAAAGGAGACCTGGGACCAGGTCGTAATAGAGCATTCGCTGTCACTAGTGAAAACCGTGCTAGTGATACCAAGCTGAGGTTTTTTGAATGCTGTCAAAACTACAAGGTATAGCTTTGATTGACTCATCCTCAATATAGTAACTAAGGTTATTTGCTTCTAAGGTTTACCTTTTTTTAACATGGTCTGTGAATGCAGAGTTATAGAAAAGCTAAAGAACCTGCTGTGGATAAGCTCAAGGAACCTGTTCTGAATAAGATCACAGCTTCCGTTGTAAAGAGACATGGTTTGAGTTTCACCAAACAGGACATTTCTTCTCTCTGGTTTCTGTGCAAGCAGGTGATTCCTGAATTGCTTTTCGTTAATTTTTTCTTTCAACTTTATTACCTTCCGTTCCTGTGGGATATAACGCATACCTGTAATGAATAGATTGGAATGTTAACTGTTGTTTTCAAAATTTCAGGAAGCCTCATTGCTTAATGTAACTAATCAAAGTTGTGAACTTTTCACGGCATCTGAGGTACAAATTGCAAATTCTTTCTTTATGTGTTCGAAATTTTTCAATACGTGCCTAAGTATCCTTAAGCTTAAGGGTTTCTATTTTATAATCCATAATCAACTGCAGGTTGCTTTGCTGGAATGGACAGATGACTTGGAAGTATTTATTCTCAAAGGTTATGGAAATTCCTTGAACTACAAAATGGGAGTTCCATTGTTAGAAGATGTTTTGCATTCGATGGAAGAAGCTATCAAGGCCCGAGAAGGTAATCTCAACCTGAAACCAGGGATAAAAGAAACCATTTGCTTGTCATCTTCATAACCATTACCTTTTTATCATGCAGAAAATCTCCCACCTGGAAGTTACGAAAAAGCAAGACTTAGGTTTGCACATGCAGAAACAATAGTTCCCTTCTCTTGTCTCCTTGGGCTTTTCCTTGATGGATCTGGTTAGTCCATTGATTTTCCCTTCTCAGATTCCTGCATTTGTATTTCTTCTCGTACTGCTTGTTCTTAAAGAAGGTTTGAAATGTTTCAGAGTTTGAGAAAATACAGAAGGAGAAACCATTGGATCTTCCTCCGCAGCCTCCTAAAACCAGGGACTTTAAAGGCAGCACCATGGCTCCTTTTGGTGGGAACAACATGCTTGTCCTCTACAGTTGTCCTGCAGCTTCCTCTCCTAAGTACTTCGTGCAGGTTCTGCACAACGAGCATCCTATTGCAGTTCCTGTAAGTTTCATCTAACTAAAAGACGCAAACACAACTTCAGCTCTATTGTAACGGCAACGTAGCATTTGAGACAAAGCTTCCTTGAGAAATGATTTGACTCAAGTTTCCCTAACTCGCTTCTTATGCTTTCCTTTACATGTCATTACAAGTTTATCCATTTTTTGCCAACAGGGTTGTGATGGAAAAGATTTCTGCCCTCTTGAAGATTTCAAGGTATTTTCCACCATTCCATTTGAATTATCTTACAAATATTTACATATTCCTCGTTAAGACTACACATTCATGACTTTTTTATTACAGGCCAAAGTGGTGACCCCTCATCTCAAGCATGCTTTTAACAACCTCTGCAATGCTAACCTAGATGACCCTAAACAGAAGCATCCATCAAGTAAGTTATCTTTTTGGAGTTGGCTGCTTGGGTCGAGCCAAAAAACCGAGCTCTAATTACTTCACAACTTCTTTCTTACATTCTGGCTGTCTCGAAACCTGAAATCACGCATGGAGCAATGTGTCTGTTTTTTTTTGTCTCCTTGCCACAGTTTAAGCTAGTTCACTCCGCTAATCTGAAATGGTTCGAGAGGCATCTCACTCAAGCTTGATTTTGATCTCTGAATCTCTTTCCATACTTGGTAGAAACCAAAAGCTTTAAGTTACATTTTAAGGACGTGTAGTATTGACTCTATATGTTCATTTTTTTTTGATTCAAGCCTTCTTGGATAAAAGAGAAGATTAATCTATGATCTTGTGACTGAGAAAAGAATGTTTATATTAATCAACTTATAAGATAAGAGACTGAAAACAAATCTAAGTAAGATGACTGATGGAATCAGGACACTCGAGACGAATATAGTCATACATGAGTCCTTGAAAAGGGCTTATAGCAAGTGGTTGGGTTAGATATATGGTGTTATTTCCATGGCGAAGAGAAGCAGCAGGAACATTCACACTGTATAGCCAATAGAGTCCATGTATACCATGTCTTGCGATCGTATTATCTTTTCCTATTTCCCCCGTCGTAAACAACGGTGGATTCACAGAAACATCATTTACACGAACCTGCAAAAAGAGATAAAACCAAAAATATCAAATGAATGTTTTCACTTCTATAGTGAAAGAAAACAACTTCAAAACGCACCTGCAGTTCAGCTACATTTGATGTGGCTAGAGCGATTCGCAGCTTGAAATTTCCAGTAAAGTTTTTCATTTTATCGTCGAGCTGAAACTTGATCTGCCATGTAGTACCTTTGTATCCTCCATCAGCTTGCTTCCTACAAAACACCATTCTTGCAGATATTAACAAAGTTTCATATTCATATAGAGCAGCTTTTGAGTTTGAGTTTAGAATCAAACTAACCTTGTAACTTGCATGTAGAACCAGTTTTTAGAGTAGTTATCAACATCAACATTGTAAACCATATCTTCATCAGGGTACAGTTCTGCATACCGTTCCCATAATCCATATTGTCTGTATTTATCTGAACGGTTTAGGTATAGTTTGTTTATAAACGTCGGGTTAGGATCAGGAATGTAGAACTCTGCAGCGGTTCGGTCTGGTACACCGATCTCCCATAGAGTTACACCGTCTCTTGGAGGCTCATACACCAACTCGCCTAAGCTTATATTCGAGCCTGGTTCCAATGTTTTACTCTTTGTTAGTACAATATTATATGGAACAGTCAAGTTGTTGTATCACAGTTTATAAGTGTTCGGACCTGGAGAGATGTCGAAAGCGGTATCGTTGTGGTAATCACCGATGAAACCAGGAACAAATGCATAGAGATTGTAACGACCGGTTCTCACATTGTTGATAGAAAAGTATCCTTTTTCGTCGGCCTTTGACCAGAACTGATAACCCTGTCAATGTATATCAAATCGTTATAATTGGTGCTAAGGCAAGAGGGAGAAGTAAGAATCATGTGTGAATAGATCAAAATATTACTTTGTATTCTCTTTGCCATGAGCCAACACCTCCTGGTGCAGCCAAACCAACGTAGGAACCATTCGCAGGCATATCCACACTCCTTATGTATCTGTTGCATGATGAAACAACAGCTTAGAAATGTTTTATGCGAGAGCGACATAGTTTTAAGGAAGAAAGAAGAAAGTAGCGTACCGGTCTCTAACGAGTAATCTACCGGTAACAGATCCTCTTTGGTCAGATGCAGGGAAATCACTTGAAGCTGTGAAGCTATAAGGCCATTTCTTTTCTTCAATCTTTGTCTGAAACCAACAGCCAACTCAACTCAGCTCTCTAATTCTTACATATTCATATCTACATATATGTATGTGTGGCAGACCTGGTTCTTGGCTTGAGTCCAAAGCAAGAGAGGATCAACTCCTTTAGGAAAAGAGTTTAGATAAATAAAAACAGGTCCAAACACTTTCTTCCATGCTTCACCTTCTTCAAAACTCATGATTAGTTCTGCTCCAACATAGTGAGTGCTGTGAAATACCTGTTTCCATTTCACACACACACACACACACATCAATTATCAACCATCTTATGTATCAAGTTTCTAATGTTGAAAAGCCTATGCTCACCGCGAGGTTGGTTGGACCGACATGGGAGCCTATGAACTGCTTGAGAGGACCAGCAGATCTGAACTCGTTGCTTGGAGTGATTTGCCAGAAACCAACTGAGTCATTAGTGCTTATCCATCCATGAACTTTTATGTCTTTACTCTCCATTGAGTATTCATACTTGTCATCCACCTGTTAATAAGGTAACCAAGACTAATGATCCTCTGTTTCCTCTGCTTTTACTGCTCGGTTTTCAAGCTGAGATGAGTTTTTACCTCTCCTTTAAGCTCAGGCTCGATAGGGTCCACAAGCTGAACAGCCTCAGGGTAAGCAAGAGGCTTACCTCGAGGTGGAATCCTATCTTCTGGTAGAGGCATGTGCCTTTGCCTCTCATCTGAAATAGCCATGTAATGAAACCTACACAAAATAACAAGTGGAATATAGTTATACTCAAATCACTATCATAACAACATGCACTTCTACTATAGGAGAATCATTACTTGTCCTTGTTAAGCTTAAATACTAATCGGATATTATCAAGTTCAACAGCAGGCCACCCTTTTAGCCTCTCAAAGATGGAGTAACTGTAGAATCCAGACGAGTTCCGCAGCATTACAAACCTGAAAATCAACTCAAATTCCATGAATATTGATTCCAAAACACTAAAGGTTTTGTTTACATAGAGATGTATATACTAATTTTATCTACCTCTTGTCTATGCTCACAGGAACAACCGTAGTTAAAGAAGCATTCCATGTCCTTGAAAACGATAGCTCTATCTTTTCATCGCTCTTCGTTATCACTTCCATCTTTGTTGCTTCAATCCTGTACATTAGTCCAAGTAAGTTTTACATTGGAGGGTTAATGGTGTATGTAACTATAACCAGATAGTTATCTACCGGTCTAATGTGCCTTTGGACTTCTTAACTTTTTTCCCTGGAAAGTTCCACACTAAGTCCCAGTAACTGCAGTAATCATATCAATTAAACTCAGTCTCAGGGAGTTCAAACACTCAAACTAGGGCAGTCACTGAGTCGCATACATAGACTTACCCTCGATCATGTTCCTTGCCGGTGTAGGCAAGTACATTTTCAATACCATTGTACCGGATTCCGGTTACAAATCCTGAGGGATTTGACAAAGTTAGTTGAAAAATACCATTGTCCACCATCACCTGTAATTAATCATATGAATTAGGGTTTTAAAAAACGTTCCAGGTGACTTGCACATCAAGGAAGCTAGAAACAATTTGTTTTATTTTCATTTTAAAATGGGTATCTCTAGTTGTCAACTAAAACCTAATGAAGTATATTGATTACTACAAAAAATGTATCAATATACGGCTTACATGTCCATCTTGGTAATGTAACTGCAAGACTTGTGTTGATTCTGGATCAGAACTTTGGTTTTGGGAGATGGCAGTTTCAAACAAAGACAAGAACGTGATCAAAGCAACGACGACCCATCCTCCATGTCTCAATAAGCGTCTCCGGTAACCTTTTTGTCACCAAACACGTACACACACATGGTAACGTTTCGTTAGGAGTTAAGTTTATATCATGATTAAAAAGAAATGTTGATTATATAATTCCAAAAAGAATTGTAATGAGGTTTCTTTTCGTGATACACGCGTACCTATGGTGGTCACGAGCTTGAAAACATGTGAAGACAACAGAAACATGATAAAAGAATCAGCGGCTTTGTCTTGGAGCTTTCTCGAAATGCTGTCCACAAAGATAATCAGACATGTGAAGTTGTAGGCAAGTAAGAATTAGAAGAGGAGGCATTTATGTTTGTGACAAGTTCAAAACATTATATAGGTTCTCATGAAATAAGAATCTATTGCCCATACAAAACCTTTGAAGTAGTACAAAGACAAAAAACAAGAGGTAATACAAAGGTACATGTGAACTAAGAGAAAGTGAAAAACAGAAAAGAGAAGGGAAAAAGAGGGAAGTAAGTTAAGTGGTTAAGGCAACAACAAAGACTTTTCTTCTGCTATAAACAAAGAATATATATATATTTTTTTTTATACGTATATATAGACTTTATTTTAGTTATATGTACTCATTAAATATTCAAATTTGACTTTAAGATTTAATGATAATTGTATATAACAAGATATATATATATATATATATATATATATATTTTTAAAAGAGATGTATTTTCTTTTCCCCAACAATACCTAACCTACTCGGTAGATTTCTAAGGAAACTCCAAACCTAATCATAACATGACATCCAATTCCCGTGAAAGTGGTTTAGCTTCTTGACGGTGACACCACTATTTAATTATTCATTTGTATTCTCTAAAGTCTAATGTTGTAAAGAAGAATTTATTTCAGAGAAACATATCTAGAAGAACTCTATATAGTTTAAAACATGTGGTTAAAGGGCATAAATATATATACAACTACCTTTGGATTTACCTAAACTTATCTCATGCTTTTTACCTTGAACATGTACCTTATGCGACGTGATGCCCATATAAAAGCCAATATACTTTAAAGATGTATATATGTAATGCACACGAACATGAGAAGGAATATAAAGAATGCTGATGCTTGAAGCAAAAATGTTGCTATGCGGCTACTTGGTTGGTTGATTTGGAGTTAGGGAAAACACATACATATAAAATCGATATATCATGTGCAAACAACAATACAGAAGAGATATGCAAAGACTTTTAACAGGTTGTTGGCCAAATGGTTTACCAAAATCTTTTTCACGGGTTTGTTTTTTTAATATATTATCATGTTTAACAGAAATGTCTTTTTCAGTTAGAAAAAAAAAATCAAACTGATGAATAATACCAACAAATCCTTCCTCAACTACATCTCTTTATCATATCAATACCAAAAATGAACCATAACGTCACTAACCAGTCACTCGTTGATATGTGAGTCTGGATCATTGACAATGCAACCAGGAAACAAGATTATAATTAAGTTTAAAAAAAGATTATATTTAATCACAACATTGAGATGAGGACAGAAAAAAAAATCCAAATTTATAAAAAAAGGAGTGGAATAACTTAATTAATACCAAATGAATAATATCATAATATCAACCCATTAAATAGTCTTCCTTTTCAAAATTTTTTTATAAATTTATGGATACATAGCCTAAAAATAAACAAAATAAATGAATGACAAAATATAATTGTTCAAAGGCATTTGTAAAAAAATTAACTGGAAAATCAAATTTTAGTCTTCTGATTTAAATATGATCGTTTTTTACATATTTGAGATTCCTCCTTAATTTGGATACAAGATAGAATCACAAAATAGTCAAAGACATTTACTAATCAATGAAAATAAAGATATTGTACCACTTATGTCACTATTATTAGTATCTTAAATGGATCCAAAAGAAATACATTTTCACCAAAAAAGGACACAAAATCGTGATAATTATATTATTTGACCAAGTTTTATGGCTAAAACTATTTCTATTTTCCATTTAAGATACGATACAACCAATAATGTATTCTATAAATACTAAAATCGATGTAAGAGTTTTTTTTTAACGCAGATGTAAGAGTTTGTTTTTAAAAAACGGCTTAAATGTTGGTAAATCCCACTATAAAGAACAGATATGTAAAACTTAAAGTGGATCCTATTCGTATCTTCATACTCTGATATATATATATTGCCCAGACTGTTACCATCTTCCTTTTTTTTTACCAGTTCTATCGAGACAACCATTAAGCTGGTTTTCAAAAAAGTGAGTACAACTACAACCATTTGATTTGCAAATAATCATGATTGTAAGAAAATGCTACATGTTATTTTTTTTTCTTATGCAAAAACATAGTGCATGGACAATGATTCCATTTTTTCTGATAATATATATGAACACATATCTAAATTCGATGTGAGTCATTGAGAGGAAACACTTAAAATAGCCACACAAATTTTGACATGGCTTAGTATCATAATTCATAAAAAGACTAACCAAAAAAACAAACTGCAAACTTTAGATATACTCTTTCTCATCATGAAAATGAAAAATTTCTCAAAAAATAATCATGAAATGAAAAACGGATAATAATGCAAAAATAATTGTACGTACCTAGATTAACGATTTAGTTTCTCTGGGCTACTTAGATTGTCTGCTGTGTTTTTTTTTATCTCTACTCTTGTGTGAACTACAATCTTCACTGTTGTCTATTATATGTGAGAATATGTCATAAAACAGAAAGATATATTTCCAAATGGGGTTGATTTGGTCTACAAACTTTTATAGAAGAAAATAAAATTTTAAGATTTACTTTCTTCTCGTCAAACTAAACTTGTATAGCCTCATGCATGATAAATGAATTAGAGAGTTTCTTAAAAATAAACTCAAAAACACTCTAAGCAAAACCAGCATTGTTATACACACCCAAACACTGTTTATTATCATAGAGAACAAGAATCATCGAAATTAGGAAAATAAGAAATTCAAACGCATATTTAAAACAAATAATCAAATCAATCAACAAACATTTTCTGAAGAATCTTGCATGAAAAGTTTGATTAGCTGGGAGCTTCGAATCGAATATAATCATACATAATCCCTTGGAACGGACTCATGGACCTTGGCTGGGTTAGAAACAATGTATTCTCACCTTCCACAAGCTTAGAACCAGCCACTTCCACGTCGAACAACCAGTACAATCCATGTATCCCATGTCTTGCTATCGAGTTGTCTCTCCCGATCAACCCGCTCGTGAACAACGGGCTTGCGTTCGCATCATTTACACGTACTTGGAGTTCAGCAAAAGTAGCTGATGCGATGGCTACTCGTAAAGTATATGCGTGATCCTTATCAATGTTTTTGAGCTCGAATTTGATTTGCCATGTTGTTCCTTGATATGTTTTGCTATCCTTTTTTCTACGAAAATAAAACGTAACAATGTGGTTAGAAAAGAGCGTAATGAATTCAAGAAATGAAAAGATGAGGGAGATGATGAGGAACACCTAGTGACTTGAGCATAGAACCAGTCTTTTCTATAGTCGCTAGAGCCAACTACATATACCAAGTCTTTATCAGGGTATAGTTCTGCGTATCTTTCCCATAATCCATATTGTCTGAACCTGCGAGATAATAAAAAAACGATAATCAAAAAGAGATTACTGGTAGAAACTTTATTGTTGGATTTGAATAGTCAAGAAGATGTAATAATATTTGTATGTGATTAAAAGAACCTGTCAGGGTGATTTTGATAAAGTTTGTTGATATATTTTGGATTGGGATCAGGAGCATAAAACTCTGAGGCTGATCGATCTGGAAAGCCAATCTCCCACAAGGTTTCTCCATTTCTTGGTGGCTGATATACAAGATCTTCCATGTATATGTAACAACCTGCACATAATAAATTATACTAACTACAATGTAATGTGGATTTTATTGTATGAAATAAATGTTATGTGGAGTTAACAGAAAGCAAGAAAGAAAATGAGGACCTGGAGTGATGATGATAATATCATCGTATTTATAGTCGCCAATAAAACCAGGAATCCATGCATAGAGATTGTATTGGCCTGGTCGTACTCCATTTATATAAAAGAATCCTTCTTCATCTGTTCTTGTCCAGAATTGATAGTCCTTCAAGAAATAAAGTAAATGTGCATATAATTATATAAAAATATACATTAATTTTAAATATTAAGTGAAATACCAAACCTTAAAACTTAAAGTTCACCTTGCATTCTCTTTGCCATGAACCAGCAGCTCCAGGCAGAGCCAAACCAACATAACCTCTATTTGCTGCAATGAAATCTTTATCTACATACCTTGAAAACATTTAAAAACAAATTATATCTTTGTAGATGATTGAATACATGCAGTTGTTATGTAAAGTTTACTTGTCCTGAACAAGAATTTAATATTTAGAGGTAAAAGCAAAAGCAAAACACAATGGGGGCTATCTATTGTAGTTTGTTTACCTGTCTTGAACGAGAAGTCTGCCAACAACGTTACCACGTTGTTCTGCTTTAACATAATCATCTGAAGCTGGAAAACTGTAAGGCCAGCTTTCTACTTCCACATTCATCTGAGAAATGAAGAGATAATGTTAGATATGTTCTTCTAGCTATGTATATATAAAACAAGATGTAAAGAAGAACCTGTGACTTAGCATCTTGCCAGAGCCAAAGAGGGTCATTATCATCATCAGTAGAGGAGTTTAGATAGACAAAGACAGGTCCAAACACCTTCTTCCATGTCTCTCCTTCACTGAACTTTGGCACCAAATCTTCCCCTGTATAGTGTGCACTCATAAACACCTGAAGGATCCCACTTCAGGTTACTCAACATTTCTAAAGATTTTAGAGAAAAAACGTTAAGAGCAGAACAGATGTGTGTTCTTACAGCAAGAGCAGTGGGTCCAACATGAGATGTCAAGTTCTGTTTTTGAGGTCCACCAGTTCGGTACTCAAGGCTAGGAGTTATGAGCCAGAAACCAACTGATGGTTGATCCGTGCATATCCATCCATGGACAGTAATGTCTTTGTTTTCACATGAATATTGGTACTTATCATCAACCTAAAACCCCAAAGAAGTACCAGTAATTAGTACAAGAAAGAAGTTAACCTCTCTCTCTCAGTTATTAGTACATTACCTCTCCTTTAAACTGAGGCTCAACAGGGTTAACAAGTAGAACAGCTTCAGGGTAAGCCAGAGCTTGGCCTCTGTCTGGTAACCGGTCATCAGGCAATGGCATGAACCTCTGCCTATCATCAGTTATTGCCATGTAATGAAACCTACATTCTCAGCTAATATTAATTAAAAGGTAAATGGTCAAAGATGTGTTAGAAAGTGAAGAAGTGATTATTTGTAGTTTACTTCTCCTTCCTTAGCTTGAAAGCAATTCTAGTTTCAGCTATTGAGAAAGCAGGCCACTCTTTTAAGTGCTCGTAGATGGCATAAGTGTAGAATCCTGATGACTCACGAAGCATAACAAATCTGTTTCCACAATGTTTTCAGGTCATAATCTGAAAAAAGTGTAATATGAAAGTTCATGCATGGATGTCAAAGATGGTAAGGACCTTTTGTCGATGTTCAAAGGGACAGCTTTGCCTTCTTGTGATGGATCCCATTTTCTTGTGAAAGAAATCTCAATCTGTTCATCGGTTTCCATTATTACCTCAAACTTTGTTCCTTTTATTCTGTTACAAGGAAGAAAATAGTAGTCATTAAGCAACGGTTGCTTTGAACTTCTTTGAACTGTAATTTTGTAAGCTCATGAAGAAGACTTACACATCAAATGTACCAGCGGTTCCTGGTCCAGCCCAAACTAGGTCCCAATACCTGAAGAATGTGTAATGATAAAACAGAGAGAAGTATGCAAATAACCACACTTATATATATAGAGAGAGATATATATCACATTACCCTCTGTTGGATTCTTCATTAAGAACCTCAAGCAAGTTATCGATGCCATTATACTCGATACCTGTAACAATTCCTTCAGGCTTGGAAAATGTAATACGTGCAATGCCATTATCCATCACCACCTGATCATAGCCATTTAGAAACATTTCATCAAAAACATTGTACTCTTGTTTAGTATCTGCAGCTAAATGAACACATTTTGAGAAGAACATGAGAAGAGTTAAAGTAAACCAACATGATTGCCCTTATCTTGCAACTGCAGTTTAGCAGAAGACATTGTCAAAAGTCTTTCTCTCTCCGGTTTGGTCTTAAGCTAAAAGTACATGTACATTCTTTCCTATACGTATATGTACATATATATATATGGATCAGATTAAAAAACTTATGTTGCCTTAAACGGGAGATAAAGCAAATGGGTTGTAGTGGGAGAGGATCTCTTGACTTCGTCGTCAAAACAGTTTGGTTAGTTTACATTAAAATGCTTAAAAGAGCCGCAATGATCATCATAGTGACATTCGTGTGTGTATCTCAAAGCTTTCACTTACGTCTCTTCTAAAAACAATACCATATTTGTGTGCTTCATTAGGTAAACAGTCTTGTTCCTTGCCCCTTAAAGGTCAACCTGCACTAACCGCATACAAAAGGCCAGGCCCAAGCCCAACTAAATGAGGCCCAAATTCACAAAAGGCCAAAAAAACAGAGCAGTGCCATATCCTTTCGGTTTCACTCACTTGCTTCAACCAAACCCGCCTCCTCTGTTCTTTCTTCTTCTTCCCCATTCTCACAGTCCCTAAGCCTTATCTCAGAGAGGACTAAAGCTAGTTGCTTTATCTCTCTATGTTCTGAACTTGTTATATTGCTATCTCCATGGATTTGATGGTGTCCACAAGCAGTGTACAAGAAGGGTTAAACTTGATTCAACAATTTCATCGCGAGTGTAAGCTTGATGTCTTAGGTCGTACCTCTCGTAACGTTAAGTCTAGAGCCTCTCTTGGGTCACGAAAAAGGAACCGACTTGTTCTCACCGTCGCGGCTTCTAAAGTAGAGAGCTCTGGTCTTAACGGTAGAGCTCAAAAGTTCGAAACTTTATCTTCTGGGGTTAACGACAGTAACGGTAACGGTCATTACAGCTCTGCTAATTCCTCTTTCGCGTTGGAAGATGTAGAGAGTAATAACCATTTGCGTCAGCTGGTTAGAGCTGGAGAACTAGAGGAAGGGTTTAAGTTTCTAGAGAACATGGTTTACCACGGGAACGTTCCTGATATCATTCCCTGTACGACGTTGATTCGTGGGTTCTGTAGGATGGGGAAGACGAAGAAAGCTGCGAAGATACTGGAGATTCTTGAAGGCTCTGGTGCTGTTCCTGATGTTATAACTTACAATGTTATGATTAGTGGCTACTGCAAAGCCGGGGAGATAAACAACGCTTTATCTGTTCTTGATAGAATGAGTGTTTCTCCTGATGTTGTTACTTACAATACGATATTGCGTTCTCTTTGCGATAGTGGGAAGCTAAAGCAAGCCATGGAGGTTCTTGATAGGCAGCTTCAGAGGGATTGTTATCCTGATGTGATTACTTACACTATATTGATAGAAGCTACTTGTAAGGAGAGTGGTGTTGGTGAGGCGATGAAGCTTTTAGATGAAATGAGGGAGAGAGGGTGTACTCCTGATGTTGTGACTTATAACGTTCTGGTGAATGGGATATGTAAAGAGGGGAGGTTGGATGAAGCCATTAAGTTCTTGAATGACATGCCTTCTTATGGATGTCAGCCTAATGTGATTACACATAATATAATACTGAGGAGTATGTGTAGTACAGGGAGATGGATGGACGCGGAGAAGCTTCTTGCTGATATGCTGCGTAAAGGGTTTTCGCCGAGTGTTGTCACTTTCAACATCTTGATTAATTTCTTGTGCAGAAAAGGTTTGCTTGGCCGAGCTATTGATGTTTTGGAGAAGATGCCTAAACATGGATGCCAGCCGAACTCTTTGAGTTACAACCCTCTACTTCACGGGTTTTGCAAGGAGAAGAAGATGGATAGGGCTATTGAGTATTTGGAGAGGATGGTCTCTCGTGGTTGTTACCCGGACATTGTGACTTACAACACTATGCTAACGGCTTTGTGCAAAGATGGGAAAGTTGAAGATGCGGTTGAGATACTTAACCAGCTTAGTAGCAAGGGATGTTCACCTGTTCTCATCACTTATAATACCGTCATTGACGGGCTTGCGAAAGCTGGAAAGACAGGCAAGGCGATAAAATTGCTAGACGAGATGCGTGCAAAAGATTTAAAGCCTGACACTATCACCTATTCCTCTCTTGTTGGAGGTTTGAGCAGGGAAGGAAAAGTAGACGAGGCCATTAAGTTTTTCCATGAGTTTGAGAGGATGGGTGTTAGGCCAAACGCAGTCACCTTCAACTCTATAATGCTGGGGCTCTGCAAGACTCGGCAGACAGACCGTGCCATTGATTTTTTGGTTTATATGATCAACAGAGGGTGCAAACCGACTGAAACATCGTACACAATTCTGATAGAAGGCATAGCTTATGAAGGTATGGCAAAGGAAGCTCTGGAGCTGCTCAATGAGCTTTGTAACAAGGGACTGATGAAGAGAAGCTCAGCAGAGCAAGTTGCAGGGAAATGTAGCAGTAAGTAGTTCAATTACTTAGTCAATCACTCAGACTCGTATGTTGGTGTGTTCTAAGAGAACATTTCACTGGTTCCTTTCTATTTGTTGTCTTAGGTTCAGTTATGATTGTCAGAATTTTGGTTTTAAAGTTTGCATATCAATATGAAACAGCTGTTACCACTATCTTTTGGTCTTACTTATATATATTCAAATGCATTTCGATTTACACATACTATCTATCATACTGTTAAGGAGCGCCTTCAAGACGAATGTAGTCATACATTATCCCTTGAAAGGGGCCATTGCATCTTGGCTGTTTCAGGAATATTGTGTTATCCCCTTGCACAAACCGGTTTCCAGGTATGTTCACTGTGCACAGCATGTAAACCCCGTGGATTCCGTGCCTTGCAATCGAGTTGTCTCTCCCTATAAGTCCAGTTGTGAACAAAGGACGTGTTGCTTCAGCATCATTGACTCTCACCTGTAGATAGAACAAATTCTTAATAAACAACTTGTTTATCTCAGTAGACATGTGAATTTTCATTCTTACCTGCAACTCTGCTAAGGTTGCAGATGCTATGGCAACTCGCAGTTTGTAATTCACCTTTTGATCAATGTTTTCAAATCTAAACCTAATCTGCCAAGTTGTTCCTTCATACGCATCTCCTTTCTTCCTAGGAACATGAGCAAAGAACCAGTCTCTGCGATAATCGCTTACACCAATAGTGTAAACAAGGTCATCATTTGGATACAAATCTGCGTATCTCTTCCACAAACCATATTGCCTGAACCTGGTAAAATCAAACCAAAGTGGTGCTTAGTTTGGCTGTCAAGCAGTAAGGTTCACAAAAGTGTAGCTGATAAAACCTGTCTTGAGGATGGACTAAAGCTCTATTTACAAGTGTGGGATCAGGATCTGGGATAAAGAACTCCGAAGCTTTTCTGTCAGGGATGCCGATTTCCCATAAGGTATGTCCATCTCTTGGAGGTTCATAGACGACATCACCCATTTCAATCTTGCACCCTGTGTTGTTATGACCATCAAGAATTGACTGATATATACAGGAGATTATAATATTTGATATAACTAGTTTACCTGAAGTCACAGAAACAATAGTGTTGTTATGATAATCTCCAATGAAACCAGGGACCCATGCATAGAGATTGTACTCGCCAGGACGCACATTTTCTATGGAAAAGTAGCCAGCCCCATCTGTTATCGCCCAAAATTGATATCCCTGGTAAGACATTAAAGTTAAAAAAACAAAAGGTACCAAAACGATCTCCCTTTTTTCACTGGTTGCAGATAATTGAGAATGTTGTGGAAAGAAGAACACCTTGCATTCTATTTGCCAGGAACCAGCATCACCAGGTGGAGCAAAACCCACATAAGCACCTTGTGCTGAAAGCAAATCATTGCTTACGAACCTATACAACAATTAACATTAACATTACGTGGAATGTTAACACCAATAAGAAACAAATAACAGAAGCATTGCAAATTAAAGGAAAAAAATTAGAAAGATTCCATAATACCTATCGCAGACAAGTAATCTACCACGGGCCGTGCCACGTTCTTCAGACTTTGGATAGTCATCAGATGCCACAAAGCTATAAGGCCAACTTTCAACCTCAGTCATCATCTGCAGATTAACTCATTAAAGTTAACCCTTCACTATAAAAATCCATTTTTGTATTCAACAGTGCTTGGAAATGAGATTCTAAGTTGCTTCCCTGGTACCTTTATCTTAGCATCATCCCATAAGAAGAGTGAATCATCTCTAATAGCTGTGGAGTTTAGGTAAATGAAAACAGGGCCATAGACTTTCTTCCAAGGCTCACCACATTCAAAGCGAGGCATCATTGTTTTTCCCGCATAGTGTGTACTGTGAAACACCTGATATATTCACAATCACAATGTAAACCAAGATCAAGATTTTGCTAATATTCTGACTACAACACTGAAACAGTTACCACATTAGTCACAGGGAACACTTACTGCAAGGGTGGTTGGGCCAACATGTGAGGTAAGGTTTTGTTTGAGTGGTCCGCCTGATCGGAACTCATTACTGGGCGTAATTTGCCAGAATCCCACAGGCGGATCGAAAGATATCCATCCATGTACTCTCAGATCTTTATTCTCACATGAGTATTGGTACTTGTCATCTACCTGTAAGAGAAAAGATACATGATATCATAAGATAAGCATAACTTCACAGTATACGGATTCATGTTTTAATAGACAGGAGACTAAACAGTTTCAACAACTCATGTGATAATACAACATTGTACTTCTAACTTCTAATGATTGAAAAGATGTTACGGAACTCATACTTCGCCTTGTAGGTGTGGATCACACGGAGCAGTGAGCAAAGAAGCTTCCTGGTAATCTAGAGTTTGGCATCTTCCTTTGCATAGATCATCTGGAAAAGGCATTATCCTTTTCCTGTCATCTGCCACCGCCATGTAATGGAATCTGTATAAAACAATCACCAAGGAAGATTTTTGTATATGAGATATCAAACATGAACGCGCAACACTAAGATTTGAGCTTTTTTCTCAGTTCAAAAACAATGATCTCAAGACGACTAGACTTAACATAAGAAAAATGGGGAACATTATACTTGTCTTTTCTGAGCTTGAAAGCGATTCTTGTTTCCCCAAGTTCAAATCCAGGCCACTCTTTAAGATGTTCATAAATGCCGTATGAGTAAACTCCAGAAGAGCCACGGAGCATTATAAACCTGAAAGCAAGAGAATCAAGTCAGTAATGTCTCTTCTCTACTTTGTTTCTCGTCAAAGGGAAATACATAATGCAATGATAGACCTTTTATCGATATTCAGGGGAATATACTTTCCCTCAAGTGATGGATTCCATGTTCTCACAAATGATATCTCAACCTGTTCTTCAGTCTCGACTATCACCCTGAAAGTCTCTCCACTGATGCTGTATAAAATAGTAAAACACAATCAAACGATCCACCAAACACATTAGATACCACTCTTTTGTTAAACTTGTAACGATTTCATATTAAGGTCCAGCAGAAAAAAAGAGAGGCTACTTGATGCAGCGACAACTTAGAGAAAAAGTAATAGATGTTGCCATCAAAAGCACATTGAAGATGAATAGGATAAGGTGCCTGTGCTTCTAAATGCTAAAGAATGTTAAGGTAAATGCATAGAGGACATACACATCAAATATTCCCTTGCCTCCAGGTTCATTCCAGTGCAGGTCCCAGTACCTATACATTCAGATAAACTCGACTTCTCATAAAAATTTACAGAAGAGAACAGTAAAACCAGTATAAACTATCAAACACGAGTCCTACAAACCCTCTATTGGTCTCCTTGTTACGAACTTCGAGCACATTGTCGATACCGTTATACTGTATGCCGGTGATAATACCACCTGGTTTTGAAAGTGTAACTTGGAGGATTCCATTGTCCATCACAACCTGAAACATGTTTATCTTCAGTTTCTACACATTTAGTGAAAGAAAGATAAAAGGAAACATTTACAGACTGAGAAAGTTGCATTACATAACGGTCACTGATATGAAGCCGGACACCTTGAGAAGGCATCCTGCGATCCTGTCTATGTCTTAGACTACTTGTACCTTGACCTGTCCCTGTTGAGTCTAGTATTAGTGTAAGAACAAAAATCTTTTAACACTTTTTGGCTTGTAGAAAAAACTAATTACACGAACATGAGCATTCCTCTTTACAAAGAAGAAGGCAGCAACATGAAATGATCAAAGAACAAAAGTGTTTTGTCTAAAATAAGGCTTTTGTAGTGGCCATAGATATAGGATCTTTAGAACTGCTCTTCTAAAACAAACTGTAAAGGAGTATAACTCCGATAATCTAGCAATAGGCTATACCAAATATCCTTTATCAATCTATTCTAACTGTCTGATCGTTTAAAGTCTCTGCCTTTCTGGATTCGTACGCAGACCCACTAAAGGGGAAACCTTTTTACAAAGAAACGAATCCCAATTTGATGAAGGAGAAGGAAAAACTATATAGAATGTCATTAGGAATATAGCAAAGGGACAAAACGACGAGAAAGCAGACATCAAAATAAACTTGTTTCTTCATCTAGGCTAAAAATACAAACTTTTCTGTCGCAATTTCGTTGAACAGAGTTTAAAGACAAAACCGTTCATTTGTAAGCGAGGTTAAAACAGAGGATCAAGATATCACTAGCAGAGAAGGGAAGAGGGAGTAGTACAGTGATGGTCGGCGCTGGAAGCGGTTTCATGATTGGTGAAACGATGCAAGAGCCGATCAGCCAGTTTCTTCATCTCTACTTGGCGCAAGCTATCACTACCGAAGCTTATCGCTCACAAGTGTACGTGCACAGATCTATACAGATACTGCTTTTAGTGTTTGATCAAAGCAGAGCATGTATGTCTTTTGTTTCAGTTGCGTCAGCGTTTGTCTGAGCGTTTAGTTATAACTCTCGAGTGTATCAGTTCCGGTTTTTTATCGGAATCTCAACTACAAAATCAAATTCAATTATCGGTTCAATTTCTACAGACCGGACATGGACCTAACTTAAGAAAAAACAAACCAATCACACATATTGCAAAAGTCTTCAGATTTGTTCAGACCTGCGTCCACTTCATTTGCAACCAAAAAATAAATCTGTAAACTCTTTTATTGAAACCAAATATAAAAGAAAGTCTAATGGTGATCGACTTAAACAGTCTTTAGGGAAGAACATCTCTGTCTCAGTAAGCATTTAAAATGTATAAAACCCCTTCCTCCGAATCTCTCTGAAGAGAGTTTGAGCAAATTTACAGAACTACACATGGGCTAAGTCTCTGCTTAGCTCCCCTCAGGCTTCCTCTGGAAGAACAGTGATCCTATTAAGACAGCTATTCCCGTTATTGCTATCGTGAAGAAAAGCCTTTTGTTAGAAACTCTGTTCCCATCTCTTCTCCTCCTCCCATTTCCATCTCTTTCTTCTGCTCTTGGGACCCTTCTACACATTAAAATCCATGCCAACGACATGAGTTTAGCCAAAATGTTAAGCCTTTTGAATCAGAGTTCAGAAAATGTACCTGGATGATTCAACATTGTTGAGCACAGAACCAGGGCATTTGGTTTCATGGTTAAACGTTTCTCGCAATCTAACATAGCTGTTGCATTGATAACAGAGTTCTGTGCGGTTGCCACATACTTCCTGATTTTATGAAACCCGAGCGAATCAGATAAGCCCCTCATTGGAGAGTAAAGGAGAAATCTGTGAAAGTTAAAGGGAGTACCTGATGCTCAGCAAGATCAACTGCAGGCAGTGGAAACTCACAGAACTCACATGTTACCATCCTCTTAGGGCAGATTTCTTCTGTGTGACTATTAAAAACCTCACGGTCTACGGTTTCTTTGCACATCGAGCATGGTACCTTATCAATGAAGTTCAAGAGGAATGTCATAAGAGAGGGTAGGTCATTTCGAAAATCTAGCAGCATCTAAAACCAATATGCAGATAACAGACACTATAACCACTAAAAGAAACTATAGAAATCATTTTGATCAACATGTCTCAACATCAAACTATACAAAGTCTTGAGTTCTCGGATATTACTAAGAAAAGTTCCTTAGATCAATGATGATAGCTGTGGAAATCAACCAAACAGAACACAATTTAAAGACTGGTAGAAAATAGAAAAACCAGCGTACCGGGGCATGTGTGTTCAAGAAGTGTTCCTCAGCATGCTTTTTAGGAACCATATCACCACAAATTTTACATTTTTCTAGATTCCGGGCACAATGTACACTATGCAGATCGATATTTGGTGCTGGAATGTCTCTGTCACTGGAAACATTAGGATTCTCAGTACGCTAAGCTTAATAAGGTACTCTCAAGGAGGAATCAGCCATCCAAGTAGATACTAAACCGTTGGACATACAAAAGAAAATGGGGTCTAGGGGTCTCAATCAGAATTAGGGCATTCAAAAAGTCCCTGTCTCAGCAGGCACAACGCTACAATGACTAAACCAATCATACATAGCCCTCTATAAACTATGCAAACCACCAAAGCTATGTTAATGTTGATGCATAGAAACAACACCCAAGAACTATAGAGGCAAACCTTGACGTTAAACAAGATTCAAAAGGTATTACACATTAAAGTAAAGGTAAGCAAAAGTTCTAGCAAAGGTGTTTGAATGATAAATCCGTAAAACACAAACTATATCAGCGTAATTGAACAAGTGAATTCCAAATCCAAAATTCACAAGTCATATCCATAGTCTTGAAATTTCTCACCAAACATCAACCGTAGATATATATCATGAATGACTAAGACAAGAAAAAAAAAAACAACCTTTTAAGCAGATGGCAGTAAAACTCAACTCTTTTTATGCAAAATGGTGTGTATATCATCATCATAATTACACAACCGAACCATCGAATCCCTAGTTATGTAACTAAGAGTTCCCCGACACAGACCAAAGCTGATCCTAGTGATTGCAGGGAACCAAACTGGATCACGGAGCTCATAAGTGTTATCAATCCCACACAATCGTAATAACTCGCAATCACCTACCAATGCCCAGTTTTTTCATGACTTGCGAGTCCACAAAGAATAATCCTTTTTGGTTCGAAACGAATTACACAAGTCATTTCACCAAAATGAAATCGCATATCCGATCAAAATTAGAAGAAAAATCGATAAAATAACATACCAGTGGTTGCATACGATGGTGATTTCTCCTGTCTCAGTGGCCATCGTCTAGCTTAGTTTCACGAAAATAGAAGACCAGATGAGGAGGAGGACGATCAGAGGAAAGCGATATTTGAGAATCACCCGAGGATTCAAGCTCGGATCTTTTAACCTCCGATTTTTAGATATAAGAAGAGGATGTTTAATAAATTAATTAATTAATTAATTAACTCTCGTAATTATATACTTTTAAGTGTTAAGAGTATGGTTGAACCAAGCTTATTCAATTATTTAGTGAACTACTCCCTCAAAGTAAGATTTTTTGGGTTTTTTATGTTTCACAAAAAAAATTTCTAGAATTTTAAGGTACTTTTCTTTATTGATATTAATGAATTGTAAACTTTTAAGAAATATTAATTAAAAATATTTAAACTATTTAAATCTTATTGGTTAATAGTTATTGGAATATTCATAATAGAAATAAATGATATAATTAATCATAAATATTAATTATATTTTTAATAAGCGCACAAATTTTAAAAAGTCCTACTTTCAGGAACTGAGGGAGTACTAATTAGCGTCAGTCCAAATTTATTTCCACGACACTTTTACGTCTTCGTGTCACGCTCCTCTCTTCGCATTGTAGTACACGCGCCTCATTGTGACAATTTTGATTTTCTATATAGCAGAAAAAAAACCATTCACATATATGCATATGTTAGCTTTTCAAGTCTTTTGCGACTTGTGTCATAATGAGATTTAAAAGAGAAAACTAAAATAAAAAACATCTCTAATTAAAAGGCTCTATTCTAAGAAAAAAAACTGAAAAACCAAAGGAAAAAAAGTAGAAACTAAGAAATTCATCAAAACATTTAAAAAGGGGACAACCTTCAACTTGAATTCCAGGAGAAGTATATAAGATGCATACTGTCATACTGCATATGTATATAAGAAAATCAACTACAAACTCAAACAGAGCCATTTTTGTTAATTAAAATACACGATAACACTTCATTAAAAGAATTCACAGGACGTAACCTTTTTCAAATTTCAACAGAAACAGAAAATAACACAAAGGCATAGTAGTAGTCTGATTCGGCTGTGACTTTTTGTTAGTTACGTCCAAGTGCATGGCAAGAAAACGTAAAACATACAATTCTTACATGCATGCCCTTTCTTTTATTCTAGCGTGTGAAGAGAATTGTTGATGGTGGCGTAACGTATTTTCTACTATTGTAAGTCGTTTATGTGTATGATTCCATCTCACTGCACTTAAAATTGTGAACAATGTTTAGAAACATCATTATACTTCTACGCTTTCTTAAGTCTAATCTTAACTACCTAAACAACAAGAAAAATAGATCAATAACATCAGTTTATTATACTTAAGAAAATATCTTTTAAATAAATACGATAACTTAGGTCCATGATTTTGATCAAACGTTATAACAAATAAACACATAACAGTTTTACCAAAAAAAAAACAAACACGAGACGGGGAGTAATACAATATCACAGAAATTAAATAGTCACAAAATCAAATAAATTTAAGTTTCTAAGATATTCTATAAAATGAAAAAAATCTTAGATATTTTATATAATTAACAAACAGAGTATACAGAAGTATAGCATAAATTA
This sequence comes from Moricandia arvensis, assembly GCA_905132765.1. Taxonomy (NCBI): domain Eukaryota; kingdom Viridiplantae; phylum Streptophyta; class Magnoliopsida; order Brassicales; family Brassicaceae; genus Moricandia; species Moricandia arvensis. The sequence continues at coordinate 47,457 of CAJHQP010000409.1, read as the reverse complement.
AAGTAAGCACATTGTTTGTCAAGAAAAATAAACATATTGCTCGATTTGATAGTATCCATTTTCAGTTTTTTCTTCTCTCACAATGACTTGCAATAACTAATTTACTTTTCCTTACAAGTTACAAACTACTCGGAAATTTACACCGGCCGTATTTCACACTTCATTGACAAAATCTCACACACGCTTCAAACTCTAAAGAAAGAAGCAAAGATTATGGCTGCAATTGGATGAACAAAACATGAAATAAAGATGTCTAGAATGGGTCTTTCCATTTGATTCTTTTTTTTGTCACTGGGGCTCATTCCATTTGATTATATGAAAAAAATATCAATTGTAATGAAATAACATTCCTGAAGCGTTTCTAAAAAGTCTTTTGGATGGAAAGAAAACAATTTCTTTGTAAAAAATCATGGTAACGTAAATGTAGAGGAGTGAATAGAACATTTTTGTTTTATTTTTAGTTCAGTTAATAAATAGATTTTTTTTTATTCTTCTAGCTCCTGCTATTTCACTCCTCTTTGTTCTGTTTTTTCATTTATTTTACTCATTATATTCCTATTTATAGTTTCCAGTTACACCATATATATGCCTTTGTATTTTATTATCATAATATGTGAGATTAATTTCATTTATTCAATACAATTTCTAAAAATGCAGAAGACAAAAGTAGATAAGCGATGGGCTTATGAAAATAGAAGAAGCTCAACTCAACAGTATTGAGCTTCAAGAATAAAACAACAAAATAAATATTAGTTAACTTCTTCAACGTTGGTTTTAATAAAGGCTCTGTAAATTCTTTGGAAATTTCTCCGTGGAATCAATTCTCCGTAGAAGAACTATGGCTGAAAAGTAAAGATATAACAATACTAATCAAAGATCAAGAAATGTATAACTATTATTAATTAAATTAATTAATTAAGATCATACTAACCTTTTGTCTACAATCACAACAGTACGAATTTCGCAATTAGCAAACCTGCAAGAAACATATAACATATTATAAATATACAAGGAATTAACAAGCTGGTCACTGCAAAGGATAACATAATTTTTGTATAAACCTCTTGCAAAGTTCATGTCTAACTGACACGTCACAATCGTTTGCGAACACATACAACATATGCTGCAAAACTATACCATGGCTAACAACTGCAACCTCCTTCTCTGGTCTCTTCCATAACCTAATAGAAGAATATCATCTTTATTTAACAGTATATGCCAATGTTATTTATAATTCACAAAGTCATGATTCAAAAGGGTTACCATTTCATGAACTCTAAGCCTCTCGCCAATATCTCTTCTTCAGATTCTCGGACATCGGGCCTCCACAGATTGTCCTCTTCACTTTCAATCTATAATATCATCCAGAATATATATGTTAGAGAAATCACCATATGTAACGTTGATAAATATATCGAGAAAAGCTTCATATATGTTTTAGTATAAGATTTTATAAATGAAGGAAAGTGAAAGAATATATTTGCCTGAGAGAGATCAATGGTGGGGAAAATAGTTTGATACTCGCTTACGTTTCTTCTCATATCAGGAGGACGTACTCCCTGCGTGCACATACATGTCCATATATAATAATTATTTTAAATTTCCGAATAAATTTGTTTTAATTGATGATGAATATACGAGACATTGGCCATGTATCAATCATACATTACGGTCTCGAGCAACCTCTAGGGCCAAGATGGGAGGGCTGCTTGTTATATTTGGTTGCTTATCTTCATTTCCAAAAACTCCAACCGCCGTTTGCATAGTTCTATATTACAATTAAAAAATATATAAGTAATCCATGTCACTACAAAACAAAAAGAAACACAATACAATAATATATTCAACTTAAGGTCAACTTTTTATGAAAACATATATTACCTCAACAGAGGAGAAGTTACAACTAACTCAACCCTCTTTAGTAGCCCGCTTGAAACAACACGTTCGCGGAGGTTCTCAACCTTTAGATAAAAGTATTTAAACGATATTTAAACGATTATAAATAATATTATAGCAATAATTTCTATAGTAATTTTGTTCCTCTACGTGAGGGTTACGTCCACTTTCAATTATGGATTTTATTCGATTAAAAATTTGGGAGTTATTATTGTTTTTTCCTCTATCTCACTCTACTATACAAAAACAACGAAAATGAACTAAACAAGGAGCAAACTAGCATATGCGATTAGGTAGTCAATCAGCATGAACGGTTTTGATTATATTAAGAACCAACTCGATAATCAGTATGTCACGGGTCACACTGAACTCGATCGATTACGATCCACGACTCATCAACACAAAGCAAAGGTGCATGAAGGGGCATATATTACAATTTCGATTGATGTATAAAGGCCGTATTTATTATTTACCTGTTGGTGACCATAATCAGTAAGTGGAGCGTCAAAAAGATGAGGAGACAACAACAAATCCCTATCCTTCTCGGCTTCCACATTGTGCACTGCTTGTCCATGTCTCAACTTGAATAAACGAAAGAATAAGCATATGATGTATTAACAAATAAATGTTAAAAGTGTGACTTGTGTGTAGTTAATCAGTCTTGTTAATAATTTGTGACTTACCAAGTGGATGATTTTACAGCTCTCCAAGGGGTACAGGAATCTTGTATCCATTCCTACACTACACATGAATGTTTTCTTTTAAGATAATAAACTTAATGAGTTCACTACTTATATATGCACATATATACAACACACTAACGAAAACATTATTAATCATTAATAACGAGAATTTATCAACTAAAGGATACGTACTAAAAAATTGTAATTGCAAATATCAGACCTTTCAGAGAGAAGGTATTTTGGAAGAAAATATAAGATCTCAAGGGGTTTTTCTTTGATCTCAAGGTTATAGTTAAATGATGATATTGTTAGGCAAAATGATGGGTTTCTTTGATTTCATTATATACTTGAAATATTTCAAAGACCACACATGTGAACGTGGATTTGTACGTAAATTTTCATGCAATTATAAGTCAAAACTTTGACTCATTCGTCACTTGGTATTGCTATGAGCGTCTCTATCGTTTTGTTTTTGTTTTTTATTTTTATTTTTTGAAACAAGAGCGTCTCTATCGTTTAAAAGTTTTTTTTTTTAAAAAAATTTAATGTTACTAATTATAGATTTATTTTTTACTTAAAATGAAATTAAACTATCAATTAAAACTCTAGTCCTTAAAGTATTTCATTATATTCCAAACATTTTCTTAGATGAGAATCGGTAATCTATTTTTTCTATTACTTCTTCACTATTTTATTTTTGAAATATTCAGTCAAATCTCTAAGGAGCTTAGTATATATAACAAGAAGCTATATTTCAAATGATATTATCTCTAAGTGAAAATCATATAAATTAATAAGAAACTGGAATAAAAACTATGTAATCACGATGAATGTAATTAATCAATGGACTTGTTCTGTACATAAAAGTATATGGATTCGAAGAAACCATATATGATCATAAAATTTTCAGTATTTCATGACTAGTTTTAAAATTAAAAAAAAAACTCATGACTAGTTCATTCAATTTTTCAACTTGGGGTCTTAGAGCCAAAAATGGATCGAATCACGTAAAAAAGGAGACAAAAGATATCGTAAAATTCCAAGAAAGAAATGTTTTAACATATACTGTATTGCCTTGAACGGGAAGTCTGGAAAGGTCGTTACTCGCTTAGCTTTGAAACTTTACTTTTCATTCAGTCTTTGTTTACAGATATAACCAAAGATAGCTGTCGTGAATTACATGTCGAGATATTTTTCTTTTTCTTCTTCACTTGTCAAAATATTTCTATGACTAAGCTAGAAACTTTTTAAAATTCCAAACTCGATGTATTAGGGACAAAAAATTATGCTCACTCTATTTCTTAATAAATGTCGTTTTAATATTTTGCACATAAATTAAGAAAACAATTAATTTTGTATTTTTTATATATATAAAAACACAATTACATATATATCTAACCATATTTCAATCAATAGAAAAATAAATTGCAGTATATAACTAATAGCTTTTGTATCGAAAATCGAAAACGACATTTATTTTGTAAAAAAAAAAATTCTAAAAAATCATTTAATATGAAACGGATGGAGTATTTTCTAAACCCACAATAGAATTACCGAAATGTTCCATACAAATGATTCCGATCAATTAATACCCTTTTGCTTGCTTCTCCAATTTATGATTATCATTGTTTCCAAGGAAAGTAAAAACAGGATAATAATGGTTTTTTGAATTAAATTTAATATTTTTTTATAATAAAAAAATATATTTTAGGATAGTCCATAACAATGTTTTTGTCACAAAATAGTTTCAAAAGAAAAAAATAACTAAAATAAATTTTATTAAAAAATATAAATATACATTTATATTTCTAGGTTAACTAATCTATATTTTGGTGTAGAGTTTTAGGTTAAAGTTTTGGGATAAGTTTAAAATTTAAAAAAAATAAAAAAAAAATTACTAAAGATTTCAATCAGAAGAACATATTCTTCCTCAGAAGCTATCTTCACACTCTGTTCAAGTTTGTATACAACAAAGGCGTGCCGTTTGACCTCTAATAACCTAAAAAATGGATGCAGCAAATGTTCTTTATTACTTTTGTTCAACCTTTGCTCTAATCTTATCCTCGAGTAACTCTACATTGAGACCATACATTCTGTCCAGAGCTTGCATGTTCTCTAGAGTCTTAGACCATGTCCATTGGTGGTTTTTAAAGGGGGTTCTTAGCCAAAATTAGTGGCAGGTCCTACTACTTTCCTTAAGAACCACCTCTAAAAATCTCCTTTTAAGAACTAGTTCTTACACTGTTTTGTAGGCCCCACTAACACGTAACGGTCCACGATTGGTTTATTTTAATATTTAAAAAAAAAATTAGAAAAAAAAAATTAGAAAAAAAAAATTAAAAACCCCATAAAGATTCATATGGATGGACATGCTCTTATTCAGCGTTCTGCTATCAGTTCCATCACATCTTAAATGTTGTTTTGGACCGTGCAAAAGCTTGTTCACTATGCTTAGTGTTTTAGTGGAAGAATATTTTATATCCTTTTATGACTTATGTGTCTATTGTTTCAATATAAAGATCAAGTTCATATTAATGTTTTAGTTTTTTAATATAAGAGACGATACCGTGATAGATTGATTTCCATTAATGAGTTAGAATTTAGATATATTGATACCTTTCTTCCCTTACTTATTTAAATAATATAATATATTTTCTCTCATGTATATATATAAGTATTATGTGTACTAATGTATAGTTAATAAAAAAAACATGACTATATATTTAAAAGGGTACAATATATATATATATATATACATATATACATATATATATATATATATGTGTTGTGGGTACACGTAACCTTTGATACAAAAGGAGTCTTCCTCTTGTCACAATGAATTGATCAAATGAAAGACGTACGATGATCATTACAAGGAAAGAAAGAAAGGATTCGGATTCTCTCACTCATCAGAGAGAATCATAAAGACTTGAAAGGCCGAAGGGAGGAGAAGATCAAATTGTGGATTGATCTAAATACCAAACCAATAAAAGCATGGATCAAAGTTAGTGTATCTTCTCAATGCATAAACATATTAAAATTGAATTACGTCAAATCTAAAATATGGTATTGGGTAGATTTCATAATAGAAATCATAAAAGTTTATCTTTCATTTAGATCCTCTACTGCTTTCTTAGTCATCTTGTCCGTGTCATTACCATATTTCGACATGAATCTTTCAACCAAAGAAGCTCTGTTTCTCTCACAATATTCCCTTTAGTTTTTTTTTTACATGGCTGCAACTTTCTCTTCGCTTCGGTTCACGACCACCATTTTAGTGCAACCTTTAACAACCAAAGTGCTTAATTACAAGCTTCCCCCATCTTTCCTGCACCATTTGCCAACATCGCAGCAGATGATGCATGTGCAGGAAGCTTCATGAGAGCAAGTTCTACAGCAGCAGTGCTGACTTCTTTTGACTCCGCGGTGCTGAGACAGAGCCAAAGCATAAATATCTCCATACGGTTGCAGGTACTGAGTACAGCTTCTTCTTCAATATGATTCAAACTGCATAACTCGGTGTTAGCTAGCTCGTGGCCATTCAGCTTCAGGAATGGCAAGCTTCTCACGCATTTCTACAAAGAGCTATGTGAATGTTAAAGCCCAAAGATCTCTACAATGCTGCTTCTTCCCTTTGTATATCCTATGTACCAAAGAACATTCATCTAAAACACAACTAATAACCTTGAATAACTATACAATCTCCTCTACAGTAATCATATGCTCAATCAAATAACAGCTCAGGAATGAAAGAACAAGCTAAATTAGCTTAGAGTCTAACATTGATAGCGAAAGTAGATTGCTCTGTTTTTCAAAACAGTGGACCTTTTTTCCTTGTCCCCATTTTTATTTTTAGTTTTGGTGATAACATGTGTTTCTGGATGTTGAATTCAAACCACATCCAGATATATTTAAGTATTGGTAATACTATTGCTTGTATAGTGATTGATACCCATATGTATTCCCATATCCATTCTGCTCAGACTTTTACACCATTGTCTGTGACTTTGTGTTACATCAATGCCAAAAAAAAAACATTGTTTTGTGTGTGTGGATAGCACTGTCTGTTCATCAAATCAAATTGACTTTCTTCACCTGGCAACTTGCTGTGGGAACTGGGCAGCCGTAAAAGTCAACGGCTGACCTAAACAAACAAAGCTGAACACTACATCACTTCATTTAATCGCTTACAACAAAATGGTCTTGTAAGATCCAAAAAAAAACATCAAAGGTGAATGTCTCCAGATCCAAAAACAGACACCAAGTGAAAAATTAGCAAACTCCATGATTGGTTTGGTCGGAACATAGATGGAAACAGAGCAAAAACTCATTCGTGGTCTCTCTCCAAACCAACTAACTCCCTCAACCTAAGATGAAGCTCACCGATAGTCCTCAACACCTTAACCGCCTGCGACGGATTCAGAATCTCCACCACTTTCCCCACCGTCGAACACCTCAGCTCATCCGCGTTGTTCATCGCTCTCGCCATCCCCTTCTTAAGCACCTCCATCGCCTCCTCCAAATCTAACTCCTTTCCGTCCACCATCCCCCTCGCCCCCACTCTCCTCGCCGCCAGCATCACCGGCGGATCCGCCACGCTCTGCTGCACCAGCGCGAAGTCTCTCATCACGTCTCTCTCTCTCCTCTTCGTCTCCAACTTTAAACTCGAGATCCGGTCTCTCTGGTGGCGCGTGAGGTCGTCCACGGAGGAGTCAGTGAGTTTAAACACCAAAGAAGGCTTGAAATCGCCGACCCAGAGGATGAGCCTAGCGTAGGAACTGAACCAGGGAGGGCAGAAGAAGGTGAAGACGTTGTCTCCGGCGAGGGAGACGGCGGAGGATTTCTCTTGGTAGTATTGGAGACAGTGAGAGAGGAAGTGGGTGACGAGAGATTGTTGATCTTCGTTGGGTTCGTCGAAGGAAGAAGCGCACGTAAGCTGTTCGACGAAATACCTATGACGAATTAGCCAACCGTTGACGAAGCTGCTGAAGCTTTGGGAGCTGCTGGTGATTGGCATGTTTCTCACTTAAGTGTTGAAGAGTGAATGTGTGTATTTGGAACGTGCTTTGTATACAAAGGTTTATATACAACAACAATCTATACACACTCTTTTGGCCTTGACCAACTAAAATCTTTTAGCAAATTTAAATTATTGTTTTATAATAATATTATGTATATGTCGGTTCTTCGATGGGAATTATATATTGTGTCGGCGGGCCATTTAGAGTTTTGTGACTTCTTTTTTGTCTTGTGGGAGTGAGTATGGTCAGACAATCAGAGCAACATGTAACCATTTACTAAATAATTCGTATTGTAATCAAGTTCTGGTACATGTGTGTTAACAGTAAAGTAAACACTGTTAAGACAACAACAGCAAATCTGTAATTTGAAATCACTGTTGACTAAATCACTGTTTACTATAGGTAATTTCTAATTAGATACTGATTAATCAGTAGTTAATTTAAAACGGATAGTTGTTTTCAATTCTTAGAAGAAAAAAATTTGTTGTATTGTTTTCAAGTTTAAACAATGTTTTCTTAACCGTTACTAGTTGGATTTATTTGATTTGGATTTTTATAACTAGAACTATGTCAGGGTTGCATCACGATTCTATGGCATTACCTAAAATCCATCTGAAAAGGAACCGACATATGTTACTGAAAGGAGACGGCACATGTCATAGAACAAAGACGACATATGTAAGCAAAGAAAGACAGTTTCTGACAATACTATCTTAGACTTCAATATTTTTATGTGTGTTTGGTTTATTCTCCGGATTTTTTTGTTGGACCAGACGAAAAGAACAACGGTTCATCAATGCACCAGTTAGGCCTCGCGCCATCTTTCCTTCTTTACTAAGAAAGTTTATAACAAAAAGAAAAAATTATACATTAGTATTAGTTTTATAATTGTCTTGTCTGACACTTACTTCGAAAAGATCTTTCTCTTTTCAACCAGCCAAACTACCGAGGAAAAAGACAATCAAAAACATTTTATATTTGGTATCTAAATTAATATTTATCTTTGATTTGATTATAATATATGACTAATACAATTAACAAGTCAATGAAAAATCTAAAAAGATTTGCATAAGCAGGTATTACTTTGTACAATTGTACTCATGTATATTTCTTTTTATGGGCGTAACAAAAACAATGCAATGGCTGAGAACTCAGTAAAATATAGAATACCTATAGCTTATATTATGTGTTTGTGTCTCTGTAATTGGCTACGCAGAGTTGGTCAACTGATGATGATGCCTGATGGTTACATGATATTAGTGCTTCCAAACATGTACAAGTAATATATAAAAGGTAAAAGTTATACAAGAATGTGGACACTTAATAGAAAGAAACACATAATAAAAAATTATAATAACGTGACGACAAAGAAGTGAGAATATACGATTTGCGAAAAAGGTATAGTCGATGGCCCATGTTGCCATGTTGGTTACTGGACGCACGGACGGGGGATCCTTTTTTAACTCGTTCCTTACGCGGGCGGCCATGTTCTCCTCACTCGCCGCGTTTCTTTTTGCGGCCTTTAAAGCTCTTTCAACATTTTTAATTCTTTTTTTTTGGTTTCTTTCCTTAATCATGAATAATGTCAAAGTCGGTTCTAATATATTTTAAGAAGATAGAAGGGCCTTGTTGTGTATGGTTTTGTATCAATCTTTTTGGGTTATTTAAGCTCATCCATAAAGCCCAACAAAGTTTGGTCCGCATGTTATTGGGCCTCAATCGCATGCTACCCTTCATCCGTCTTGTAAATATGAGAAAATTCAAAGCAAAAGTTTTGTTCACGTGTTATTGGAATTAAATTATTTTGAAGCTATCTATATTCCTTGAAATAAAAAAACGCTCAATTTTATATTTATATAGAACCTCTTCAAGTTCAACCATGAAATATCCCCTAACTTAGGTAAAATTAAGATACGTAAAAGCTATTCATACGAAAAGCAAAGATAAAAAATAATGCTACTTTAGAATGAGCTTGGTCAAGTGTTGGCACCCTCTTGTTATTACTTTAGAGTAGGATTGGTTATATTTTTGCACTCTCTCGTGTTACAAGTTTAAGCCGTAACGTAAATGATTGAACCATGCACGTGTACGGTCCACACTGTCCACTTGAACTCCATCTTTAAGCTTTTGCACCAAAAAAAAGAGAAAAAAAACAGAATACTTGACGTCGCTCTACGTATAGCGAACGCCGAAAGTGGAAACTGACGATTGCCATTTCCCTCTTTTTACGTGCCCTTCTTTCAGGATAATACTTTTATTATTTACAAATTCGCCTCAAAATTAAACTAAATTAAAAACGAACCTAATTTTAGAAAGTAGATTCTAAAACAACCCCAGACCCACATGATGATTAATTAGTTAGTCCAATGATAGTTGTCACCTTTTTCTCCACCACTTAGCTTTACTCTCAAACAAGTGTGCTCTCACAAAGATTCGTTGAAGATAGAAACAGACAGAGACATAGAGAGAGAGTGAGAGATGTCTACTTCCGACCAACCTCGCCACCACCGACCGACACGCAACCGCCACCACCTCCCACCTCTGCCACCACGACCACCTAATCCTTCTCGCCACGTGCCCGCTCGATCAAAGGTCCCGAAGCGTGTGCTCCTCCGCGTAGCTTCCGTGGCATGTGGGATCCAGTTCGGCTGGGCGCTTCAGCTCTCGCTCCTCACTCCGTACGTGCAGGAGCTAGGGATCCCGCACGCTTGGGCCAGCGTGATCTGGCTCTGCGGTCCGCTCTCTGGACTGTTCGTGCAGCCTCTCGTTGGTCATAGTAGCGATAGGTGTAAGAGCAAGTACGGTCGGCGGAGACCGTTTATAGTTGCTGGAGCTGTGGCGATTGCTGTTTCGGTTTTGATTATAGGACACGCGGCGGATATTGGGTGGGCGTTTGGGGATAGAGAAGGGAGGATTAAGCCGAGGGCGATTGTGGCGTTTGTGTTGGGGTTTTGGATTCTTGATGTGGCTAATAACATGACTCAAGGTCCTTGTAGAGCTCTCCTCGCTGATCTTACTGGTAATCTCTGTCTCTTTGTGTTCTTAAGTAACCTCGTGGGTTTGGAGATTCTCGTGAATAGACACTCACATGCAAAACATGGAAAGTGCACAATTTTATGATTCTTGGACACTGTTAGGTACTAATGTTATTACAAAAAGGTGCTCTGTTTCCGAACCATAGCAACTTAGCCATTGTGTTAGAGATTCCCGGTTCGATTGACCTGAACCGATGAGACAAAACTAATATTAAATGCCTGACCATAGTCGTTAACACAACTGAAAATAACTCTAGCCATTGTGCTAGAGGTTCCAATTCGATTGTGGTCGAAACTAATATTACATGTTGTGGTTTCGTGTTTAGGGGATTAGGGGCTTAGGCTGAACCGCCTGGTATAACAAAAAAAGCAAAAAGTGCTCTATTTTGGTTTAATTCTTGTCCAATCTCTTTGTTTTCAGAGAATGATAACCGCAGGACCCGAGTAGCAAACGGCTACTTCTCTCTCTTTATGGCTGTTGGTAATATTCTTGGCTATGCTACTGGATCATACAATGGTTGGTACAAGGTCTTCCCTTTTACAAAGACTGTTGCATGCAATGTGGAATGTGCCAATCTCAAGTCTGCATTCTACATAGACGTAGTCTTTATTGCAATAACTACGATCTTAAGTGTCTCCGCGGCTCACGAGGTGCCTCTTGGGGCGTTAGCTTCTGACGCACATGGGCAATCCAGTGGAACAGATGAAGCTTTTCTCACTGAAATACTCGGCACTTTCAAATATTTTCCAGGAAGTGTTTGGATGATCTTGCTTGTTACAGCTCTGACGTGGATTGGTTGGTTTCCATTTATTCTGTTTGATACTGATTGGATGGGTCGAGAGATCTACGGTGGTGAACCGAACCAAGGTGCTTCTTATAGTGCTGGGGTCAGTATGGGTGCGCTTGGTTTGATGTTGAACTCTGTTTTTCTTGGGATCACTTCAGTGCTCATGGAGAAGCTTTGTAGAAAGTGGGGAGCTGGTTTTGTTTGGGGGATATCAAACATCATTATGGCTGTTTGCTTTCTTGCAATGATTGCTACCTCATTTGTTGCTTACCACATTGGCTACATTGGTCATGAACAACCACCTGCTGGGATCGTGGTTGCTGCTGTTTTGATCTTTACAATTTTGGGCATCCCGTTGGCAGTAAGCTACTCATGCAATTCTGGTGTCATGCTACTTGTGGTTTGCTTTTAATCTAACTATGCCTAGTGCCAAGCTGGAGATATGAGACTTTTAATTTGTTATTTTTCCTACTCATCTGTGTCCACATGGTGGAATTTATTTATGCTTATACGCTTTTACTGATGCTATTGTTACTCTTCTGCAGATAACTTACAGTGTCCCATATGCGTTGATTTCGATACGAATTGAGTCCTTGGGACTAGGTCAAGGTGTGCATCATTTTAATATTATGATCACTACTTTAATTCTACAAGTGAGTGGTGTTTTTTATTGATGTTCTCTTGTGTCAGGTTTATCTTTGGGTGTGCTGAATCTGGCTATAGTCATCCCACAGGTATGCTTCGTTCACCCGTCTTTTTTAAATTTTGTTTTTCCGCAAGTCAATTTCTATTCTTGTTTGAATGTATCTCCCTCGAGAAATTCTCAGAAGGGAGTCCATAAGCATTAGTGAAGCAGAGAATCTTTATTTAGCTTCCCTTTATTTGTTTTAGCTGGTTGTGGCCAGTGATATAAGGACACTTTCTTTAGCTTCCCTACTTTTGCCGACTGATGCATTTCTTCTGCCAAACTCGACATCACAACTAAATATTTGTTGTTAAATCATTGTGGTTGAGACTAAAAATGAGATGTGTGTTTGCAGGTGATTGTGTCTGTTGGCAGTGGACCATGGGACCAACTATTTGGAGGTGGGAATTCACCAGCACTTGCAGTTGGAGCAGCTGCAGGTTTCATTGGCGGAATTGTAGCCATCTTGGCTATTCCCCGAACAAGGATTCAGAAGCCCATCCCTCTCCCATAACATCCTCTCTCTTTTTGCTATAAAGTATGTCGCAGCTCCCTTTTTATTTTCTGTTACCAAACGTTTAGCACAAGCAATTAAAACTTGTCACTGATTAATAAATCTTTGTTAATAACAAATAGAGGAGACTTAGCGAGGAACGCGTAAAGGGTGGTGTGTGAAGGCATGGTGGAAGATTGGCAAGGAGATGCACCACCACTTATTGTGTGATCCCTTGTCGAATTCGTGCAATGGCTTCTTCTCCTGTGACTAACTTATCTGCAGCGTCTAGGACTTAACTCCCTCTGCTTTGGGGCTATGATCCTTGTGTCCACGAGGAGCCATAGAAGTTTTACCCAACGAAATAATAATACATCATTCAGTTTGTGATGTATATGTTGGAAGCCCCCAAATCGGGTTCTTCTCTGCTTCTTTGTTGTCTACCAGCTAACCACGTACTTGTAAATTAAAGTGATACCCTTTGTACCAATGAGAGTTTGTAACGGATGCTGAAATTTCCGAAAAAAAATGTTAGAAGTTCTTTTTCCTGAAATAGTTCAAGAGAAGGCATCAGAATAGCATCATACATAACAAACTAATAGGCATGCTATGATATATATATGACCAAAACTTTAGCAAGAATTGTACAAGTAATTGATTATCATGTATCGTCCAATCTGTAAACAATTGAATTATAAACAAAAACTGAAAAAAAAACATTTTTGGTGTAATTCCGTAACAAAAAGAAATATAAATACATATATTAATACACGTGTGCGCATATGGGACCTCAGTATCCATTGGATTTGGAGAGATTGGTCTTATCTTCGGATATAAAAGAAGTAAAAAAAAAAGAGTGATTTAGTGAACTACCCATATTTGAAGTTCAAATTAGCAAAATAACATTGATTGGATATGAAGGATACTGACACAACCATTTGGCAAAAAAATACCGAGAATGCCCTTTCTCTTTCTTCTCATTAACACGAAGCGTAAAAACATTTGTTAACATATAACACTTCTGTTAACGTCTACAATATTTGTTAACAGCCAACACATTTATTTCCGCGAAGCGTAAAAATAATTGTTAATAGTTAACACTTCTGTTAACGTCTACAATATTTGTTAACAGCGAACACATTTATTAACGCGAAACGTAAAAATAATTGTTAACAACTAACACTTCTGTTAACGTCTACAATATTTGTTAACCGCTAACACGACGTCGAATCTAAAACCCAGAAAATTGATATCATCAAAAAATTGAGGATTCAAATCCACTTATGAAAAAAATAATGAAATTTAAAATTTAATTGTATATAGAATGATAGAGATTTGTAAAATAATTAGGGATTGGAGAGAAAAAAAAGGTGAAAACTTTGAGGATTCAAAACCTGAAAAAATAATGAAATTTAAAATTTAATTGTATATAGAATGATAGAGATTTGTAAAATAATTAGGGATTGAAGAGAAAGAAAAAAGGGGAGACGTCAAAGAGAGGAGAGAGAGAGTGTGGAGAAGGGCAAAATGGTCCAAAGAAAAGTGATTGTCACATCATGGGCAAATCTCTAATTATAGGTGTCAAATAAGGCACTTTAGCCAATTATCCCAAAAAAACGTGGTGTTACTGTTGCCGACTCACAGAAAGAACTCGCACTTCAATCCCTTCTAGAAGAATGACAAATTTAACACGTAGAAAGACGATAACCATGAAAAGAAAAATTAGATTACAGTATCGAAACTGTTAAGTGTGCATGCACTACATTTCGGATATGTTCAAAATCCCATATTGTGTTATCCTTATATGTGATAAAATCTTTTTGGACGAGAAAAGAAGGATGAATCTCTACTTTATATCATGTTTACATTGCATTTCTATTTTTAAAAAGAATTGGGTTGTTGTAAGGGCACCCGCAATGGGGGTTCTTAGCGATGAGTCCTTAGGAAATAATAATTAAATAATTGGTGGATCCCATGAATAGTTAAGGATTCGATTCTTAAATCTCTTCCCTAAAAACCGATCCTTAGAGAGTCCTTACACTGTTTGCGGGTCTCCGCGACACGTGGCGATCCGCGATTAGTTGATATTTTTTTATTATTTTTTTTAATTCTAAAAATATATAAAAAAAAAAAGTAAATAGTGAAGGATCCGTGGTGGGTTTCACCGTTGCGGATGCTTTAAGCATTCACTATTGGCCATTGCTTCTCCTTTAGTCGCCTTAGGATTACATAAGTGGGGAGTTTTCTCTTTAACTTATAACTTTTCTAACTTTTTTTTTTGAACTGAAAAAAAAAAAAAAATAAAGTAATTACTTTTTTCATATGAAACAAAACAATTAGCTTTTTCAAGAATTTTTTTTTTACTTTGAAAAAGGTACTTCAAAATGTTTTTATCACAAAAAGTTAAGTGAAGTCCACCCTGTATTTGTTGATAAGTACATTTTCTCGTCATGTGCATGCACTTGCCCCAAAAAGTTAATATGCGCGAATGGTATCGCAGTTCATGTGTTCGTGCAACTACTCAATAAGTCAATAACCCAACCCAAGCTTTATTCGAACGTGCCGGTTACACACATTAAAACCAGGGGCGAATCCAGGATACTTATTTACTGGATGCACTATTAGTGATAAAATGGAAACATACAAAATCCACAACACAATTTTGCCACCTGTTAAGATTTTTTATGTTTTTTTCATATGAAATTACAATATATTAATAAATTTTAAGGGTGCATAGCTGCCGTAGTGCCTTACCTAGACTCGCCTCTGATTAAAACACCACCTTCGAAAAATATTAGACTGCTATATAGTCAAAACCTTCTTTTTTACTCAATTATATTGTAGGTCCTTTCAGAATTTAGCTTAAGCGCAAGCTATAGTTTGACGCTTAACTAAACCATCTTAATATCTTATACAGATCTATCCCTCGTTATATCACTTATACTTGGTCATATAAACTCAATAATGGCAAAGAAAACAATAGCAAAAAGGTTTTTCGTTTACGAATTTTCAAAGGTTTGAAATACATGTCTTTGATTGCACTAACTGGTGTCTGCTGGCGTGGAATCAATTATTAATTATCTTCAACCTAATCAGAATATGACAAATGAAAACGTTAGTCGTCTTACTCGTCGTATATTAACAAAATACTGCTATAATTATGTCTTTTTAGTGTTTTATGTCGGGAAAAGAAGACCACCACCGAAAAAGAGTCCGTCAAGACTATTTGATCATGACAATTATGGAGCGGCAAACTTTGATTATTAGGTATATAGTAAAAATATATAGAATCAAAACAATAAAACATGTTATATGATTCCGTCTAAAGTACCAACTAATTTTACAAACCCTAACATGGACACCCATAAGGTTGGTTTAAATTTGGTGATCAAAGTAAAGTTCTAGAATGAGAATTTCCTTGTAGAAATAAAAAATAGTCAGTTGGTTTAAGTTAAGAGCAAAAGGTCTTGCGACATTGTAACTACTTCCTAATCAACTCGTCGTGTCTATGGCGATGCATTAACACTTTAGTTAAAGTTAATTAACCGAAAACTAATCAGCAAACCAAATATAGGAGACTCTTAAATGTAATTTTGGTTCCATTTGGTTTTATTTTTAATTAAGTTTTGTTAATATCTATATATTGGAATAATGTTTTTAGTTAAGTGTTGTCAGTTGACGTTGCTTCAGTATGAAAAACACTAATACATTAATATTGGTCCCCATTTCCATAACATAATATAGGTGTTCGTAACCAAGATTTTCAAACAAAAATAACTATAACATAATGTTTCCTTAGTCAATACTCTATTAAGTAGAATATGGTCCTACTCCTATGGATATGGGTTTCAGTTTTGTTTATGCATATCTGCAAATGTATTTCAATTTAAAGATTTCAACGAAAACAATATATGTTACATAACAAATATAATAATATCTATCAAAATGCCTAAATATTCCCCACAATTACTGTATAATTTAAAATAGAATAGTATGTTAATCAAGGGGGCCCGCTAAATAAACCTCATATTATTCAAGTTGTAGCTATAATTTTATCGAAGATCAATTGCTAGTTTACAGTGACGCCACTGCTAGTTTCTTTAAATATAAACAAATGTAAAAGGAAAAAGAAGAAAAAAAAACAAATGATTTACAAATGACAAGGTAAGCCAAAATTTGAATATTTAATGGTTAACAGCTTATGCTTCAAAGCGGCAAACCAACTCTCGCGCTCGTCTCTCTCCGGCCAAAGTTTCCGATGTGAAAAACAAGCTTCCACTTAACACAACCACCGTCACATAACACCTCCCCCTCTCTCCGGCTAAAACTCATCAACATGTCTCGGAGTTACAGATTCTTCTCCTTCCTCGTCTTCTCTCTGTTCTCCTTCGTCTCCTCCGACGATCTCCAAGTCTTACTCAACATCAAATCATCTCTCCTCGACTCAAACCCCGGCGTTCTAGATTCATGGACGCTGACCTCTGTCTCCGGTCACTGTAGCTTCGCCGGAGTAACCTGCGATTCTACAGGCTCCGTTACAGAGATTGACCTCTCTCGTCAAGGTTTATCCGGTAAATTCCCGTTCGCTTCCCTTTGCGATCTCAAGAGTCTTCAAAAACTCTCTCTCGGATTCAACTCATTATCAGGAACCATCCCAAGTGATGTGAATAACTGCACGAATCTCACGTACTTAGATCTCGGCAACAATCTCTTCTCCGGTACTTTCCCTGAGTTCTCCTCTCTAAGCCAGTTACAGTATCTCTCCTTAAACAACAGCGCGTTCTCCGGAGTCTTCCCGTGGAAATCTCTACGAAACGCGAAACGACTCGTCGTTTTTAGCCTTGGTGATAATCCGTTTGATACGACGCCGTTTCCAGAAGAGGTTGTTTCTCTGAAGAGTCTGACGTGGCTCTACTTATCCAACTGCAGCATCACTGGGAAACTCCCTCCGTCGATCGGAGACTTGACGGAGCTTCGGAACCTGGAGATTTCCGATAGCGATCTCACGGGGGAGATTCCTCCACAGATCGTGAAACTCATCAATCTCCGGCAGTTAGAGCTTTACAACAACAGCTTGACCGGGAAGTTTCCTCGCCGTTTCAGCAACTTGACGAATCTCACTCGATTGGATGCTTCCATGAACTATCTAGAAGGCGATTTATCGGAGCTCGGATCTCTAACCAACCTCGTTTCACTACAGCTCTTCGAAAACAAACTCTCCGGTGAGATTCCGCCGGAGTTCGGCGAGTTCAAAGACCTCGTTAACCTCTCTTTATATACCAACAACTTAACCGGTCCTCTCCCTCGAAAACTCGGTTCAGTCTCTGATTTTGATTTCATCGATGCGTCTGAGAATCACTTAACCGGACCGATCCCTCCGGATATGTGTAAGAGAGGGAAGATGAAAGCTCTTCTCCTCCTACAAAACAATCTCACAGGGTCCATACCTGAGTCGTACGTTAACTGTTTGACTCTTGAACGTTTTAGAGTTAGTGACAACTCGCTGGAAGGTACAGTTCCGGTAGGACTTTGGGGCTTACCGAAGCTCGAGATCATCGACTTAGCCGTTAACAACTTCGAAGGTGCCATCACCGCCGATATTAAAAACGCGAAAATGCTCGGAACGTTGTATCTAGGGTTCAACAAGTTCTCTGATGAGCTACCTGAGGAAATAGGTGACGCTGAAGCTTTGACTAAGGTTGAGCTTAATGATAACATGTTTTCCGGGAAGATTCCGAGCTCTATTGGGAAGCTTAAGGGGCTTAGTAGCTTAAAGATGCAGAGCAATGTCTTCTCCGGTAACATACCTGACTCGATTGGATCATGTTCGATGCTCAGTGATCTAAACATGGCGCAAAATTCACTGTCGGGAGAGATTCCGCACACACTGGGATCTCTCCCGACGCTCAACGCTTTGAATCTTTCGGACAACAAACTCTCTGGGATTCTCCCAGAGAGTTTGTCGTCTCTAAGGCTTAGCCTACTTGATCTGTCGAATAACAGATTATCAGGTCGTGTCCCTTTGAGTTTGTCATCGTATACCGGTAGCTTCGATGGTAATCCTGGTCTCTGTAGCATGACGATCAAATCGTTTACTCGGTGCATCAACTCTTCAGGCTCGCATCGAGACACACATGTCTTCGTGCTGTGTATAGTCTTCGGTTCACTGATCTTGCTTGCGTCTCTTGTGTTTTACTTGTACCTCAAGAAAAGCGAGAAGAAGGAAAAGCAAACTCTAAGACGTGAATCTTGGAGTATAAAATCGTTCCGAAGGATGAGTTTCACTGAAGACGATATCATAGATTCGATCAAAGAAGAGAACTTAATCGGTAAAGGAGGTTGTGGCGATGTGTATAGAGTAGTACTCGGTGATGGTAAAGAGCTAGCTGTCAAACACATTCGACGCAGTAGCACAGACACGTTTACTCAGAAGAATTTCAGCATCTCCATGCCGATTCTCAACGAAAAAGAAGGAAGATCGAAAGAGTTTGAAACGGAGGTGCAAACACTAAGCTCAATACGGCACGTAAACGTGGTGAAACTCTATTGTAGCATAACCAGCGATGACTCGAGCTTGCTGGTTTACGAGTACTTGCCTAATGGGAGCTTATGGGACATGCTTCACTCATGCAAGAAGTCGAATCTCGGTTGGGAAACAAGGTATGATATTGCTCTTGGTGCAGCGAAGGGACTCGAGTACTTGCATCATGGATACGAGAGACCAGTGATTCACCGTGATGTTAAATCAAGTAACATATTACTAGATGAGTCCTTCAAGCCTAGAATTGCTGATTTTGGTCTTGCCAAGATTCTTCAGGTTAACAATGGTGGTCTAGATTCCACTCATGTCGTTGCAGGAACATACGGTTACATAGCTCCAGGTAAAGACACTTATTGATCAGCTTGTTGTTTGATGTTACAATTTTAACATGAAAGCCTTTCTTGTTGCAGAGTATGGATACTCTTCGAAAGTGAATGAGAAATGTGATGTGTATAGCTTCGGAGTTGTGTTAATGGAGCTAGTCACGGGGAAAAAACCGATAGAGGCTGAGTTTGGTGAGAGCAAAGACATAGTGAATTGGGTTAGTAACAATCTGAAGAGCAAAGAGAGTGTTATGGAGATTGTGGACAAGAAGATAGGAGAAATGTATAGAGAAGATGCAATCAAGATGCTGAGGGTTGCGATCCTCTGCACCGCGAGACAACCTGGACTAAGGCCCACGATGAGGAGTGTGGTTCATATGATCGAAGACGCGGAACCGTGTAGATTAATGGGCATAGTGATTAGTAAAGAGAATGATGGGAAGATCAAATAAATAAGTTGATGACTAAAGACCAGATCACTCACTCACTAATTTGGATCATTTAGATTTGGTACAACGATGGAGAATGTGATTCGAGTTCTGGTTACGGAATCTTAGGTAATGTAATGATCTCTGATGTAAACTATTTCTTGTATTTGTAGAATTTTGGGAAGGTCACAACTACTATGTGAAATCTTTTACTGGATGCACTATACATTGCTAAAAGAAATGCATAGTCGACTTAAAAACAATGACTCTACCAAACAGTACAATCAATATGTTTGTTATGACTTCTCAAAAGATTTCCAAATTGAATTCTTGTGGTGATTATGAAATGAAAACACCGTCACCCAGTAATTCTTAAAAGTTTGTCAAATGTACGTGGGCTCAATATTTATTGCCGACTTTGACTAACATAGAGGAATCCAGGAAAAAAAAACGAATATACATACTATGATAATGATAATACTCTATTCCTTCACTATCAGACAATAAATGGGCATAAAACAATATAGTTTACATTTGAATTTGCTAGTTGGAGGAAATAACGTAGTACAAAAACAAGTGTTCACATGGGCAGTTCCACAATACCCGTAATAGAACATCCCTAATGCAGACAAACATCATAATTTCATTAGTTTATGATTTGCATTATGGACAAAATATTGATAAGAAACTAATTCATCATATACCAAACACATTGCCACAAGACTAATCTTACAACTTGAAAGTAATTTAAAAGCTGTCTCCCTTCCATCTTTTTGTTCCTTTGGTTTGCAATTCAATCCAAAGAACCATCAACACATAAGCCAATAAATAGCAAACTCAAAAGCATTTAAAAATGTAATGAGATTAGTGTAGCGACACACTAAAACAACATATGCATTCATGAGAGTTTGTGGTTGGTTTTTGTAAACTAATCTAAAGGCGCCACAACAATCATTACCAATTTACAATTAACAATCCAGAAGAGATTCTAGAAGCTATTATAAAGTTGAAACCATACAGAGACCAGAGATGTGGCAACATACAAGATAACAGCTTCTGCTGCAAAGTACATCCGATTACATAAGTGTACACAAAGCTAACCAAAGAACTGTCTCCTACTACTATACAACAGGTTTTGAATCTTTCTCTATCCCCCAAAAAAAGAAAGAAAGAATTCTCCGTAACCAAGATTTTTGTCAGCGGAACAGATCTTGGAATGACCACATTATGAATCTTGCAAAGATATCAGACTCCAGGAACTCTATGTGAGCAGCTCGACCGATGTACGAGTTGAGGTTACGACCATACAAGGTTGTGTCGAAGTTGACGTCGCAGCGCATGAACACTCTCTGGAGGTGTGGAGTTTCTAGGGTTGGCCCACGTATTTGGTCCATACAGTTATTAAGCATCTCCAAGAAAGCAACGCCTCTTTTTGAGTTGTCGGAAGAAGCTGGTTGGCACGACTCGATCCGAGCTGAGTGATATGGAACATACCCATCCTGCGATTAAAAAAAAAAGTATTGTAGCTAGGATCAGATCTAGCACAAGACTTAGCACTTCTGCTTAAAACTTAATGTTACCAGCATCGAATCTAGCAAGATATTTGTATCTTATGAACAAGATATCCTTAGTTATAGTTATAGCTTTAGTTACTATTGTGTTCTGAACGTATAATGGAATGTACCTGAGGCGAAGAGAGGAGAATTATATTCTTGAAACTGTCCAGCGTCTTTTGCTGAAAATAATTTCAGAACTGATATTAGAACCACAGAGAAACAAAGATTTGTTTGTAACTATATAAATGGCACAAAATTTATATGAGAATGTGAGGATGTTTATCTACCTTGCAGAGCTTGTAAAAGAAAGTGTTCTGGAGATCAGAATCATCAGTGAGTGTGAGCTGATGAATAACCTGAGTACTCTTTAACTTCTTCAGGAGCCAAAGTCCAGAGTTAAACAATGAATTTGAACTGTATAGATAACCCAAGTGTGGACCCGAAAGCGATAGATACGTATGTAGATATTTCCTGTATGGTTCCATCAAACTATCTGCAATAACATAAGACATAACGATGAACACAAAACAAACTGTTTCAAGAGAATTGATAGAGATTCTAAGACCATCTCTACCTGCTAGTGCAGCTCTGATGATGACATTGCCTATTGAATGTCCAACAAAACTCAGCTTAATGTTTTTCAAGCGCCCGTATTTCGAATGTTTATCCATTTTCCTCTTGAAGAAAGAAATAACTTCCTGTGCAAGCCTCTGCCCCATTTCCCTGAAATCGCCATGTGTTTTCTCCTCATTTGCCTCGGACATGAGAAACTCTATCTTTGGATCAATCAGGAGCCATTGATTCCGGATAAGCCTTAGGTCTAAGTGATGCCCCTATAGTAATTAACTTCAATGATGACAATTTTAAAATTTACAGAAGCAAACGTGAATATCAAAAGGAAAAAACAGTTGAGCATAAGAACAAAAAGGTTATAAGTACATGAGCCTAAAAGAGAGCAAGGGAAATAGATTTCAGAAAAATTCGGGAAGATACTTGCCTGGAAACCATGAACAAAAACAACGATCTTCAGCTCACGCCCACTATGCTGTGGACTATTATGTTTTCTTGACCCACACTCGTCATCATGCTTATTGAGAAAGCTAGAATCAATTTTATCAACTTGTCTCATGTAGGATCTATCACTGAAAGTACGTTTTGGTGCATTCCAGACACGTTCAATTATAACAATAGGAACTCGCATAGGATCACCAAATATATGCAAATCCTGTATCGCTCTATTGTTTATCTGCACCATTAGTTGTCACAAATGAATGTTTACGACTTATGAAGCCAACAGGGTAACTGAAACACATAACAAATAAAGAAAAACAAACCCGCATTTGTGCAATACTTCGACGGTGAAGTTCCGCGCGGGTGGCTGCAACTTGCGCAGGCTGCATAAGCGCAAAATAGAGCTAAGCTTGCATTCTGATGAAATTTGGAAAACGGACACAGTAATTATAACTCACATCATTCAACTTTAACACACTTGTGGCTCTTTTGTGCGAACTGTGGTTTGAAGTATCATCCATTCTACTTATAAAATGATGTGGCATTTCAACCTTGGAGTACACCATCCATATTGACCATTCAGCCCTTCGATCCCTCGTCCATATGTCATGAAGATATTCCAGGATTTTTGTGTTATTATCCCTGAAAAGGACAAATAAGATCAATGGCCAGAATTTATATATATATATATATAGGTTCATTTCAAAGTATGACTTCATAACAATCTGAACCTGCACCCTTATTTGACTATGGAAGTCCAAGGGTAATTACCGATGAAATGCCAGAAAGGTATTCCAAAGATGATGGAGCTGAGTGCCCAGTAAGTGGAATGTGCGAGATAGATGCTCTTTTGAGAAGTTACGAAGCCGGTCATCACTTTCTAAATCAAATGGGGCATTCAATTTCTGTGTCAAGAATGGAGAAACAAGCTCATATTCCAGAAGATAGTGAACAAAAAATAGAGAGAGTACATTCTGCTGCAAAATAAAGAAAGGACCTCAAGATTGTTTTGTTGCTTGCCTTGTCCTAAGCCTTCATCTTCATCTTCAACAGAATTTCCCGTAGAAGCAGATTCGGGTAAAAGAGTGTTGTCCATACTGGATACAAACTCAGACAAGTCGACTGTTTGATCAACTGCCTTGCTTAGTCTTTGCATTTCTTCAAGCAAAATGTCACGAGCTTCAAGTAGGGACTTAACAAATGACACCAGCTTCTTGTCAGCAGAAGCAATCTGAACAAAGGCCAAGTGAGTTACAAAACAATCAGTAAAATTATGGTTCGAGAAAGAGAGGCATCCCTACAAAAGACGATAACTTAGTAAAGGTCTTGTCAAAATTTACAACTTTGTAACATTTTATTAATTAACTGAAGAGTTGAGAATCAATTAGAAAATGTTGCTAAATCGAGAAGAAAAAAGAAGTATTTACTACAAAACAGAGTGCTAAGCAGTTCTGTCCTGTGAAACCATGAACTTTGCAGCTTGCATACAAACAATGTCAACAAGACTGAAACACCTGATGCGTTTCAACAGGAGTCATAAAAGCAAGAACCAAAACAACATCTCCACAACAGCTTAAGGTAGAGATTTAGAGAAGAATAAGAGCATAAAGTTCATCTGTTTAAGGAAAAAAAAAACATTTGTTTATGAAGACAATGATAAGATCATCTGAAGATTCGCTTGATGAGCATAACGCAAAAAAATCAATTGTCTGAATCAAAGATAAGTTTGGACATGGTGACAGGATAGTGAAAGAGCACATACTTTCTTGGAAGACTGAACACTGCCGTTGGCTAAATTTTTATCATTACTCGCATCACTGCACAAAACATAGTCGCATATTAATTGTAGAGATACATGGAACTCAGCAAAAGTCAATAATGCAGAATCCAAATATATGGAGCATACCTTGACAAAACTGCAGGCCGTCTGTAAGCAGCGGATTTCATGACACTGACGTGGACACTTACATCGATAAGAACGGCGTGTAAGGTATCAAAGTGCACCGGACAGTAAGAATGCACGCCTGAGAGAGCTTTAGGAGGAATACGAAAATCATGCACTGCTGTAGGAATAGCATCTATAGTCTCCATAATTGGAGAATATAAAAGCTCAAACCTCAATATAACAGCCGATGTAGCTGACCCCTGCATCATTCACAACAAGTCAATTACTCTACTTATCTTCTTGGTCACCATTTATCACAACTGGAGGATTATTGTTGCTAAATCATTTACTCAATGCCGTAAAAGCCGTAAATACTTAGCAATACATTCGTTCATATCAGAAGGAACCCTAGGAAAAAAGAAGAAGAAAGACTGGTACCTCATATCTTTCCAATGGCATGGTAAAAGAGACCATCATGCGTAGAGGAACATCTTGTCTAGCATATTTGATGCGGAAGGGCTGTGATAAGAAACTATTATCTTTATCATCTATCTTCCACACTCCAGATGAGTCGTTTGAGGTTGAATCAAGAGCTGTGACACAAAAGGCATATAGATTCTTATGCTAAAAAGGAATACACAGAAACAGGAATAGTAAAAAAGATAATGATTCAGAACAAAAGAAAGTGATGGAGAAGAGTACCTACCTTCATACTGAACAACTCGTGAAGGAATCCCAGAGGAGTTGTTGTTATCACCATCCTCCCATCTCATGCTGATTTTTATTTGATACCATCTAAGAGAGTAAAAGAATCAAAGATTTAGACACATAAAATAAATAAACTGCTTCAATATACACTCGAAGCTAACTATCATACCCTTGCTGGAAAAGATCAAGGTTATGGAACCTATGTATATAAACAGCAATTTCCTGAACAGTGTCGACCATAAGCACAGGCTTAACCCCTGGCTACGTAAGCCTCAGCATCAAGCGTCTTTGTCTGCCTACTTCTATGGCTGAGTCTAATTAACCATCCAAGACGCCTTAACATATGGATGAACGAACACTCACATCACCCTTCCTGTTACAACTTGTGCGTCTCAGGATAATCAAATCCTGAACCAGTTCTTATAAGTCTCATCCTCTCAGATGCATACTCATATGGTCACACACACAAGCTAAACCCTGAATATAGATAAGATTCACACACAAGAGTCAATAACAAAGATTAATAGCGTTGACAAAAAAGTCAAAATTAGGTCAATGAGCTAAAAAAGAATCACCAATCTAAGGCGAGCGAAACTACGTTTCCTTAGATATGAAATGAGACAACCGTGACGTGAACTTTAAGAGATCTGACGATTACAGGTAGATATGAAACCCAGACAAACCCTGAGCAGAAGAGGATCTGGGAAAGTTACAGGATGATGATGATTGATGATGGTGAAAATAGTTTATCTCGAGGGACTCCAAATTGATTTTTTTGAAACTTTTTTTTATGACAGATTTGATTTTTTTTGTCTTTGTCGGGGTAAAGGATGGATTTAATGTTCATACGACCACACTAGTTCCTATGTCTTTTTGGCTCTATATGTTTATTTTCATATCGATTTTCTTTTCTTTTTTCTTGCGCCAAATCGACCCGTTATTTTAACGGCCTGAGATGGGCTATATAGAAGGCCCATGTAAAGAGCATATTACACTATTATTGTTTTCAGAGAAGGCCCAAAATTTATATTTTGTTTGGGTAAACTAAAAAGATATATACTCTTCATCTTACTCGTTGAGAACTGAATTTTTTTTTTTGTAGTCATTTACTAAAACATCTTCAAAGTACATTTGAGAAGATTTGGTCGTTGAGAAAACATTTTTGAAATCCAATAGTATTATCTTTCTATACAAAACGATGAGAATAAAATATGATCTAACCAGTAAACGCAAAGGAAATAAATTAAATGAAATCTTCTTGGTGTAATATAACAAATTCATCAAAAAGAAAAGCAAAAATTATACTTTTGATTTTATTTAGTTGAAAAAAGGAAGAGTTGAATCTAACCAGTAAACGCAAAGGAAATAAACTAAATGAAATCTTCTTGGTGTAATATAACAAATTCATCAAAAACAAAAGCATAAATTATACTTTTGATTTTATTTAGTTGAGAAAAAGAAAGAGTTGACTTTACATTTTTTCTTTATCGGCAAATGTGATTATGTGACAAATGCACAGTCGCAATATTGCTTTTGAACATGCACAGTAATTATTTTTTCTGACCCGTGCCATACAGGTTGACGTTTGTTTTGTGTATATAAACATAAATATCATTTACACTTCTTTGATTCTCTGCTTGTAACTCTTTTTTCTCTCTTCCTCGGTTTCTCCTCTCAAAAATGAAAAGCTTCGATACTATGCATTATAATCCCTCGGCGGTGGAATCCTGTGACGCCACCGGGAATAACTTCGACGATGATGGTCGGGAGAAGAGAACGGGGACGTTGATGACGGCGAGTGCGCACATAATCACGGCGGTGGTAGGTTCGGGAGTGTTGTCGTTGGCTTGGGCTATAGCACAACTTGGCTGGGTGGCAGGAATAGTGATTCTTGTAACTTTTGCCGTCGTCAATTACTACACATCCACTATGCTCGCCGATTGTTATAGATCGGACGATGGAACACGCAA
The DNA here is from genome assembly GCA_905132765.1 of Moricandia arvensis. Classification (NCBI taxonomy): domain Eukaryota; kingdom Viridiplantae; phylum Streptophyta; class Magnoliopsida; order Brassicales; family Brassicaceae; genus Moricandia; species Moricandia arvensis. Next base: position 20,434 of record CAJHQP010000409.1, on the reverse strand, counting down.
TTATACTTACATGGACGTTGTTCGAGCTCACCTTGGTATGTTCTTTTAATAATGTTAACTACTACTTTGGTATGTTTAAAAATATAAACTACATGGTATAGTTCATTGGCTTTGAAAGATTTACTCTATTTTTCTAGTGAATAATAAGATTATTATATTAAAAACAACAGGTGGTAGGAAAGTGCAGTTATGTGGACTGGCACAATACGGGTGTCTCGTAGGGGTCACTATTGGTTACACCATCACTGCCTCCATAAGCTTAGTGTAAATTGTTACACAATCTGTAACTATTCTTTATAATGTTAATTATGGTTACTAACGTTTTGTGAAGAAAATATTTAAGTCTTGGTTATAATATGTTGTGCATGTTGGCTAGAGCGATCGGGAAAGCAAATTGTTTTCATTACAAGGGACATGGTGCGAGATGTACCGTGTCGAATTATCCATTCATGGCGGCATTTGGGATCATCCAGACCATGCTTAGTCAGATTCCTAATTTTCACAAGATCTCTTTTCTCTCCATCATCGCCACCGTTATGTCCTTCTCTTATGCGTCTATCGGAATTGGTTTAGCCTTGGCCGTTGTGGCAAGTACGTTTTTAACTCTCTATCTTATTTTTTTTATCTTTCAAACTAAATTATCACTACTTAACGAGTCTGACATGTCCATGTAGTTAACATGGTGGACTGAGTAACAAATGATCAGTCCACCTCTTAACAATACTCGAAAAATATTTCAAATTCAGATCAGATAGTGTGGTACACATTAAGTGTGTTCCTCTCAGAGTCGCCCGTATCAGCTGATAAGCTTTTAAAAAAAAATACATTTGTAGAACATGCTCAAGCAATTTCAAAACCCTATATGCAAATATCTTAACACATACATTTAGTTGTTTAGTTTTCAGTTTTTATATAAAAGTTTTAGGAGCTTTGAGATACGTCTATACACATATTCAAAACTGATTATAAACGCCCTCGTTCATACAAAAAGTTTGTTTACGTAGAAAAGCATCTCGATCTAAGCCTGATTGTAGGATTCTCACAGATTTGTACGATGTTATATGCATGTGATATTTTCTAACTAAAACGGTGTGATATATATGGAAGGTGGGAAGGTTGGTAAGACGGGGTTGACGGGTACGGTGGTTGGAGTGGACGTCACCGCGTCTGACAAAATATGGAAGTTGTTTCAAGCGACTGGAGACATTGCCTTTTCATACTCTTATTCCAGTATTCTCGTTGAGATTCAGGCATGCATATTCTTTCTTTTATAGATGTTTTGGATGTCATCATCAAAATAGTGTGGCAAAACTTTTTTTTTTAATCATTATTGCTTTTTATTCTTTTTATTTGCATTTACGTTCACAAAATCATATGATATATGTTGGTTGGGTTAATAACTTATGATGATGTTATTATGATTCTTATCAATAAAATAAAGGTGAATTAAATAAGAATTAGATTTTAAAGCGGTTCATAACGTTAAGCTCTTAAAAACGATGAATCTCGTATGTATTTTTTCTTTGTTATTTAGGATACATTGAGATCAAGCCCGCCAGAGAACAAAGTCATGAAAAAAGCAAGCCTTGTCGGAGTGTCAACTACAACTTCTTTCTACATGTTATGTGGCTGCATCGGATACGCCGCATTTGGAAACAAAGCCCCTGGAGACTTCCTTACCGACTTTTTTTATGAACCTTACTGGCTCATCGATTTTGCCAATGCTTGCATCGTCCTCCACCTAGTAGCAGCCTATCAGGTAACTCATAAGACTACAGCTTGAGTCTCACAGTTTCAGATCAAGGATTGCTCGATTATAAAGAAATAAGTAGTACCTACTAGGACTACTAATAACTTTGAAGTTACCTAAGTATCTCAAGATGAAAACAAATATATTAATGATGTTTTTTAAAAATGGGCAGGTGTTTTCACAACCAATTTTCCAATTTGTTGAGAACAAATGCAACAAAGCATGGCCAGAAAGCAATTTCATCACCAAAGAACATTCGATGAACATACCATTCCTAGGGAAATATCGCATCAACTTCTTCAGACTGGTGTGGAGGACAGCTTATGTGGTTCTGACAACAGTTGTAGCAATGATATTCCCATTCTTCAACTCCATCTTGGGCCTTATTGGGGCGGCCGCGTTCTGGCCGCTTACAGTTTACTTCCCGGTGGAGATGCACATCTCGCAGAGAAAGATTAAAAACTATTCTATGAGATGGAACGGGTTGAAACTCCTTGAATTGGTTTGTTTGGTTGTTACCCTCCTAGCCGCAATAGGATCCATCGTCGGCTTGATAAATAGTGTCAAGGCATACAAGCCTTTCCACAGTTAAGAGAACACAGTTGGTAGTTACTACCGCTACATAGTGTTGGTGCGTGTCTGTCTGGCTGTCTTGTGTGTCTAATATAAGTAACGGCGTTTACCCAGACGCTTAGTTATCCGGTTCTGTTTCGTCCGGTTATTTAGAATTATTATTAATGTGATCAGAAGACTTACTTTTGAAGAATGTAATAACAGATTTACTTTGAAGTGTACAAGGAAACATATGTATATTTTTTTTTATATCAATCCTATATGGGAACTAATATTTTGTATTGTTCCCTTAGATTAAAAAAAGGTAGAAAACCAATTTTTTAGAAAAAAGGAGGAAAAATTTGTGAGGTCAACTCAAGTTGCCTACACAAGACAAAATAAAGGAGAAGGAGAGTATGAAACCAAAGGATCTAGACCTTCTTTAAGTTCTACAAAATATTCATTCACTGTCCTATTCGATCCACAGCTGCGTGTACTCACCACACCTGCCAGATCCTACATTTTTAAAATGGCTTTCGGATGTCAAGCGTCTTAGTTTGCGTACTTCTTTGGCTTTTGAGTCCAATTAACCATCAAAGATGCCATAACATATGGAGGCACACTCACATCACCCTTATTGTTACTACTTGTGTGCTTTAGGATAATGAAATCCTGAAGCAGTTCTTGGTAATCTCATCCTTTATAAAGTAGCCAGATGCATACTCATTGTGCTCACACAAGCGAAAACCATAAGCTAAACCTTGCAGATAAGAAACACACACAAGAGGTGTGTGAGAGTCAATAACAAGATTACTAGCGTTGACAAAAAGTCAAGATTAGGTCAATGAGCTTAAAAATCACCAAACTGAGGCGGTGAATTGCAATAATGAAAATGTAAAGAGCAAAACTACGTTTCTTTCCATACGATATCCAAATAGTTTTACACTTATATGGATTATGGATTACTCCAATAAGTCCAAAACTCATTTAAGTTAATGAATTGTTGATTTTAATGGTTAAACCGTAACTACTAATTTTAAGAGTGATTTAGTGAACTACCCATATTTGAAGCTCAAATTAGCAAAATACCATTGATTGGACATGAAGGACACTGACACAACCATTTGGCAAGAAAATGCCGAGAATGCCCTTTCTCTTTCCTCTCATTAACACGAAGCGTAAAAATATTTGTTAACATATAACACTTCTGTTAACGTCTACAATATTTGTTAACAGCCAACACATTTATTTCCGCGAAGCGTAAAAATAATTGTTAACAGTTAACACTTCTGTTAACGTCTACAATATTTGTTAACAGCGAACACATTTATTAACGCGAAGCGTAAAAATAATTGTTAACAACTAACACTTTTGTTAACGTCTACAATATTTGTTAACCGCTAACACGACGTCGAATCTAAAACCCAAAAAATTGATATCATCAAAAAATTGAGGATTCAAATCCACTTATGAAAAAAATAATGAAATTTAAAATTTAATTGTATATAGAATGATAGAGATTTGTAAAATAATTAGGGATTGGAGAGAAAAAAAAAGGTGAAAAATTTGAGGATTCAAAGCCACTTATGAAAAAATAATGAAATTTAAAATTTAATTGTATATAGAATGATAGAGATATGTAAAATAATTAGGGATTGAAGAGAAAAAAAAAGGAGACGTCAAAAAGAGGAGAGAGAGTGTGGAGAACGGCAAAATGGTCCAAAGGAAAGTGATTGTCACATCATGGGCAAGTCTCTAATTATAGGTGCCAAATAGGGCACTTTAGCCAATTATCTCTAATTTTAATTTTGTATTTTTTTTATCAAATACTTAATTTTGTAATATTTTTTTTTTGTTTTGGTGGAAAAGCTCTATTTTTATTTTGGCAAAAGATGATTTAATTTGGTTATTAAAACAATCAAAATAATTTCCATATATGATGTTTAAGTAAATCTAGTTTATTAAATTCATTCAGATACATGAGAGAAACAAATTTGGTTTGATTATCTTCTACTTATATATTTGATTTTTATATTAATTATAAATTTTTATTTGTTTGGTAATAAATAGTTTATTATTTATTTCAATCCAAACCATTTTAGCCAGTCAAATAAATTCATTAAGGCTTGATTTAAATTGGACTAAAGCATTAAGGTTTTTGACTAATGTAATCACACCGGTCAACTTTTATTATTTGTTCCTTAAAATGTCCCAGTCAACTTTTATTTATTGCTTAAAATTTCCCAGTCAGCCTTAACTCCTAAAACCATTACTGAATTGGATAATGACTTAGCATTTAAGAATTCTTTTTATGGAAGGAAATCCATATCTATTCAAAACGATGGGAATAAAATAGGGTATAACCAGTAAAATTCAAAGGAAATAAATGAAATGTAGGTGAATAAAACAAAATTCACCAAGAAGATTAGCAAAGATTAATACATTTGATTTTTATTTGCTAAAAAGGAATTGAATTTACATTTTTTTTCTTTATCAGCAAATGTGATTAGGTGACGAATGCACTATCGCTATATTGTATGCATTGTAATTATTTTCTGACGCGTGCCAAAAGAGGTAATGTATCTCCAAAATATCATAAACATTGACGTTTGTTTGTGTATATAACATTAATGTCGTTTACTCTTCTTTGATTCTTCTTGTAACGCGTTTCTCTCTTCCTCTGTTTCTCCTCTCAAAATGAAAAGCTTAGACGCGGTGCATAATCCCTCGGCGGTGGAATCCGGTGACGCCACCGGGAACAACGTCGACGATGATGGTCGGGAGAAGAGAACGGGGACGTTGATGACGGCGAGTGCGCACATCATCACAGCCGTGATAGGTTCCGGAGTGTTGTCGTTGGCTTGGGCAATAGCACAACTTGGTTGGGTGGCAGGAGTAGTGATTCTTGTTACTTTTGCCCTCATCAATTACTACACATCCACTATGCTCGCTGATTGTTATAGATCGGACGCTGGAACACGCAACTATACTTATATGGACGTCGTCCGATCTTACCTTGGTACGTATTGTTTGTCCTTATAATGTCAACTAGTATGTTACCACAAAATATAAACAAAATGGTATGTTTCATAAGCTTCGAAATGGAAGAATAGTGAAGATTTTTAAAAAATAATATCTATATATATATATATATATATATATATATATATATATAGCTATTGTAATAGATAGATCCAAGAAGTTTTGTTCAATTCGGACTTGTAATTCGGATCTTAATTCCCGATTTTCGGGTTGAATTAATATAATATATATTATTATAATTTTTAAAACTATAGTTGGTAGACACATTTTTGTTAGCTAAGAGTGCTAGTTTTCTATCCAAAAATTGTTTTTATTCAGATTTGATTTTCTAGATTAGCTTATATTTGAGTCAGAAAATGACTTTTTAATGTAAAAAACGACAGGTGGTAGGAAAGTGCAGTTATGTGGACTGGCACAATATGGGAGTCTCGTAGGGGTCACTATTGGTTACACCATCACTGCCTCCATAAGCTTAGTGTAAGTTGTTACACACAACCATGTGACTATTTTCTATAATGTTAATTATGGTTACTAACATTTTGTGAAGAAAATATTTGATTGATGTTGTGTTGGCTTAGAGCGATTTGGAAAGCAAATTGTTTTCATGAAAAGGGACATGGTGCGAAATGTTCTGAGCCAAGCTATCCATTCATGGTGGCATTTGGGATCGTGGAGATTATGCTTAGTCAGATTCCTAATTTTCACAAGCTCTCTTGGCTCTCCATTATCGCCACCGTTATGTCCTTCTCTTATGCATCTATCGGAATTGGTTTAGCCATTGCCGTTGTGGCAAGTACGTTTTTTCGCTCTCTCTTTAAAAAACACTATGCAAATATCTTGATACATACATTGTAGGTATATGATATGTTGCATATGAATTTTTCTAACTAATGGCGTGTGAAATGAAAGGTGGGAAGGTTGGTAAGACGGGGGTGACGGGCACGGTGGTTGGAGTGGACGTAACCGCGGCTGACAAAGTATGGAAGGCGTTTCAAGCCATTGGAGACATGGCATTTTCATACTCCTTTTCCATTATTCTCGTTGAGATTCAGGCATGCATCAAAACCGTGTCTAGCTAGCAATTTTTTATACTTGTTTAATTTTTGTTATTATAGAAGACAATGAATCTCATGTATGTTAGTTATTCTTTTTATGTTTTGTAGGATACATTGAGATCAAGCCCACCAGAAAACAAAGTCATGAAAAAAGCAACCCTTGCCGGAATCTCAACCACAACTGTTTTCTACACCTTATGTGGCTGCATGGGATATGCTGCATTTGGAAACATAGCCCCCGGAGACTTCCTTACTGACTTTGGTTTTTATGAACCTTACTGGCTCCTCGATTTTGCCAATGCTTGCATCGTCCTCCACCTTATCGCAGCCTATCAGGTAATAACATAAAAGAAAAATAACATATGTTTTGAGTCTCTGACCTAGTGCCTACTACAAAAAAGTTGTTTCAAGATGTTGAAACAACTTTGAAGTTACCTAAGTCTCAAGATGAAAACATTAACAAACATAATGATGATGTTTTTTAAAATGGGCAGGTGTTTGCACAACCAATTTTCCAATTTGTTGAGAACAAATGCAACAAAACATGGCCAGAAAACAATTTCATCACCAAAGAACATTCGATGAACATACCATTCCTCGGAAAATTTAGCATCAACTTCTTCAGAATGGTGTGGAGGACAGCTTATGTGATTTTGACAACATTTATAGCAGTGATATTCCCATTCTTCAACTCGATGTTGGGCCTTATCGGGGCGGCCACATTCTGGCCGCTAACAGTTTACTTCCCGGTGGAGATGCACATCTCGCAGAGAAAGATTAAGAAGTATTCTATGAGATGGAACGCCCTGAAGCTACTTGTATTGGTTTGTTTGGTTGTTTCGCTCCTAGCCGCAATAGGTTCCATGGTCGGCTTGATAAACAGTGTCAAGGAATACAAGCCTTTCCACAGTTAAGGTTAGTTACTTGTAACCTAAGCTATCTGAATTTTGTGGGAATTTCTTCTTTCAAGACAAAAACAGTTGGTAGTTTACTACCGCTACATATTGTTGGTGCATGTCTTGTCTTAAATAATAAACGGAGTTGACCTAAACGCTCGCTTATTCGGTTCGGTTTTGTCCGGTTATTTAGAATATTAGTATTTATGTGATAAGAAGGCTTTCTTAAGAATGTAGAAACAAATTTACAGTACTTTGAAGTGTTCAAGGAACATTCATAGTATCAGTATGTAATGTTTAAAATAAGAAAAAAGGGTAAAAGTTTAAGAGAAGCCAAAATTTTAGAAAAAAAAGGAGGAAAGCTTTGTGAATAAACACATGTTTAAAGTTCAAAAAGAAAAACAGATATGTTGGTCCATTCAAGAGCCAATGCAAGACAAAAAGGAGCAGGAGAGTATGAAATCAAAAGAAAATCCCACATTTGAATTAAGAATGAAAGAAAAAAGGAACTAATGCTAAGTCAAATGGTATACAAGGGAAACAAGTGAAATAGATATCTTATGAAATCCATATGAATAGAATGTTTTTATTGTAGATGATTCTCTCACTTCTTTGCAAATGAAATAAAATGGAAATAATATTCAAAATTTATTTATTTTTGTTCTTAGAAGAGTAAATTTAATATTTCCATTAGTTTTTTTTTCTAATTGCGAGTATGATAACAAAAGTTCGGGTTGTTTAAGAAATGGTAATGATGATTTTACTCTAAAAACAAAAGGGGTTGAACACATTTAATCCCCATGGTTTGGTATCATAACATGTTTTTAATATATTATATAAGTATAAATTCATTTATTTTAATGCATTATAAAACATGATAATAATAAGTAGTATATAAAATAAATGGATAGCTAATTCATAACAAGTTGTGTGTCTATACAACATGTTAACTAACTTGTTAATATCTACTAGTTTCAAAGTAATTCATTTATTAATTAGTAGGAGTATACTCTCTCTGTTTTTTTATATTTGACCTGATCACATAGATAAGAATCATTTAATTTTGTTTCATTTTCTAAACAAAAATATCATTAATGTTTATCTAACCACAATTCAACCAATAACAAAATAGAAGTTATAATATTATTGGTCATCTAACATTAATTACTAATAAATTTTACATAGAAAATTGAAAACTTCAAATATAAAAAACGTAGAATGATTTTAAGAGTTAGAGGACTATTATCACAGAAATGCCGAAGGTACATCTCATAAGGAGCATATCAAAGAAGCACACAATGTAGTATCTTTCTTCTTCTTTTCATTACTATCATTCAACTAATTTCAGTTATCCTCATTGTCATAAATGTAATTTACCTTCTTTTGAAACTATGACTCAATACAATGTAAGAGATTACACAGTCAGAGCTATTCATGGTTTTCAAAACAAGTAAATGCAATTACAAAGCAAGAACCAAAAAGCCAAATAAAAAAATACCCAAAATAAAGATTCTCTAAAATTCATATAAGATTCAACGTACAGAAATGCTCCTTCCACATAAGCCTTAATATCTGTGCATTTATATATGGCTCTCAATATACCTTTGTAATAACATGTGCCTAGGCCTCTCAGGCGACTAGTGTCATTTACTCTCCTCTCTTTTCCTTTGTCTCCCTCTGCCCCTCCCACAATGAGATCCTTGGACGCACTCCACAATCCCTCGGCGGTCGAGTCCGGTGACGCTGCTGCGAAGAACGTCGACGATGATGGTCGAGAGAAGAGAACGGGGACGTTTTTGACCGCGAGTGCGCATATTATCACGGCGGTGATAGGCTCTGGAGTGTTGTCTTTGTCTTGGGCTTTAGCACAGCTTGGTTGGGTGGCTGGAACCTTGATTTTGGTGACTTTCGCCATCGTCACTTACTACACGACCACTTTGCTAGCCGATTGCTATAGAGCGCCGGACGCCATCAACGGAACACGTAACTACACGTACATGGGCGTCGTTCGAGCTTACCTTGGTATGCAATTTATTATTATTCTTTAAATCATTTTTATCAGCATTATTCAAAGATTATTTTTAGTTTTTATATTGAATTATCTGATGAACAATTTAGTCTATAGATATTAATATTTTTTGGTGTTATATGGTAAAAAAATATTCTTGTGACGATTCTTTTTGATATTTCCATTTTTTTTTCATAAAGATGGTCCCAGGAGAAATTAAGATCAACGTAATGTTTTCTTACAAGACCAAAGCAATTGAAAATTCTGCATGCTCTTCTTGGGAAGATATACTAGTTAATTATCAAATATACAAAAATAAAATAATCATGAAATTTATCTTCTTTCCAAAATTATTTAATGAATTGAATTGACTCTGCTTAGGATTATCCCATTAAAGGATGCTATCATTAAATTTGATTGTTAGTCTCCCAAAAAAAATTGAATTGAAAATGAGAGATGGATACAAACTTATCCACAAAACAAAAGATTATCTGACTTTTTAACATCAAAAGATTAATGATAATATACAATTTCGATGATTAAGTCCTGCTTCTTGTAATTGCTGCTGTTAATTGAGAAAAAAAACAAAAACTCCTCTATGTAATCTAGAAGAGTAACTAAGTTTTTAAAACGACAGGTGGTAAAAAGGTGCAGCTATGTGGACTAGCACAGTACGGGAACCTCGTAGGGGTCACTATTGGTTACACCATCACTGCCTCCATAAGCTTAGTGTAAGTCGTTACACAACTTGTAACTTTATTTCTGTTACAACTTTGTTATGGTAAACTAAAACATGTGTATTGTGTTGCGTTGCGTTGGTTAGAGCCATTGGGAGAGCAAACTGTTTTCATTACAAGGGCCATGGTGCGAACTGTACCGTATCGAATTATCCATACATGGCGGGATTTGGGTTCTTCCAGATTCTTCTAAGTCAGATTCCTAATTTTCACGAGCTATCTTTCCTCTCCATCATCGCCGCGGTTATGTCCTTCTCTTATGCCTCTATTGGCATCGGTCTGGCCATCGCCAAAGTGGCAAGTACGGTTTCATTTCCTTAACGTTTAAAAGAATCTTCAACGTTTGAGCTAAAACGTGGTATGATTATGTGGAAGGTGGCAAGGTTGGTAAGACAACACTGACGGGTACGGTGATAGGAGTGGACGTATCTGCGTCTGATAAAGTGTGGAAAGCGTTTCAAGCGGTTGGGGACATTGCGTTCTCGTACGCTTACACTACTATTCTCATTGAGATCCAGGTATGTACTGATTCCTACTTTGGCTCATTAGATATTTGCATTTACCGAGTAGTCATATATACTATTTTCGCTTCATTTTACTTATCGTTTTAAGTTTTTTCACAACGATTAATAAAATATTTAATTTTATGTGTTTTTAAAAAAAACATCATTACTTATAAATCTAACCAGATTTCAACTAATAAAAAATAGAATAATATATAAATTTTTAAAAAATTTCATTAACATTTATTTTGAAACAAGTTTACAACGACAATTAAATCGAAACACGGAGTGAGTATGATTTACTAGTTAAAATATAGTTCTATTAGTGTTTTTTTTGTAGTTAGAAGGAATCTCTAACAACCGATTTTGGATCTATTAGTTAGAGAATATGGATCTATTCTCTCGGTCACCAAAAAAGGATATAAAGAAGAAGGTGCCATATTACATTGAAGATAAGATGTTACTATCAACTAGAGTAGTAGCCTAATAGGCATGCATATACAAAAAAACTTGGATGGATTTGAAAACATTTGAAATTATATATGTGAAGCTCAAATATGTTTTTTATTTTTTCATTTCTTTGTTGCAGGACACATTGAGATCAAGCCCACCAGAGAACAAAGTGATGAAAAAAGCAAGTCTTATAGGAGTCTCAACCACAACTATGTTTTACCTCTTATGTGGTTGCATTGGGTATGCTGCATTCGGAAACACAGCCCCTGGTGACTTCCTTACCGACTTTGGGTTCTACGAACCTTTCTGGCTCGTCGATGTTGCCAATATTTGCATTGCTATCCATTTAATCGGTGCCTATCAGGTAACTGTAGCATTATCAATTTACAAGTTCATTAAATCTCATAAAGCAAACGTACCATTGATAAAAAAAAACAGAACTATCACAACATACTTGTAGTTTTACATAAATACTCTCCTGTTAGTTGAAAAGATTGTAGAAATAGAGTTAGTTTGGTTATAAAATACAATCATTTGCTATTTCTAAAAGTTAATGATATCTTCTTAATCCTATTTTAATATCATTTGCAGGTATATGTTCAGCCTTTTTTCCAATTTGTTGAGAGTAAATGCAACAAAAAGTGGCCGGAAAGCAATTTCATCAACAAAGACTACTCGGTGAAGATACCATTCGGAAAATGTCGTGTCAACCTCTTCAGGGTGGTGTGGAGGACGAACTATGTGATTTTGACAACACTTATAGCAATGATATTCCCTTTCTTCAACTCCATCTTGGGTTTGCTCGGGGCGCTTGCGTTCTGGCCACTAACAGTTTATTTTCCTGTGGCAATGCACATGGCTCAGACGAAGGTTAAGAAGTATTCAGGCAGATGGTTGGCGCTGAACCTACTCGTGTTGGTTTGCTTGGTTGTCTCCGCCTTAGCTGCTGTGGGATCCATCGTTGGCTTAATCAATAGTGTCAGGAAATACAAGCCTTTCAAGAATGTAGACTAAGTTACTTATGATGATAATCATTATAACGATTTTATGTGAACTATATTATTTCTGTCTAGCAAAGTATTTTATCTAGCGTGTCTGGGAATAATGTAGTAAACGTATTCTGTTTCGCTTTATGATAAATTTTATGAATATCGGATCCAGTAACGAGACAAGTATGTCTTTAAGTGTTCCATTGTCTGAAAAAGATGGAAGATTATGGTGTATCGAAATTGCTAGTGTGAAGAAGATGGGCTTAACCTAAACATTCGATTCTCATGAATACAAAAGTGTAGCATGTTCATCTTCTCTAACAGGCAATACCAAACTAACTTCATTTGTAACCAACTAAAGTTAATTATCAGAATCTACCACGGACATTGGAAGTTGTAACACTCAACAAACAAAAAGGAACAAAGGAGCATCAATCTCATGTGTGTTTTTACATCCAGAAATTCCAAATGATTTCCATCTAATTTATACAGTTACATAATCAAATCAAAGGAAAAAAGAAGAGTGACAAAGAAACTCACTCTTCACCTCACTCATAAGATCCCAAACCCAAAATAAAAAGGTGGAAAGCCAAGAAACCACACACTCCAAAACAAGAAACTCACTATATACATCCTATTTTTTGTTAATGCCTTTCACAGAAGATTTTTTTCAAAAAGAAAATACTCCCAAGGCCTAAAATTTCAGAGCATTAAAAACAAAAACTGAACCTTATTTTTTTTTCTTCAGCCAAGTGACTCACTGCAAAGCTCTTTCCTCATCCGTTGATTAAACAACCTGCAAGCATCCATACTCAAATCAATCGCTGGCAGAAAGCGCCACGTACGCAGCTGCATCCTCCATACAGCTAACATGCTGCACACTAACCTCTACACACGGCTTACTACACTTCCCTTCACCTTCCACACTCGCTGACATCACAAACCCTTTATATCCACTCCCCAACCACAAACCCGTATCCATAATCACCACTCCCTCCTCTCGGACTACTCCCCGGCGACGTACCTCCGCTGCTTCCACCGCTACGTCTTCTCGATCTGCTCACGCTACCCTCCTGTTGGCGACGATCCCAATTCTATAGAGAACTTGCCACCTCTATGGTAACTTATGGTTGACTCCGCAAGCACGATTCCTGCACCGCTTGATCCGTCTGGGATGAGTTTCAAACCTGTAGCAAGCCCGTCACTGGCTCCACCGCGTTCCCTCCATGCCTCTAGTCTCCCCCATGGTTTCCACGTGCCGTCCCCGGGACGGAGGATGAGCCAAGAACCAGGGTTTGACCGGCTCACACGATCAGCTTCCAGGAGATGCCCACGAAGGGAGTAACAATAGACGCCATAGCCACTGGAGAACCTGACAAATCATGGACCGTTATGGACCATCCTTTTCTCTCTTTTCCGGGACGTTCTCTCTCGCTCCCGAACGAGTTAAGCCAGCTTTCGTGGAACGCTTGTCTTCAGTCGGCAACGATCTGATCAATAAACGTGGTTAAATATCACAAAGAGTAAAGTTTTATACTAATGAATATCACAAAGAGTAAGTTTTATACTAATGAATAATAAAAGTGGGTTAAATATCACAAAAAGAGTAAAGTGTTTACTACTAATATCACAAAGAGTACTATTACTAAAATATCACAAAGAGTAAAGTTTTATACTATGAATAAGATGTGAATCAATATTCAAAATAATATATTGGCGTAGATCTTATGTTAAAAGCGCACATCGATTTGATTCCTCGGAAAAATCGTAATTTTAAATAACTCAATTTCCGACAAATGTGGTGAGATTGATTTGTTCGGTCGGGAAAAAACTAACCTCGATCTCATTGTACGATCGCCGGTGTTCCGACAACTGAATTTGCAGTTGAAAACCGGTTGTCTGATACTACCTTGAATCTGAACCACCTGAGGACTACACTCAGGCTCGCCGTCGAACTGAAAGACAAACCTAGGATCAGGCTCCGCCTTCACATTCAGATGAAAACTGAGCCGAAGACGAGTCTTTCCCGCTCCTTTTCCGACAGATATCCATCCGTTATGAAACACGCACTGCTTCGTCTTGGTCCCCGGATAGATCCAACGGCACGGAGACTTTCGCTAAGAGACGACCGGAATGCACGCCGCACGCAGCGCCGGCCTCTTCTCCGTGTAGATGAAGATCTGAGGCACGGCTTGAGGCGAAGATGGATCTGGAAGATAAGCGAGTGATGTCGGAGCAGCTGAGGTGGAACGTGGCGGCTAGAGTTTGGATCTCCGGACTGCGTGGCGTCCAGTGGAATGTAGGGATGGCTGATGTTTGCGGTGGGGAAAGTTTTGAGTTTGATTTTGCAGAAACAGGTGGATGAGGAGGGATGCACGACGGAGCTTGAGGACTTCGCGCTTGAGGAGCTTTTAGAGCTAGGTTTCCGATCGTGAGACGGATGAAAGGACAAGGATCCATTTAGGGTTTTTCAGGGGAGAGAGAGGAACTAAGGGTTAGGAGAGAGGCATTAATGGCAGGAACTGTAACGATGACTTGAGAATTAAGCTAAAGGAAAAAAGAAGGTGACGAATAAAACGCAGCGTTTTAATGGCGCCGCTGGAGTTTAACGACGCTAACCACCAGGCGAACGCTGTTTGTCTTCTTCGCTTTTGTATTGCCTCTGGTTTTTTTAAGTGGGGCAAGAATGAAGCACCAACGATACATTTTTTTTTTTTCATTTTTGCATTCCCTCCTTTCTTTCACTATATTTTCGGAATTTTCCAATACATCCTTGTTCTCTCGGAACATAAAGATTAACCCCCGGAATTTTTTATTAGCTATTTGACCCCCACTTTATTGAGAGAGAGAAATTACAACCATCTTGCCTCAAATAGCAATTAGGTAACGATGGTAACATAAAATGATAAATAACGAAATATTATAATCAGAATTATCTGATAAAGTATTAAAATTCTGAATGCACCCCAACGTAATAAATAAAATATTTTTAACAAACACAATTTACTTGTACATTCGTATTATAAATTTATGATTATATATACACACCAAATCAAAAAGAAAATTATTGTTATTTGCAAAGAATTGGTATTTAGGGCAGAATTATTTATCTCCTTCACAAGGTTACATCAGATAAATGACCGCTAACGCCTAAAATGTTTGGACAGGCCACACTAAAATTGGGCTAAATTATGAAATCAAAACAGTTATGTCGATTAGCTAACAATTGCGTATAATATGATACTTGTTTTGCAAATTTTCATTTAAAGTTGTAAAGAATTTCTTTAAGAGTTTTAAATGTGTACCGAATAAAGGGTAAATCCGAAATTGGAGGTAGTTGAGGGGTAGAGAGAAAAGGGCGTTGGAGAACAGCTGGGAACAGGCTGGCAAGAGATGCCAGGTAGGATTAGAGGTTGACGCTGTCCTCTCTTGACTTTCTCTCTCTCTACCTGATCAGTGAGTGACCAACCACACAAAACGTGGGCCCCCACTTCTTTCCCAATTTTACGACAGTACCCTCAGTTGCTTACGTGTACGTTCGGCTCTTTGTGGCCTTGATCGGAAGAATCTTTCCGTCTCTATGCGGAGCTCACGTTTTTGTGTCAGTCACATAGTTTTTTATATGTCCGTTTTGTTGCTATGGCCGCACCAATGAACGTCCAATAGTCGTTCGTTAACTCTCAACTCATCCAAGGGCTCAAATCCAAACCAAAAATCAAATAAATACTGGATAAAAACACCATAGCTAAGTTAAACGTAACTTGTTGTTGAAGCACGGTTGATGTAGAAAAAAAATGCACGGGGGCATGTAGACGATGATGCCCTAGCCAAGAAGAATGCATTTGTATTCTTGAGTGACTGAGTCTATAAATGTTACTAATATATTCAAAAGAAGAAACAAGGGAACAAAATCCAGCTATCATCCACGATCCTCGTTCAGCTTAAAGTATTAAACTAAAATCTAAACATATAGTTAATTGAATATAATCTTCAATCGTAAACGTGCACGCATATCTCTCGCCCAATCCCCAAACAATTCTTCTTTAATCCATATATTAAAATGATTATAAAAATGGAAGAAGAAGCTCGGCAATTTTGTTAACAATAGAATGACGTAGAATAAACGTGTGACTGACTGACTTATTTTGATGTGATTTTCTCGGAAGTGTAAACACGTTAGAAAATTTCATAAGAGTATACAAATGTAATAAAGTTTCATTTGGTTCAAAAATTCAAGAGAGTTGAGTCTTTGTTTTTCCTTTTTCTGGAAAAGTTTCGATTCAAAAATGGCCTTTTTCAAAATGACAAAGAGAACAAGTCCTTGTGGTGCATGTGTTACATGAACAACGTGAACTCCTTACGCTGACCATAACATTGTATGTAATATAAGTAGAATCTATAAACTATTGTATTTCATCCATAAGAGAAACACGAGATCTGCGATATATGATGTAGTTTTTCACGTCGCAAACAGATGTTAATGTAAGTTCAAAGTGAGTGAGCAAGAACTCAACTCACTAAGTGTTGAAGCAGTGTAGTAGCTGCTTACTTCATATTTGTATTATGTTCATAAGACTGCTCTAGTGATCTTGCAAACAACGATGGTATGGTGCTTGGAAGATGATGAGATTAGATGTATGAAATTATTTGTTTGTTGTTCTTAAAATAAAATAATGAAAAAAACATTTTAAAACTAAAGGGTAAATTAATGAATTAAGTGAGGACAAAAATTTGTTAAAAAGGAATGAAAAAAAAAAAAAAGACAGAGAGAACACATCTGAAGAAGATCCAAAGCACAGGAGGGAGGCAGTTAACGAAGGAAGAGGAAAGATGAAGGCGTTAGGGTATTGGTTAATGTGGTTGGTTCACTGAGATTAGCTTCGGTTTGCGTTTGGTTTCTTCAACATTTGGGCTCTTCGTCTCGCTGTCTTCTCTCAGACAACCAGTTCTGTTCTTCTCTCCACCCCCTTTTTAATATACATTTTTAATTCTCTCAATCCAATTCGTTGAACTTTCATTGTCTTTGGATCTTAGTAGGTGATGTTCACATAAGAATCTATCAATTTGACTTCCTTAGTCTCTAGATTCTTAGTTTACTTGGTCAGTGTTATGTGCGTTTATTGTTTCAAGGAGAAATGAGTATGTCACGTTCTGAGGAACACATCTTGGATCTGATTGTGCTTTGAAAGTTTAGGTTTTCGCGTTTCTGTTACGTTAGCAGATGCATTGTGTCTTCTAATACGGATCCAATTTGGGATCCCTAAGCTTTAAAGACTTTGAAAAATAATGAAGAACTAAGTACATTGCATTGTAAGGTCAATGGTTTGTAGTTCTCACAAGTCAACTAAGATGGAAAGTCTGATTCTTTGAACATATTCATCATCTTTCGAGCTGTTTTTTCTTTTTGTTTTGCTTATTCATGTTCCTTTGATTGCAAAGTTGACGTAGTTTGGATTGAAAGCAACACATTCTCAGATTCACTAACTGCTTCATGGCTCTGAGGAAAGAGTATATGTTATTCTTTAGACTAAAAGGCTGTGTCTTGTGCGTTTTATTATTTCTTGATCGTTATGGATTCCTTTGTCTTATGTCTCCAAGATTGGTCTTCCTTGCAAGTGGAGATTCTGAACGCTATAGATTTATCTTTGTTTGGGACCCGAAAATCTGGAACAACTTTTGGTTAGCTGTTTATCTATTGGATAGCGCTAGTTATACCAAGTTGTAGGACTCTTAATAAACTCATAGAGTTCAAACCAAGGCAGTAAATTTATAGAGAACAATCTTTGTGTCAGGTTTATCATTCTCAGTGCATCATGTTAGTTGAATTGAATCTCTGCGACTATGGACCTTTATGAGAAAAAGGTCGGTTTCATATGAAACATGCTTAGTCCTTGAATTTGTTAGACGGAGTATGTAGGAGAGAGAGAGAGAGATTAGTACCATAAGAATAGCAAACCGAAGCAACATATCCAAGAAGATATAAAATTCCTTGGTGATGCAACTTTTGTAGGAAGTGGATCACCATGCCCTAGAAATCAGGAAGGGGGAAGTATTTGATATAGAATTGGTTGGTTTTGCTTACAGTTTACAGATTCCAATGCATAAACCTTTCTGTGGGATCAGTATGCATTATTTTCTTAAAATACTGTTGAAGTAAATCAGTAACCAGGTGAAGTGTATCAGATGCTGTAGATGTATTAGGACAGAAGCAACTTGATTTTCTGTTATTCGTTTGTAATATTTGGTGCATGATTTCGGCAAAGGGATTGTTACGGAACATTGTTTTCATGTGATTGTAAGGTCACCGAAGTGTTTAGTTTATTGTTCTGGTATCAGAAGTAGTAATAATTTTGCATCGTATGAGCAAATGAAGAATATGAAACAAAGATGGTTATTCCAGAAAAGATTCACATAGTTGAAGTCTACTAACTATAGGTTTCCTCTGGCTCCTCACGGTTTACAAGTCTCGTCCTCCTGACTCAAATATGTTCTTTCTTCCGTTTTATCTGTTTTGCAGTGACTGAAGTTCATGGACGTACGTTCGAGTATGGACACTCTTGACCTGCACTCTCTGCTTTCTTTGTGCATTCAACCCTGAAACAAACCGTTATAACTTGGCTACCTTTCTCTCGTTCATCTACGCCTTAGGCCATTTTCTGACTGAATACCTCTTCTACATACAATGACCATCGCCAATCTCTCAACCGTGGCCTTCTGCAGGTATGGTTTGTGGCAATCACCAGACATTACATCACTCACTCTTGTATTCAATCAGTTAATGTAAGGCTGCCATTCATTGTGTGCATGATCTTCATACGGCGTTTGAATGTATTTAACAGGCACGTCGATTGTGTGATGCTCTGGGAGTGGAGTTCTTTGAACAACCGCACTCCAAACTTTCTTGATGTTTTTTTCAAGAGGACATGTAACTGATTATTTCTTCTTTGAACTGTTTAAGAGTTTCTGTGCTCGGATTCCTAAAGCTGTTGATTATTATTCATCTTCCATCTTTGATAGTCTTATGGAGACTTGTTGTAGGACTTGCTATCTTCAAATAAACTATGGCTCAAAATTGTTCATTCATGTATTGTATGATATCTGCTCCACCTGATGGATTATGATGATGGACACATGCCTGAATGGTATTGTGAGCGATAAATATATTCACGGTTCCTCTGAAACTAACATCTACTGTTCCAATTCAGTTTTGTTAATTATTTTAAGCATCTCCTCTGCAAAAAAGGTTGCATTATGATGTTTAGAAAATCAAGATAAGAACCTGAGTTTCAAAGGTTTGATTTTTCACCGCACCACCTGGGACTGTTAATCATCAGAGAGCACTCACATTTCGTTCTTTACTTACATAAAAGCTACAATATCTAAGAAAATTAAAATATATATAATAAATTAATGCTGTGTATAATAAATTTTGATAAGTGTATTTTCTATCCTTTTAGTTTATCCTATATTATTGAAATAAATTAAAAATCAATTAACTATACAATAAAAATTTTAGATTTTATGTATTTATATATTAAATTTTTAAAACAACAATAAATTACTAAATTATTTAAAGTTCTACATTAAATTTTTATATCATGATTTAAATTTTTCGTACAACAATATACAAATGATGATTAATTAGATGAGTATATCTTTTTTACAAGTTGAACACACAAATTTTTTATGTAACCAATGTGGTCTGACAGTCAACAAAAACTCGCTTGCAGCCACCAATTTTTTCAGAGTTATTCGGCCACAAAATTAATAATGCTCTTTTGAACTAGTGGCATTTTTCTTTTGAAGATTATCTAATATTCATATTTGCATGTTTTACGGCTGTCGCGGCTCACACACATGTATTTAAAAAAACGTACTTTGTAAATTATGCAAACTAGCTCAAAAAAAATATTTTTGCTTGCAGCCTTAAAATGTATGTCAGCACCGGCTTTGTATGTAACCAAATATTTCATATCTCACATCAATTTTTAGTCATCTCACCACTTTGCGCCTAAAATTTTATCGTATGCTTGATTTTTATGGCTTATGTTAAATACAGTAGCTAATGTTACTCATTAAGTAAAGACATTGTAATGTGATATGTCAAACCTGTAGGATCAAGTTGGACGTCTGCGGTTCATTATTAATTACTATATTATATACAATATAATTATAGTTCAACAAAGTATCCGCCATAACAACATTAATCAAATTGTTAGCCTCCAAATATCAAACTCTTTTACAAAATGTCAAGTCATCGTAGGCAGTGGATCAAAAAAATATCATCGGTAGTTGAGTAGATGTTACTATTAAGAGCAATCATGAAGAGGTCCATATCACGTACACATTCATGACTTGTGCCAACTTCTTCGCATCTACCCAGTGTCGTGCTCAGCTATTATTAAAGGGCCTAAGGCAAAATTAACAAAAAAAACTATTTATCACTGCT